>CAXKVT010000008.1:2725000-3178156 GCA_964058875.1 Carex rostrata | reverse complement strand
AAGCAATAAGTAAAATATATATATTGTTATATTTTATCTCCAGCACTTAAAATAAGTTCCCATGCATGTATTGTGTTGCATTATAATATATATAAACTGTTGTCACTTTTTAGACTCGGAACTATGAATTTATTTTTTGAAGGTTGAATTGTACGATTCAAATTTCTTTTTGGTATAATGTTTGACCACGAGGAACTAGCCTGATATTTACGGTTTTGCCACTGTCCCTTGAATACTGGACATGTTTTCCGCGTACGCCTTTGCCTTTCTACCAGCCTCTTAGATTAATCTAATAAGTATGTTTGATTGTGAAACAAAAATAACTATTGTTATTTTGTTATAATAGTTATATCTAAGAAAAATTTAGAAATAGTTTATTCTAATAACATAAAAAGTTTGAATTCACTGTTCTAGCTAGTCTACTCTAATAAAAAAAATGACAAATGGCACACCGGAGCGGAGCTGGCTCATGAATTATGTACATGTTTTTTGCGTACGCCTTTTTATCGACCTCTTATATTAATTTAAGAGTGGGAAAATAGTACATTGGAGTTGGAGCCGACTATATCACGGAACGATATGTGTATCGGTTACATGTCGCGATTTTCGTATGCTGTACCATAATCATTCATATGTAATTGCCAATTGTTGACAAATAAAACAAACGACACGACATGAAAGACGGTACGGTACTGGAAACGACACATCTAATCACGGCATATTGTTTTACTGCCATTAATTCTTCATATTAATTTTCAAAGAATCATTCCACTGTTTTTTGCAAACTTTTCTGAATTTTTTCAATAAACAAATTTAAATTACAAAAAAATAGTTAAACGTGATCAAATGTGACAGGTTACGATATTTAGGCACGGAAATATGGCACGTTTAGTCACAACACGACTTGATCACGACATGACTCACGTGACTACTCGTCGATATTTCAACCATGGCATAGCATGTAAAAAATTAACTTGGTCACAACACAACAAGACATGGCAAGAATTTTTTGATATATATATGTAACAGCATGTGCTTATTTTTTAATGATAAAATATGTATATAGAAAAAATACAATAATTAATTAGTTCAGAATTTTTATCGTTAAGTATTTCAGCAAAATTCGGACCAATTTTCAATAGCAAAATGTGAATTTAGATATACGTGCATTTTAGCTGTGAAAAATGTTTAATCTAGCTGAAAGTAAATATATATATACATTAATTGTCTAAAATTAATGTTCAAAGTAACTGATAGTCTTTCATAAACTATTAAGTGTTTATTAATTTCACACTAAAGAATTATGTATGAAGTATTTTAATTAGCTGAGAAATAATATTTATTCTTCTTGGCAAATAATGCGAAAGCTAATTTCAAATTTGATTATGCGTATGAGAGTTCGAAGGCCGCTCCTAAAAATTTATCAAAATGTATATTAATTTATTTGTAATATACGTGACATTGTCAACAATTGGTTTTTAGCTCAAATTAACAAAAAAAAAATTGATATAAAGAAATTCAAGTTTCAGTCCAAATTGGTATATATGTGCATTATTTCGCCAACTATAATAAAATAATAATAAAACTATATGAAACAGCTTACCAATTAAGAAGGTCATGATGAAATGAAGTAGACCCTGAACTTTGAATGTTTTACTAACATTGTGTAATTTCCTTCACTCTTCTCTTAAATGGACGACTTAATTTAAGTTTTTATCTTTTTTGTCCAACTTGTCATGTTTTGCACAATTTAAAAAAATATATTAACATTATATGGACGATTTTACTCTTAATGAAATATCTCTTTAGCCAGTTTCTTTTGATTATTATAAATAATAAGTAACTATTTTCATAACTATACATACGGTATCTAATTAATATGCTTTTATTCTTAAACATTGTTTTTATTAATTGGTTGCATACCTTCAAAAATTCAGGAAGAAATATCGAAACCCATTTAAGGCTTTGAACGAAATAAGAAATATTCAAAAGGTATGATGATGATCGAAATAAAGTACTCATTCAAGATATTTGCTTATTTTATAACCCACCTATTTAATAAACGCGATGATTCATAAAGGTTAAAATTATTGTCTAGAAACTAGAAATTTTGTATATTTTTTGTTAATATAAAAGATAATTGTGTTAATATCAGCTTCCATATGCTTCTTCTATTGCGATATAATCATATATATATATATAAACCAGAGTTTATAAAATCACTGAGACATATATTCAGGTTAAACACAACTTATTGGTGGTGGGACAATTAATGGTTGAAGCTCGGTTATAAGAAAAAAAAAATGGAAGTTACAAGACACTCCGATCAACTTTCTAATTAAATCGTTGGAACCAATCTCCTTTAAGGAACACATTTACATATGATATTTGTAAATTTTCTGTTTTATTCATTATAATTTGTAAAGTCAAAACAATAAAAAAAATTACAAAAGTTTAATTATTTAATACATTTATTTTTTATCATATTTTACATGTTTGATTTTAGTTTAATTTGACGTTTAAGCACATCACTCAAGAAGTTATGCTCACTCGATGGATATTGAGATTATGCTCATTTTTTTTTTAAGATTAGCGGGTATCCGCCAACCATTATATTGATAAAAAAAGATCAAATGATCAAAAGAGTACAATATGTTACATTAAACTTCAAACTTCAAACTACTACGTACGTACCAAATGGCACGAAACTCCTGCTGGAAATTTATACCCTTTTTTTTATTTTCAACACACTATCATATATTCAACTCCAAACAATATATATTTTACAATCTAATAAATATCAAGTAAATACCGAATCATCTACACATACATGATTGTAGTATCTTCTCATTTTAAACAGCATTTATTAACCAACCTACAAGCAACACTCACATAATTCGGTCAGGGACTCAAAGCTATAAAAAAAAAATAATAATAATAATAATTTCCATATAATTCAACTTCTATATCAATGTATCAGATTCCGACGTGTCAATCATGCATGTATAGGTGGGCATGGTGTGGAACCGGATTGGTTGGACGAGCAGTCGGAAGACCCTGAAGGAGGAATAGTTCTCTTTTTAGATTCCGGTGGTAAGTCGCTGGGAACATCAACGACCACATCAGAAGTTGCACCAAGCAGCTGCCTTGCACCATCAGCATTTTGCATGCTACTTAATGCCAGAACTAGCATTAGTACAAATACCATAACTAGTTTTGAACACCTTGTCATTTCAAAGTTTTAGAATTTTGTAGGAGGATACGAAAAGCAACAAATTTGTTGGTAGCCAGTAATTAGGGTTTAATGGTTGGATGAAGGAGGAGGAGTTGGTAGCTGCATTGGATCCTTCCCAAGGCCATATATATATAGAGGCATGCAACAGATGGTCAATAGGTGCATAAGTTCAATTAATTATTGTTTTTTGCAAGTGGGTCTCTTTTTCTGTCCTCACTACTTGCAATATTATAATCTATGATGTTTTTTTTTTTTCTTTTTGGTCTATATATACTACAAAAATTAATTTTAGTATATGATGTTTTCTCGTCACAAAAATATATATTAATATCATCTTAATTATTTTTGTAGTATATATAGACAAAGCTGACTAATTAATGAGCGTTCAGTTTAATTACAAATTCAAAGATTGTTAAGTAGCTAGCTCAGGTTGTTACAAAGCTAATTAAATGCATTGATTCTTATCACATCAAAAGTTTCAATTTTGTATTATAAAATTATATATGCAAGTGTTGATCGATGACAAGTTCAAAGCAAGCCCCATTGATCTTCGTCTCCGGTTCAAAATTACAACGTGTTTTCTGGTTGCTTAATTTTCCGCCCACTGTCTCTCAAGAGGTTCCCGTTCCCACATCTCCTTAGAAGACCTGGATTACAATTGTGTAACACAATTTTAATTATATGATATGCATTTTGGGTAACAATATGTATATTATACCATTTTATCAGATCTCGTCTCATCAGTCAAAGTAGTAATTGTTTATTTGGACCGAAAGTGCAATTTATTTGTTAATACTTTGAATCTTATTGTCAACTTGTTCTCAACAAAAGTAATCTTTGTACTTGCTGAACAAATTAGTAGACTGCACTCAGGGGCGCAAGGTAAGCTTATCAAGAGGTGGCTTACCCACCTTAACTATTTTATAAGGTATTATTGATTGTTATCGGAAAAAAATAAAATTATTGGAGAGAGAAAAAAAGTGATTAAGAGGTTTTCTGAAGAGAAAAAAAAATCAAAATCATAAAGGACAAATTTAAATTGATGTTGATGTGAAGAACGTAATATATTTTCCCTTTGAAATTGGGGTTTGTTTTTTATCTATCGACTATTTACAAATTTTTAAATTGTTGTTCATTGTAACTTTTTGATAAAGACTAATTCAATATTTTATTTTCATACAAGATTGTCTATTAGATTTTAAATTTTTTTTTGTAAAAATAAGTAAATTATGATAAAAATGACTTGTGCATGGAATTATAGAAGAAATTATTGAATTTTTTATATAATTTAAATCCAAGTAAAATTATGTTTAAAAGAAAGATATCAGGTTCTTATTTTAAGGTAAAGGAAAGCAAATATTGAAGAAACAATACTATCTTGTGTTATATAATTTTGGATTTATATTGAAGTATTTTAAATATGATATTTATTTGGTAGCCCCCTCTACAGTTGAAGTTGAGTTTCGGTCCTTACTGCATGCACTATAATATATGAGTTTGGATCTTAGAGTAACTCAAATCTTGAACTCCAACTAAGTCTGGCTTACATCGAAACTCTTCTTTTTAGTTCTAAATCCTGCTTCGATTTTGAACTAGTTCGGAACTGGTTCGAATCGCACTAAATTAAACTCCAACTCTTCTTTTCAGTTCGAAACACTGCTTCAATTTCGAACTTGTCGAAATTAATTCGAACTTGAACTCGAACTAGGTTAAGTTTGATTTGGTTTGATTTGTTTGCAGATCTAATTAAATATATGTTCTTTTAAAATAGAGACAATGACTCGCACCACTGTACCAAGTCTACGGTCCTAATACTGTTAAATTGTAATCTAATGGAAATTTTCAAATCTTCTCCGACTTGACTCAAGAGTTAAAACTATAAAATTTACAGTATAGACTCTGGAAATTTCAAAAATCCTGAAATATTACCCTAGTTCCCTTATAAGCCATATTAGGATGTCAGCATCTCCTTCAGTCACTGGTATAAGCACTCAAAATCTTCGAAATACCATTCTCCATAGATCTAAAGAATCTATTCCTAGTCTCTATGCCTTAAAATTCTTATTTAGAATTGATACTGAACGGTACAAGTTAGGGTTGCTTTCTAGCAACAACCAATCTGTAATCCGCACAATTTACGTTAATGCTCCAATTAATAGTTAAAAAAAAAGTAACTCTGCTTCTGTAACTATACACAACCCAATCATACCTCGTCAAATCTGAATGGTACTTGAAAAATTAATGTGGATTCGGAATAAATAGCATCTTCAATTCTCCAGAGGAGGAACAAAATACTAGTTTTGGAACAAAACAGTAGTCTTTTTTCAAATAATGGACAACAAAATCTAGAAACATTTACTGGGTTTGCGCTGTAAATCAACCAAGTATTCATTAACGATTCTAAAATTTAAGCAATAAATTTCCTAAAAGCTAGCAAGAAAACTTATTAGCCAATAGTAACATATAATTTCTCCAGTTTGAACATTAATCAATGGTATACCTGGTAGCTACACCTTGTCGGATGAAGAGAAGAAAATATATAATTCCTCCAACAATTACTCATTTCTCGGTGGGTTTAATTGAATTTACGGATTTGAAAAGAAAAACACATGTGGACCAACATTAATTTTCACACGAACTTTG
Source organism: Carex rostrata (assembly GCA_964058875.1). Lineage (NCBI taxonomy): Eukaryota > Viridiplantae > Streptophyta > Magnoliopsida > Poales > Cyperaceae > Carex > Carex rostrata. Next base: position 3,172,278 of record CAXKVT010000008.1, on the reverse strand, counting down.
AACGCCTATTGTTAAGTCAAAAAAGTCAGTTTTGCTGGAAAGTTATGGCGTTCTAATCGAACTTTGATTTGACGATCTCAAAATAATACTCGTCTACATATTCCTAAAACAAAGCATTAGAGTAAATTTCCCCTCAAAAATCTCAAAATTACGTATTTCTTCTCTAAAATTCATATTATCATATTTATCCTTCTAAATTTAAAAAATTCACAAATTTATCTAATTTATTAACTTTTTATAAATAATCATTTTAAATTTATGAATATCAATTTTACCCTTTATTAGAAATAGAAAAAATATGTAATATGTTTAAGAGAATATTAATTTAGTCTTCTAATTGTTCGGTTTTGACTACAACTAGTTCATTTTCTTGACGCACATGTATATATATATGCCTAAAGGAATTCTATTTGCGTCAAAAATAGAGACATGACCATTTGTCTTCATAAATAGATCAATTAAAAGATGGAATATTTTTCTTACGGACTACATATTTTATTTTAATAAAGGATAAAATAGAAAATTTGTAAGTTTAAAGAGTTTTAATAAAAAAAAGTCATTAAATTGAATATAGTTGCGAGTTTTCAAAATTTAGAAGGGTACTAATATGATATTATGAATTTTAGAGAAAATAAGTAAATAGGTTTGAAGATTTTCAGGGATATACATGACCTTTCCTTTTTTTTAAGGGATTTTGATGATTTTAAGTTTTTAACATAAGAGGGCACATAGCTCAAAAAAATTCTGAAACATACTTTTATTTTTATGTTTTTCTTTCTAAAATAGTTATAAAATATAATTATTATTAAAAAATATAAAATTATGTCTCATTCTAATTTAATTTCTTATAAAAATATGTTTCATATTAAAAGTAATTAAAACGTTATAATTCATTCAAAAAATTTGTTCTATTCTATTAGAAAATATTTAAATTTACCCGTCTAATGCTGTCATGCTGATCACATTAATGCTTTTGTCATTGTTGACTTGTTATCGGTTTCTGTCTCTTTCCATAAATAATCAAATACTACAACACGATGTCAAGTACGATCGATTTCCTACGTAACTTCTCATATTTGACCATTTGTCGTCAAAAAGAAAAAAAAAACCGAAGTCAAAAAGAATAAAAAAGACGAAGCAATTGTTTTATCGAGTTTGGCTAGCTGAGTGTCATTTTAACTTATATAACACCAACTCTAAAATCTATCAAATTGACTTTAAATAGTGAATCCAAACCGTTCAAACCGATCTACTACATTAGTTGTGCGTTTACATGCAAAATTTATAACTTTTCAAATTTATTTAGTACTAAGTCAAGCGGTCAAATATGTGAGTTTTTAAGTTAATTTTAATACATTAAATTTTTAATATTTTTACCGCTTGATTTGATACTAAAATAACTCGAAAATATAAAAAAAATTGTATGTAAACGCATCACTCATAATGTAAATCGGTTTGAACGGTTTGGATTAGTCATTCGAAATCGATTTAATAGGTTTTAGAGTTAGTGTTATATAGACTGAAATGACACTGATGTTATACTAGCCAAACTCTGTTTTATCCTATGTAATGGACGGTATATTTTTGCCCTGATGCTCAAAGTGACCTCTTTAACTATAAATTGGAAAGAATTAATGTCTTGTATTTGAATTTGACAGCACTAAGTTAGTCAACTAAAACAACTAAAATTTAACATATATAATTCTCGAAGTATATATATACAGCTGTGTGACTGGAATTTTACTATAAAAACATTTATTTTCAAAAATAGTAAAAAATGTTTCAAAAAAATAAAATTTGATCTCCAAATAGATTTTAATATAGAGAACATATATTGAGCACTTAAGATCGACTTTTTTGAACTTTAAAAAACTAATTATTTCTCACGCCAGAATCTATAATATAATATTTTACTTTCTAAATTTACAAAATCATATTTATCTTTCTCAGTCCAATGAATATTATGAGATGGTATAATTGTTTCAACAATTAATGAGGAACTCCTAAAGCACACCTATACAGTAACAAGTAAATTTTCTTATGTTTTTATCTCCAGAGTCTAGAACTTAAAATAAGTTCCATGCTTGTATATATATAAACTGTTGTTACTTTTAGACTCAGGAACTACAAATTGGTTGACTAAATCGCATGAATTGTACGATTCAAGTTTCTTTTTAGTATAAGGTTTGACCTAAAGAATCCAGCCTTATTTACAGTTTTGCCACTGTTCCTTGAATCTTGTACATGCATGTTTTCCGCATACGCCTTTCTACCAACCTCGATTGTAGATTTAGATTTAAAAATGTTACCGCATGTGATGTTTTTTTAATGGCAAAATATATACATATAAAAAATACACTACATAGTCCAGAATGTTTATCCTCTTAAGTATTTCACCAAACTTGGGCTCAATTTTAGACAATTAATTAATTGTAAATTTAGATATATATGCATTTTAGCTGTGAAGAAAAAATATACATGTCTAAAAGTTCAAAGTAATTGATAGTTTTTCATAAACTATTAAGTGTTTATTTCACACTAATTAAAGAATTATGCATGCATTATTTTAATTAGCTGAAAGAAATAATATTCATTTATCTTGGAAAATACTGTTGAAGATAATTTCAAATTTGATTATGAGTCTGAGAGTTCCAAGGCAGATCCTAAAAGTTATAATAATATCTATTTATTTCTAATATACGTGATATTGTCAACAATTGGTTTTAACTCAAATTAACAAAAAAACTATTTGATATAAAGAAATATTAGCCCAATTAAGTACTATTGAATTATTCCTTTAAGCTGAAACATTAGGCAAAATAAAGTGAGACTATATTTGTATTTATGTCTGCGAATTAAGGTTTCCCATTTTGGAAGCTAGGAGTTTTCGATGTGCATCAGACTAAAATCCATCCGGTGTTCAATATGTGTCTAGATTATTATGTGGACGATGTCTCAGTCATGCTGTGAATTTAAATTGTTTGTGTGATTTTTGATGCAAATCAAATGGATTAAACTGAACGAGTATCAAACAAATTGCAATCTGACGCTCATCGGAACCCCTCCTCTGCCTTCCTATCTACTTCAACTATAATAAAACAATATGAAACAGCTTACGTACTAAGAAGGTCATGAAAGAAGAAGACTTAGAACTTTGAAAGTTTTACTAATTAATTAATTAATAGCGTAATTTCCTTCACACTTCTTTTTAAAGGGAAAAAAGACTCACGTTTCTTGCATAATTATCTAGCATGTACTGAGAGATCTAAAATCCAATAATATATGTATTTCCCTTCTTTTTTTTTTGTCCAAATTGTCATGTTTTATGGATATGCACCTGTTAGCAATATAAACTAGCATTTATAAAACTGCTGAGCATCCAGGTTAATTATTAGCAGTGAGATCGATCGGATGGTCGAAACTCGGATATAAGATGAAAAAAATAAAATGTGCAACACGGTACTGTCTAAATCTTTTGAATAAATTAATCTCCTCTACAAAACACATTTACGTATGAAATTTATAATTTTTTGTATTTTTGTTATTATAATTTTCTTATAGTTGATTTAGGCATTAATAGAACTGTTGGTAATGGTCATAATACATTCTTCTGGCTGGACAGATGGTATGGGGAGTGTGCCTTATATTGTTTATTTCCTAATATTTTTATAATATTCTCTAATCCAACTATTTCGATCCCCTAATCCAACTATTTCGATTTTTGCTGCTATCTTTCTCACTTCTCTCTCTTCAGTTTATTAGACAATTAACTGGTATTCTTCTCAATGAATGGCATCAGTTACCATCTATTATTTCTTACTCTAGGGTTTTTACTGACACCTCAAAACCAGATAGTATTGTTTGGAGATGGACACAATCAGGGCTCTTTACTGGACATTCATTGTACATGTGGTATGACTATGGTGGTATGAAAATATTGTTTACACGACCTTCTGGAAAACACATATTCCCCATTAAGATTAAAATATTTATGTGGCTTGTAACAAGGAAAATAAAATTTTAACCATGGGTAATCTTGCCAATAAGGGCTGGCTGGGTGATCTTGTTCATTTTGTAATTCTATTGAGACAACTGACCATTTGTTTGTCACGTACACTTTGGTTAATTCTATTAATTAGGACATGGATAGCTAATTTTAATAATTTTTCTTTTAATTGTGACACTGTTTTAGACCTCTGGCTTTTAGATGCTTGGATTCCTCTTAAAGATCATAATTAATAGGATTTATTAGGACTGCTACAACTTGGGTTGTATGGTTAGCTAGAAATAAGGTGTGTTTTAATAGTACGTTATGAAATACCCACTTGTAAGTCCTTAGGTTCTCAAATAATTGCTCTTACTTCTTTTTGGTGCAAGGTTAATATGGATGATTTCTTTATTTTTTTAAATTAACTTTGATTTTGTATATGGATGTTACAAATTTAAATTAGGCAGGCAACATTATCATCTTGTTAGATTCCGATATCCAAGAAGGGGGAAAACAGCCAATGGGATTCCGAGGAAGATAATCCAGCTCTTGGACTGGAGAGATATGATTTATAATATTATCTTTGATACAGAGATGAGATTGATGCTATCGATGTTGCTCTTTTGAATCTTAACTCTACTGATACTAGTTCTTCTCTAGCTAGTACTTCTACTTTTACATAGATTTCTAGTTCTGTTAGTTGCATTGTTGTTTCTAGCTTTGTAATATTCCATTAACTCTATCCTATATGTTTTTATGTTCTTAGATATTACTATGTTGCTTTCCAACTTATGGGATTAGTTCTTTAGATGTTATATTCCTTTATGTTATTAGCTATCACTACTACAGAAATGGTCATTGTACACTGCACATTGTACACGGATTCGATAATTTTACCTAAAAATCGTGGAGAAATTCTAATTTTTTGAAAGCCCGAAATATGTGTGGGATCTCTACACGGATGTTTACTAAAGAATCAGTGTAGAAATCCGTGAGAGATCTACACGGACGTTTATTAGGAAATGTACACGTATTATTATTTAAATAACAGTGTAGAAAGCCTTGAGAGAGCTACACGGATATTTAATTAAAGAACCGTGAAGAAATGTCCAAATTGTACACGGATGTTTGGTATTTTTTTTTTTGAGTTTTTTTTTTTAAATGCCCTAGCCGGTAGTGCCAGGTGTAAATTAACGGTCTAAATCATTCCGTCTGTTATAGGCCGGTCTTATATCAAAGGAAGCAAGTCACAGAATGGAAACATGGAAGAGAAAAAAGAAAGACTGAAGATAAGTATTAGCTTGTGGGATCCAATAATTTCAAGGTGCTAATGCTTTTTCAGTGGCCCAATTGCACTCAAGAAAAGTGATCTATTAATTTAACCTTTTATACTTTAAAATAAAATACATTGTTGATTGCTGATGCGAAAAAAAAAAAAAATCTTTTATATAAGAAAGTGATTAATTTTAGGATTTTTCAGAAAAAAAAATTAGTTAAATCTCTCAGCTCTACCTAACTTTGATAGGAACTACCTTCTAGAAGGTCGTCAGCGAATTTACAGTTAGTGCATGCAATTGTTGATACATATGCATGCAAGTGTTGATATATAACATATCTAGTATTTATACTTAATATCAAGTCTTTCCAAAAACTGGACATATCAACTCTTTATGAAGATTGTACAGCTTGTGTGTTAGTTGGGCTTTAATTTGAATTGTAATTTTTCATAAATACTTTGTATCAAAAGTAAGACTAACTAGTGTAAAATATTAAAAAAAAATATTGATTTTAAATTTTTTATCATGCCCAGAGAAATATCAAATACTAATATATCAGGGATGAAACTAGAAAATCTTGATATAGTACGCTAAAAATTTTAAATGCACAATATGTGGTGGGTAAGAATTGAACCCAAATTCCCTGAGTGATCTCAGATCATAAAGAAAAATAATTTAATTTGATGTAGTTTAGCAGGTAGCAAGGCATGAAATATATCGTCCTCACATGTCTACTCTAAACAGAATATGAAGAAGTAATTTCTCAAAAATTAATAAATGATTTGTCATGTGGCATAAGTGGTATAGGTTATGTTATTTATATGTATTAATTCTAGAATTATTGTGGCGGGTCCACTGAATTTTGCTTTTAAGACAAAAACATCGAGATTTTCTCATCCTCTGGCGGGCTCACCTAATTCTTATCATGAATGAAAAAGAAAAAGAAAGCATGAAAAAATGAACTAACAATAATGTAGTTCGCTGGTGGTGGTTCACACATAGGGGTGTCAATCAATGATATCCTTTTAATTATTTATCCGATCCGTATCGTATTAAATAAGAAAAGTATAAGAAAGATTTTTTTCATTAATTTATTGGATATGAATATAGGTAAAGTCATGAGTAACCAGCTCTATTCATACATTGTTATTACCGAAACACAAATCCAGTTCTTTACATGAATTTATGTTTGTATTTTATTAATCACAAGTGTAATTTCTCAGGTACTTGTTTGAATTTTTTATTCTATATTTCTGTGTCTTTGTTATGAAATCCTGGAATAATTATCACTATAATTTGTACCTCAAATTATTATTTAGCTAGTAACCTAGCAAAATTAGAGATCCACATTAAGGGGAGTTTCCTCGCGATGTGTTTTCGCATCAACAAGGACATATATATAATGACTAATGACTCAGCAGGTACCTCTTTCAACAGCATGCCATGACCTACTTTTGCACATCATATGAAATACTGTAACAAATAATTGACCAATGATTGTAATTAAGTATGATTGCCAATTAGCTAATAACCATGTAAAAATAATTGACCAATGATCTGACACAACACATAGTACCATTGCCACACTCATCTGATAATATTTTCACATGTAAAAATAAAATAAAAATATACTGGGTTGGTGTCAATTTTAGAGAAATAATTCATTCTTTTATTTGAAAAAATATAGGGCGTTTGAGTATACGAGAGAACTATTTTTCTTTGATAAGGTCACTTAACTCTTTCTCTGTGTCTATGTTTGTTCTTCATTTTCAATTAGTTATCTTAATCAGTAGACACTAGTAATTCAAAATAAGATAAACCAACGTAAGAAATTGATAAAAAAGAAAGAAAAGAAACTGAGATTGTACTGTTTTTATTAAATTATCAACACACTATATCATATTCAACTGAAAACCACAATCAGCAATCTAACAAATAACAACAACATAACGAATCATCCACCTATATATGGATTGTAGTATCTAGTAGTTTAACAATCATGACCGACCTACAAGAAACACTCAAGACTATCGTAAAATAAAAACCCTCTCACAATAATTATGTTTCAATATTTTATTTTAATTAACTTCTATCAATGTACCAGATTCTAGTGTTGTATAGGTGGGCAGTTGGAACCGGGGCGGCTGGACAAGCAGTCGGAAGGCCCTGAAGGAGGAATAGTTTTCCTTTTAGAATCTGGTGATAAGTCACCAGGAAGATCAGCGACCACATCAGAAGTTGCACCAAGCAGCCTTGCACCATCAGCATTTTCCATGCTACTTAATGCCAGAACTAGCATTAGTACAAATACCATAACTAGTTTTGAACACCTTGTCATTTCAAAGTTTTTGAATTTTGTGGAGGATACGAAAAGGAACAAATTTTTTAGTAGGTAGTAATTAGGGTTTAATGGTTGGATGGAGGAGGGAGGGTTGGTGGCTGCATTGGATAACACAAGGGCATATATATAGGCATGCAACAGATAGTGAATAGGTACATAAGTTTAAATAATGGGGAAATTGTTAAAATGCCACTCCTAAACTTTGAAATTGTGAAAATGCCATCTCAAACTTTGAAATTGAAAAAATGCCACTCTAAACTTCTACAATTTGTAATTTTGCCATTTATACTCAATTCTTATACTATTTTTATTAAAAATTAACTGAAAAATACTGTTTTAAAATACGTATTTCTGTATTTCCGGTTATACCCTCATGTATAGCCTCCTTCATGTATACCGTTCATGTATTTCCGATAATTACAAAAAACAGAAAAAGGGAATCCCATCACCTCCTCCTTCCTCAGTCATTCTCTTCTCTGAAAGGTTTCGCCTCCTCCATCAAAATTCCATCGCCAAATCTGCTGCATTGCCTCTTCCATCAAACTTCAAGAAATCTCGTCTCCTCCTCCTTCCTCCAGTCGTAACACAATTAGGAAAGCCTTTTGTATTGCCATCGCCAAATCTGCTGCATCGCCTCCTCCTTGGTTGAAAGGGAAAAGGGGAAATAGAAATAGAATTAGGAAAGCCTTTTGTATTGTGATTCTATTCCTTTTCTATTTAACTCTCTCTGGAGCCACCTAAAGGAGCATCCAAAAATATTGTAACACAATTCTTAAATTAATAAAAGAAAGAGAGAGAGGCCCGGGTTTGAGGATGTAGGTACTAAACTGGTACCGAACCTCGTTAAATACTTGTGTTTGATGCTTGATTTATGTGATTGCTGTTAAATTAAGATTGTGTCAGAGCATGGTTCGTGCCTATTCAATTGAGTCACCACCATCCTTGCAATAACCGATGTACTACAAGGTCAACAAGTAGTTCATTTTTGTAATCTATTATGGATGGTATGGAAAGCAAGAAACGAAGAGCTATTTGCTGGTAAGAAATCAACACCAGAATCAGTGATAGCAAGGACAAAATTAATGGAGATTGAGGAATAGGAAACCCAATTGGTACCGCAACAGGTAACACTGCCGGAGGTCATACCACAGGGAAGGATACCAATCCTAATAGATGCATCATGGGAACAAACCAAGAAAACCGGTACATGTATAATTAGTTATGATTTGAGGGGACAATTAGTGGAGGCAAGAGGAACCTTTTTTGGAGGCATTGAAACAGGTACACCAACTAGGGACGGTACAAAGAGGAGATAAATTTATAATCTACACAAATAGCCAGACACTCACAAGTGATTGATAAAAAGGATCTCTTAGATGTACCATCCTGGAAGGCGGTACCAATTGTAGAAAAATGCATCACTGAGATGGACCAAATGGGGACCTCTGTGATTTTGAAATACACAAGAAGGTGTAGGCTACAGCAGCCTCACATGGTAGCAAACTGGGTGAGAAGGCATATGCAGAACTATGAGAGGAATGGACAAGGAAACAGTGAGCAACAAATGGATCTGCGTAGGGAATTAGATTTTAGTTCATTTACCTTTGATGTTTTTTAAATTCTGAATTTCTAGCGCTAGATGTAGTGTAGGATTTACTTTTCTGTTCTTATGTTTTACTTTAGCATTTTAGACCATGTAATGTAGAATGTTTTTAAATTCAATCAAATGCCCAAGGGCTTTCTCTCAAAAAAAAGAGTCACTGGACTCAATTGAATATAATGCAGTCAAGGATGTTCATAAGAATAAGAGGATTTCAATGAAAAAAGGTACTGTTTTCTGCTAAAAAGTGAATAAACAAAAATACAAGGACAATGACCAGGTCTGAGAGTTTGACAAAGGGTAATAAAGTTGAATTATCAAATCTATTGGGTTTCAGCTTTGTTCCCCTCAGATTCTCTATTAAAAAAGTGTTTTCAATGACAGAAATGTAATAAAAATAAAACCAGGGGATAAACTGAATAAAACCACTAACAAAACTGACAAGAACATGCACTCTACCAATATTTAGCCCTTGATTTTATGTTTATTCATTTTCTGGTAAAAGAATGGTAATAATAAAAACCCTAAAAACAATCTTTCATGTAGAACCAAGTCAAATCCTATGTCAGACATGTGTATGAATATTAGCATAACACTGCAGATGCACATGATAAGCAGAAAGATAAAGGAAATGACAAAGGGACTTAACTAGTACAAAAATGACCAGAAACACAAAGAAAAATATTAAAAATAGCTGCGTATCTAATTAGGCTATGTCACATTACAGACAGTTATAGGACATCACCTTGAGCATTCCTATATAATTTTTTTCTTTTTTGGGCTTCTAAATTGATCTCTGTGAATTTTTGAAGTTGAACTTTTGATTTTTCTGTTTACTGTGCAAGTAGGGTCAGGTTCTCAAAATTCTTGAAATTGAACACCAATACACCATTTGGCATGGATTTTCGTCTATACAAAAAACCTCAATTTTGCTGAACGATTGAACTGCGAGAGTACAGGCGATTCAATCGCCTCCTAAAGTATAGGCGATTGAGGCGATGAGGGGAAAGGCGATTCAGCAGTTCTGAACTTTTAGGCGATTGAGACTAAAATAGGATCTGTGCTCTTCGTTCAGCAGTTCAATCTGAACTGTTTAGGGTTCTCTCGTCTGTACTCCTGATTAAGGGTATTTTAGTCAATATTTTTATTTTTATTTTTTAACAAGTATAAATGGCAAAATTACAAATTGTAGAAGTTTAGAGTGACATTTTTCCAATTTTAAAGTTTGGGATGGCATTTTCACAATTTCAAGGTTTTGGAGTGGCATTTTAACAATTTTCCCTTAAATAATTGTTTTTTGCAATTGGGTCTCTTCTTCTGTCCTCACTACTGGCAATAATATAATATAGGATGGTTTTCTTTTCGGATGTTGATATTTTGATACTTCAACTATTATGGTTGTTAGTTTTAGAATAGGGTTTAATATAGCGTTATGATTATGTTTGGATTGTTTAAAAGTTTATCTTATTTTATTTATTTTAATTAATTAAGCGTTCAACCTGGGAAACATGATAATGAAACCATCTTTATGACTGGTTCTGAAGGACTCCAGAATTTAAAGTTTTTGAATAACTATATTACAATGAATCTGTACCATTTACAGATAGTAATAATAATATCAATTACCCTTGGTAGCTTCTACCAAGTATTTCAAGAAAATTAATAATATCAATTAATAGCTCCAAACATTTTAAAGATTAATGATAAAATTAATGTTAGTATATGATGTTTTCTCGTCCAGAAAATGTATATTAATATAATCTTAACTATCTTAATTTGTAGTATAGACAAATTAAGCTGACTAATAAAGTTTCAGTTTACCATTTCAATGATTTTTAAGTAGCTCAGGTCGTTATAAAGCTAACTAAATGCATGGACTTCTTTCACATCTAAAGTTTCAAGTTTGTATTATAAAATTGTATATGCAAGTATAAGTGATGACAAGTTCCAAACAAGTACCATTGATGTTCGTCTCCGGTTCCAATAATTACAATGTATTTTCTAGTTGCTTTTCCGCCTATTGTATTCAGGCGGTTCCCGTTCCCCTGGATTACAATCGTACGTGTAACACATGCAATTTTAGTTATATGCATGATAAGCATTTTGGGTAACATGTTTATTATACCATTTTATCAGATCTGGTCTCATCAGTCAAAGTACGTAGTCATCGTTTATTTTGACAGAAAGTACAATTTATTTGTTAATACTTTGAATCTTATTGTCAACATGTTCTCAACAAAAGTAATCGATCTTATACTTGCTGAACAAAGTAGACTGCACTATAATATATGAGTTCGGATCTTAAAGTAACTCATATTTTGAGTTTTGATCTGGACTGTCCGATTGGTCTTAACACGAATTTGAACCGGATTGATCAGAATTCTGGTCAAACGGATTGATATATATATATTAAGTACATATTTGTTGTTTTTAGAATAACCGCTATTGGTTGTTTTTATTTTTTTTATTTTGTTACAATTTGTCATGCTTATTGGAGGCATTTCCAATGCGTCTAATTAATTAACATAAGTGATTAAAACAAATGACTATCTCAAAAAGTTAAACAAAATTCTTCGGCAGAAATTAAGTGAAATATTATAAAATAAATCATATCCTTGATTTTTTTTTTGTCTATATTGTGTGACTCCAATTTCTCGAAGTAGTATTTTTAAAACAAATAAATTTCCTATATATACTCTTTATAAATTTTAAAACTACTAATTTCTCCCTCCAAAAGTTATAATTGAATATTTAATTTATAAATTTACAACATCATATTTATCTTTGTCAGTCCGAATATTATGAGATGGTACAATTGTTTCAACAATTTATAAGCAACTCCTATATATAAAGCATTTTTATAAAGCAATAAGTAACTATATATTGCTATATTTTATCTCCAGCACTTAAAATAAGTTCCCATGCATGTGTATTGTGTTGCATTATAATATATATAAACTGTTGTCACTTTTTAGACTCGGAACTATGAATTTATTTTTTGAAGGTTGAATTGTACGATTCAAATTTCTTTTTGGTATAATGTTTGACCACGAGGAACTAGCCTGATATTTACGGTTTTGCCACTGTCCCTTGAATACTGGACATGTTTTCCGTGTACGCCTTTGCCTTTCTACCAACCTCTTAGATTAATCTAATAAGTATGTTTGATTGTGAAACAAAAATAACTATCGTTATTTTATTATAATAGTTATATCTAAAAAAAATTTAGAAATAGTTTACTCTAATAACATAAAAAGTTTGAATTCACTGTTCTAGCTAGTCTACTCTAATAAAAGTTTGAATACTGGATATGTGTATCGGTTACATGTCGCGATTTACGTATCCTGTACCGTAATCATTCATATGTAATTGCCAATTGTTGACAAATAAAACAAACGGCACGACATGAAAGACGGTACGGTACTGGAAACAACACATCTAATCACGGCATATTGTTTTACTGCCATTAATTCTTCATATTAATATTCAAAGAATTATTCCACTGTTTTTTGAAAACTTTTCTGAATTTTTTCAATAAACAAATTTAAATTACAAAAAAATAGTTAAACGTGATCAAATGTGACAGGTTACGATATTTAAATATGGCATGTTTAGTCACAACACGACTTGATCACGACATGACTCACGTGATGTGACTACTCGTTGATATTTCAATCATGACATAGCATATAAAAAATTAACTTGGTCACAACACAACAAAACATGGCAAGAATTTTTCGATATATATATGTAACAGCATGTGCTTATTTTTTAATGATAAAATATGTATATAGAAAAAATACAATAATTAATTAGTTCAGAATTTTTATCGTTAAGTATTTCAGCAAAATTCGGACCAATTTTCAATAGCAAAATGTGAATTTAGATATGTGTGCATTTTAGCTGTGAAAAATGTTTAATCTAGCTGAAAGTAAATATATACATTAATTGTCTAAAATTAATGTTCAAAGTAATTGATAGTCTTTCATAAACCATTAAGTGTTTATTTCACACTAATTAAAGAATTATGTATGAAGTATTTTAATTAGCTGAGAAATAATATTCATTCTTCTTGGCAAATAATGCGAAAGCTAATTTCAAATTTGATTATGCGTATGAGAGTTCGAAAGGCAGCTCCTAAAAATTTATCAAAATGTATATTAATTTATTTGTAATATAGGTGATATTGTCAACAATTGGTTTTTAGCTCAAATTAACAAAAAAAAAATTGATATAAAGAAATTCAAGTTTCAGTCCAAATTGGTATATATGTGCATTATTTCGCCAACTATAATAAAATAATAATAAAACAATATGAAACAGCTTACCAATTAAGAAGGTCATGATGAAATGAAGTAGACCCTGAACTTTGAATGTTTTACTAACATTGTGTAATTTCCTTCACTCTTCTCTTAAATGGACGACTTAATTTAAGTTTTTATCTTTTTTGTCCAACTTGTCATGTTTTGCACAATTTAAAAAAATATATTAACATTATATGGACGATTTTACCCTTAATGAAATATCTCTTTAGCCAGTTTCTTTTGATTATTATAAATAATAAGTAACTATTTTCATAACTATACATACGGTATCTAATTAATATGCTTTTATTCTTAAACATTGTTTTTATTAATTGGTTGCATACCTTCAAAAATTCAGGAAGAAATATCGAAACCCATTTAAGGCTTTGAACGAAATAAGAAATATTCAAAAGGTATGATGATGATCGAAATAAAGTACTCATTCAAGATATTTGCTTATTTTATAACCCACCTATTTAATAAACGCGATGATTCATAAAGTTTAAAATTATTGTCTAGAAACTAGAAATTTTGTATATTTTTTTGTTAATATAAAAGATAATTGTGTTAATATCAGCTTCCATATGCTTCTTCTATTGCGATATAATCATATAATAAACCAGAGTTTATAAAATCACTGAGCCATATATTCAGGTTAAACACAACTTATTGGTGGTGGGACAATTAATGGTTGAAGCTCGGTTATAAGAAAAAAAAAATGGAAGTTACAAGACACTCCGATCAACTTTCTAATTAAATCGTTGGAACCAATCTCCTTTAAGGAACACATTTACATATGATATTTGTAAATTTTCTGTTTTATTCATTATAATTTGTAAAGTCAAAACAATAAAAAAATTACAAAAGTTTAATTATTTAATACATTTATTTTCGATCATATTTTACATGTTTGATTTTAGTTTAATTTGACATTTAAACACATCACTCAAGAAGTTATGCTCACTCGATGGATATTGAGATTATGCTCTTTTTTTTTTTTGAAGGTTAGCGGGTATCCACCAACAATTATATTGATAAAAAAAGATCAAATGATCAAAAGAGTACAATATGTTACATTAAACTTCAAACTTCAAACTACTACGTACGTACGGAATGGCACGAAACTCCTGCTGGAAATTTATACCCTTTTTTTATTTTCGACACACTATCATATATTCAACTCCAAACAATATTTTACAATCCAATAAATATCAAGTAAATAACGAACCATGTACACATACATGATTGTAGTATCTTCTTATTTCAAACAGCATTTATTAACTAACCTACAAGCAACACTCACATAATTCGCTCAGGGACTCAAACTTATAAAAAATAATAATAATAATAATAATTTCCATATAATTCAACTTCTATATCAATGTATCAGATTCCGACGTGCCAATCATGCATGTATAGGTGGGCATGGTGTGGAACCGGATTGGTTGGACGAGCAGTCGGAAGACCCTGAAGGAGTAATAGTTCTCTTTTTAGATTCCGGTGGTAAGTCGCTGGGAACATCAACGACCACATCAGAAGTTGCACCAAGCAGCTGCCTTGCACCATCAGCATTTTGCATGCTACTTAATGCCAGAACTAGCATTAGTACAAATACCATAACTAGTTTTGAACACCTTGTCATTTCAAAGTTTTAGAATTTTGTAGGAGGATACGAAAAGCAACAAATTTGTTGGTAGCCAGTAATTAGGGTTTAATGGTTGGATGAAGGAGGAGGAGTTGGTAGCTGCATTGGATCCTTCCCAAGGCCATATATATATAGAGGCATGCAACAGATGGTCAATAGGTGCATAAGTTCAATTAATTATTGTTTTTTGCAAGTGGGTCTCTTTTTCTGTCCTCACTACTTGCAATATTATAATCTATGATGTTTTTTTTTTTTTTTTCCTTTTTGGATGTTAGATATTTTGATACTTCCGTGCTATATGGTTGTTATTTTTAGAATTGAGTTAAACATATAGCGTTATTATTACCATTATTTGTAAATTTATCTTTTTTGTTTATTAATTAAGCTTTCAACCGGGAAAAAACTAATAACGAAAATATCTTCAACTGGTTGTAAAGGACTCCAGAATTTAAATTATTTGAATAACTAAAAATAATGAATCAGTTCGATTTACTGATAATAATAATAATAATAATAATATCAACGATCGAATAGCTGCAAACATTTTAAAGATTAATGTTAAAATTAATTTTAGTATATGATGTTTTCTCGTCACAAAAATATATATTAATATCATCTTAATTATTTTTGTAGTATATATAGACAAAGCTGACTAATTAATGAACGTTCAGTTTAATTACAAATTCAAAGATTGTTAAGTAGCTAGCTCGGGTTGTTACAAAGCTAATTAAATGCATTGATTCTTATCACATGAAAAGTTTCAATTTTGTATTATAAAATTATGCAAGTGTTGATCGATGACAAGTTCAAAGCAAGCTAGCCCCATTGATCTTCGTCTCCGGTTCAAAATTACAATGTGTTTTCTGATTGCTTAATTTTCCGCCCACTGTCTCTCAAGAGGTTCTCGTTCCCACATCTCCTTAGAAGACCTGGATTACAATTGTGTAACACAATTTTAATTATATGATAAGCATTTTGGGTAACAATATGTATATTATACCATTTTATCAGATCTCGTCTCATCAGTCAAAGTAGTAATTATTTATTTGGACCGAAAGTGCAATTTATTTGTTAATACTTTGAATCTTATTGTCAACTTGTTCTCAACAAAACTAATCTTGTACTTGCTGAACAAATTAGTAGACTGCACTCAGGGGCGCAAGGTAAGCTTATCAAGAGGTGGCTTACCCACCTCCAACATTTTCAAATTTTTTTATCAAGTATATAAAAATTAAACTAAAACTTTTATTTTATAAGTATTAATTAGCCACCCTATAATAATACAAAAGAATTAAAGGGCTTGTATATAGGATGGTATATTTTTTTCATTTGCTAATTTTTTCAATAGTAAAATAGAAAAAAGAAACTAAAAAGAAGGAAAGAAACCGTGCCTATATATTACAATAGTTATCATTAAGCATTTTGGAGTGGTCACCTTAACTATTTTATAAGGTATTATTGATTGTTACCGGAAAAAAAGAAAATTATTGGAGAGATAAAAAAAGTGATTAAGAGGTTTTCTGAAGAGAAAGAAAAATCAAAATCATAAAGGACAAATTTAAATTGATGTTCATGTGAAGAATCTAATATATTTTCCCTTTGAAATTGGTGTTTGTTTTTTACCTATCGACTATTTACAAAATTTTAAATTGTTGTTCATTGTAACTTTTAGATAAAGATTAATTCAATATTTTATTTTCATACAAGATTGTCTATTAGATTTTAAATTTTTTTGTAAAAATAAATAAATTATGATAAAAATGACTTGTGCATGGAATTATAGAAGAAATTATTGAATTTTTTATATAATTTAAATCCAAGTAAAATTATGTTTAAAAGAAAGATATCAGGTTCTTATTGTAAGGTAAAGGAAAGCAAATATTGAAGAAACAATACTATATTGTGTTATATAATTTTGGATTTATATTGAAGTATTTTAAATATGATATTTATTTGGTAGCCCCCTCTATAGTTGAAGTTGAGTTTCGTTCCTTACTGCATGCACTATAATATATGAGTTTGGATCTTAGAGTGACTCAAATCTTGAACTCCAACTAACTCTGGCTTAGTTCGAAACTCTTCTTTTTAGTTCTAAATCCTGCTTTGATTTTGAACCAGTTCGGAACTGGTTCGAATCGCACTGAATTAAACTCGAACTCTTCTTTTCAGTTCGAAACACTGCTTCAATTTCGAACTTGAACTCGAACTAGATTAAATTCAATTTGGTTTGATTTGTTTGCAGATCTAATTAAATATATGTTCTTTTAAAATAGAGACAATGACTCGCACCACTGTACCAAGTCTACAGTCCTAATACTGTTAAATTGTAATCTAATGGAAATTTTCAAATCTTCTCCGACTTGACTCAAGAGTTAAAACTATAAAACTTACAGCATAGACTCTGGAAATTTCAAAAATCCTGAAATATTACCCTAGTTCCCTTATAAGCCATATTAGGATGTCAGCATCTCCTTCAGTCACTGGTATAAGCACTCAAAATCTTCGAAATGCCATTCTCCATAGATCTAAAGAATCTATTCCTAGTCTCTATGCCTTAGAATTCTTATTTAGAATTGATACTGAACGGTACAAGTTAGGGTTGCTTTCTAGCAACAACCAATCTGTAATCCGCATAATTTACGTTAATGCTCCAATTAATAGTTAAAAAAAAAGTAACTCTGCTTCTGTAACTATACACAACCCAATCATACCTTGTCAAATCTGAATGGTACTTGAAAAATTAATGTGGATTCGGAATAAATAGCATCTTCAATTCTCCAGAGGAGGAACAAAATACTAGTTTTGGAACAAAACAGTAGTCTTTTTTCAAATAATGGACAACAAAATCTAGAAACATTTACTGGGTTTGCGCTGTAAATCAACCAAGTATTCATTAACGATTCTAAGATTTAAGCAATAAATTTCCTAAAAGCTAGCAAGAAAACTTATTAGCCAATAGTAACATATAATTTCTCCAGTTTGAACATTAATTAGTGGTATACCTGGTAGCTACACCTTGTCGGATGAAGAGTAGAAAATATATAATTTCTCCAACAATTACTCATTTCTCAGTGGGTTTAATTGAATTTACGGATTTGAAAAGAAAAACACATTTGGACCAACATTAATTTTCACACGAACTTTGAACGCCTATTGTTAAGTCAAAAAAGTCAGTTTTGCTGGAAAGTTATGGTGTTCTAATCGAACTTTGATTTGACGATCTCAAAATAATACCCGTCTACATATTCCTAAAACAAAGCATTAGAGTAAATTTCAGTATGCCCCTCAAAAATCTCAAAATTACGTATTTGTCCTCTAAAATTCATATTATCATATTTATTCTTCTAAATTTCAAAAATTCACAAATTTATCTAATTTATTAACTTTTTATAAATACTCATTTTAAATTTATGTATATCAATTTTACCCTTTATTAGAAATAAAAAAAAAATGTAATATGTGTTGTGTATTTTAGGTATTAGATAATGGGACAATTTAATACACTTTTTTCACTTTTAAATTTATAAAACCTTAGTACACAATAATAGGTCAGTTGCAAGCAGTGTTTTAAAATGCGGCCGCATGGGCCGCATATGTGGCCGCATATGCCTATGCAATCGGCAGCCGTGCTCATAATGGCCATGCGGTTTTGAGCTTGTGGCCGTATATGCAGTCCGAATATGCGGCCATGCGGACTGAAAACGGCCATGCGGTCTGAATATGCGGCATATGCTTGATTAATTTGATAATTTTATTGTATTTTAATTAGAATTTATATGAAAAAACTATTGTTGGTTATGTCATTATGTGAAAATAAATTCAAATATATAAATATAAATATATATACATTTATATATACGTGAATTTTTATTTTAAAATCCGCCTATATAAATCCGCATGAAAATCCACATATGCGTCCGCATACCGCATATGCAGTATGCAGTGGCCTTCCACATGCATGAACAAAACCGCATTTTAAAACACTGGTTGCAAGCATACAACCTATCCTTATAGTAGTTTAGGTATCGATCGAAAGACAATGGGAAATATTACTTTTTACTAAATTAATTAATTCTAAAACAGTGCAATAAAAGTAAATGAGGGGGGGTTGTTTGAAAATTAATTTTGTGGATTCAATACCTGATTGAGAGTCTAAAAGTAAACAAAGCAATTTAAACAAACAAATAAAAGAGTTTTGTGATTTAATGAGATGGAAGTCTAGGGGTTTTCGGCATACAATCACTTGGTCAAATCAACACTTAGTTGGTTTCTAAATTCATATTTGCAATTATGGGGTTTCTAAGCCTTAAGTATCAAAAAGGGTCACTTTCGTGAATTAATGACGTGCCTAGATAATTCTAGGGGTTTGCAATTATGGGGTTTCACGATTAAGTCCTTCACCCTAGCTATCTAGACCATAAGCACAGGTTAGCCTAGTTTATCCCTAAATATCAATACTTCACGATTAAGTTCTTCATACCAATATTTGGTTCAATTCTAGGGGTTCCAATCAAATATGAGACTTCACGATTAAGTTCTTCACCTCAATTCAACCTTTGTTTCTTGTGGTTCCGAACTAAGAAATAGATTTGGTCATTTCTAATCTTAATCCTATGGTTATTCATGTATACAATTTGATATCATCAATTCTTTGATCCTAGCACTTTAAGTTTGTTAAACCTAAACGGGACGCTAATTAATAAGCACACAAATCATACAAGCACATGAATTATAAAATCAACAAGAACAAACATGCAAGCAAATAATCATCATAGAGAAAAATATCCAACTAAGGTAGATTTTAACACAAGTTCATGTTTAAAGCCTAAGCCCCTAGAGAGGAAATCTAGCCTCTCATGGGTGCACTAACATCCAAAAGAATACAAGAGTAAACATGATTAAAACTAAGGAAAAGAAGAAAGAGAATAGAAAACACCAATCTCTTCGCTCGCTGCCCCTTGTCTTCACCTTTGCTCGCTCGAGAAAACCTTCAATCATTCGCTCCAATCGTCTTCAATCACTTGGGGAAGATAGAAAAGATGTGGAAAGATGTGTAGAATAAAAGCTAAGTTGAAAGATGTCTTCCCCTGGTGTCTCCCTGTCAATATATAGCTATTTTTGTGCCTTAGAAAACAATCCCCCGAAATCTGGAAGGAAATCTGAAGAGATATGGTGAAATCAGGCCAGACTAGCATTCGTGCGGCCTCTTGTGCAGCCTTCACAAATTCTCTGCGGCTAATGCAAATTTCCTGCGGCCTGCATAGAATGGAGAATTGGCTGGGGATCATGCAGGATTTTGTGTGGCCCACACAAAATTCCTTAAGGTCGCACAAAGGCCCGCACAACTCTCTGTTTTGAAAGGAGAAAACTTGATAAATTTCGAATTTTATTTTTGGCTTGAATTTATTTTGTGTGGCCCGCACAGAATTCTTACAGGCCACAGAAACACCCACAGAATTGCTCCTTTGGCTCGATTTATGCAATTTAAACAAGGCAAAGGCAGTAACTTGGTTCTTTGGTATATTCTATATTAAACTAAGCAAAAATACAAGGGATTTGGTGCAGTTTTAGAGGTAAAACCCTAACCGAAAGTATATATAATTGAGGCTTATCAATATGTTTAAGAGAATATTTAGTCTTCTAATTGATCGGTTTTTACTACTAGTTCATTTTCTTGACGCACATGTATATGCCTAAGGGAATTCTATTTGCGTAAAAAATAGAGACATCACCATTTGTCTTCATAATAAATAGATCAATTAAAAGATGGAATATTTTTCTTACGGACTACATATTTTATTTTAATAAAAGATAAAATAGAAAATTTGTAAGTTTAAAGAGTTTTAATAAAAAAATCATTAAATTGAATATAGTTGCGAGTTTTCACAATTTAGAAGGGTAATATGATATTATGAATTTTAGAGAAAAAAATACATAGGTTTGAAGATTTTCAGGGATATACATGACCTTTCCTTTTTTAAGGGATTTTGATGATTTTAAGTTTTTAACATAAGAGGGCACATAGCTCAAAAAAATTGCGAAACATACTTTTATTTTTATGTTTTTCTTTCTAAAATATTTATAAAATATAATTAATATTAAAAAAATATAAATTTATGTCTCATTCTAATTTTATTTCTTATAAAAATATGTTTCATATTAAAAGTAATTAAAACGTTATAATTCATTCAAAAAATTTGTTCTATTCTATTAGAAAATATTTAAATTTGCCCGTCTAATTCTGTCATGCTGATCACATTAATGCTTTTGTCATTGTTGACTTGTTATCGGTTTCTGTCTCTTTCCATAAATAATCAAATAGTACAACACGATGTCAAGTACAATTTCCTACGTAACTTCTCATATTTGATAATTTGTCGTCAAAAAGTTAAAAAAAAAAAAAAAAAGCCGAAGTCAAAAAGAATAAAATAGTAAAAAACAACTAAAACAACTAAAATTTAACATATATAATTCTCGAAGTATATACAGCTGTGTGACTGGAATTTTACTATAAAAATATTTATTTTCAAAAATAGTAAAAAATGTTTCAAAAAAATAAAATTTGATCTTCAAATAGATTTTAATATAGAGAACATATTGAGCACTTAAGATGGACTTTTTTGAACTTTAAAAAACTAATTATTTCTCACGCCAGAATCTATAATATAATATTTTACTTTCTAAATTTACAAAATCATATTTATCTTTCTCAGTCCAATGAATATTATGAGACGGTATAATTGTTTCAACAATTAATGAGGAACTCCTAAAGCACACCTATACAGTAACAAGTAAATTTTCTTATGTTTTTATCTCCAGAGTCTAGAGCTTAAAATAAGTTCCATGCTTGTATTGTGCTCCATTGTAATATATAAACTGTTTTTACTTTTAGACTCAGGAACTACAAATTGGTTGACTAAATCGCTTAAATTGTACGATTCAAGTTTCTTTTTGGTATAAGGTTTGACCTAAAGAAACCAGTCTGATATTTACAGTTTTGCCACTGTTCCTTGAATCTTGTACATGCATGTTTTCCGCATACGCCTTTCTACCAAACTCGATTGTAGATTTAGATTTAAATATGTAACCGCATGTGATGTTTTTTTAATGGTAAAATATATATATACATATAAAAAATACACTACATAGTCCAGAATGTTTATCCTCTTAAGTATTTCATCAAACTTGGGCTCAATTTTAGACAATTAATTGTAAATTTAGATATATGTGCATTTTAGCTGTGAAGAAAAAATATGCATGTCTAAAAGTTCAAAGTAATTGATAGTCTTTCATAAACTATTAAGTGTTTATTTCACACTAAAGAATTATGCATCCATTATTTTTATTAGCTGAAAGAAATAATATTCATTTATCTTGGCATTTATCTTGGAAAATACTGTTGAAGATAATTTCAAATTTGATTATGAGTATGAGAGTTCCAAGGCAGATCCTAAAAGTTATAATAATATCTATTTATTTCTAATATACGTGATATTGCGAACAATTGGTTTTAACTCAAATTAACAAAAAAAACTATTTGATATAAAGAAATATTAGCCCAATTAAGTACTATTGAATTATTCCTTTAAGCTGAAACATTAGGCAAAATAAAGTGAGACTATATTTGTATTTATGTCTGCGAATTAAGGTTTCTCATTTTGGAAGCTAGGGGTTTTCGATGTGCATCAGACTAAAATCCATCCGGTGTTCAATATGTGTCTAGATTATGTGGACGATGTCTCAGTCATGCTGTGAATTTAAATTGTTTGTGTGATTTTTGATGCAAATCAAATGGATTAAACTGAACGAGTATCAAACAAATTGCAATCTGACGCTCATCGGAACCCCTCCTCTGCCTTCCTATCTACTTCAACTATAATAAAACAATATGAAACAGCTTACGTACTAAGAAGGTCATGAAAGAAGAAGACTTAGAACTTTGAAAGTTTTACTAATTAATTAATTAATTAATAGCGTAATTTCCTTCACACTTCTTTTTAAAGGGAAAAAAGACTCACGTTTCTTGCATAATTATCTAGCATGTACTGAGAGATCTAAAATCCAATAATATATGTATTTCCCTTCTTTTTTTTTGTCCAAATTGTCATGTTTTATGGATATGCACCTGTTAGCAATATAAACTAGCATTTATAAAACTGCTGAGCATTCAGGTTAATTATTAGCAGTGAGATCGATCGGATGGTCGAAACTCGGATATAAGATGAAAAAAATAAAATGTGCAACACGGTACTGTCTAAATCTTTTGAATAAATTAATCTCCTCTACAAAACACATTTACGTATGAAATTTATAATTTTTTGTATTTTCGTTATTATAATTTTCTTATAGTTGATTTAGGCATTAATATAACTGTTGGTAATGGTCAGAATACATTCTTCTGGCTGGACAGATGGTATCATGGGGAGTGTGCCTTATATTGTTTATTTCCTAATATTTTTATAATATCCTCTAATCCAACTATTTCGATCCTCTAATCCAACTATTTCGATTTTTGCTGCTATCTTTCTCACTTCTCTCTCTTCAGTTTATTAGACAATTAACTGGTATTCTTCTCAATGAATGGCATCAGTTACCATCTATTATTTCTTACTCTAGGGTTTTTACTGACACCTCAAAACCAGATAGTATTGTTTGGAGATGGACACAATCAGGGCTCTTTACTGGGCATTCATTGTACATGTGGTATGACTATGGTGGTATGAAAATATTGTTTACACGACCTTCTGGAAAACACATATTCCCCATTAAGATTAAAATATTTATGTGGCTTGTTAAGGAAAATAAAATTTTAACCATGGGTAATCTTGCCAATAAGGTCTGGCTGGGTGATCTTGTTCATTTTGTAATTCTATTGAGACAACTGACCATTTGTTTGTCACGTACACTTTGGTTAATTCTATTAATTAGGACATGGATAGCTAATTTAAATAATTTTTCTTTTAATTGTGACACTGTTTTAGACCTCTGGCTTTTAGATGCTTGGATTCCTCTTAAAGATCGTAATTAATAGAATTTATTAGGACTGCTATAACTTGGGTTGTATGGTTAGCTAGAAATAAGGTGTGTTTTAATAGTACGTTCTGAAATACCCACTTGTAAGTCCTTAGGTTCCCAAATAATTGCTCTTACTTCTTTTTGGTGCAAGGCTAATATGGATGATTTCTTTATGTTTTTAAATTAACTTTGATTTTGTATATGGATGTTACAAATTTAAATTAGGCAGGCAACATTATCATCTTGTTAGATTCCGATATCCAAGAAGGGGAAAACAGCTAATGGGATTCCGAGGAAGATAATCCAGCTCTTGGACTGGAGAGATATGATTTATAATATTATCTTTGATACAGAGATGAGATTGATGCTATCGATGTTGCTTTTTTGAATCTTAATTCTACCGATACTAGTTCTTCTCTAGCTAGTACTTCTACTTTTACATAGATTTCTAGTTCTGTTAGTTGCATTGTTTTTTCTAGCTTTGTAATATTCCATTAACTCTATCCTATATGTTTTTATGTTCTTAGATATTACTATGTTGCTTTCCAACTTGTGGGATTAGTTCTTTAGATGTTATATTCCTTTATGTTATTAGCTATTTTGCATGAATCCCCATTTTTTCTAAAAAAAAAAATTATGAAATCAAAAGCAACAAAAAGTTAGATATAGAAGTCAAATTATTTAATACATTTATTTTATATCGCCTTTGTAAATGCTTGCATGACGTTTGTTCAAATTAATGTTTAAGCATATCACTCAAGAAATAAATTATAGTTGAAGTAGTTTGAATTCATTGTTTCAAGTTGATTCGATAGATTTTGAAATAATGCTATTAATCAGATGAGCTCAAGCTAATACTGGCTCTGTCTCTCTCTCTATCTATGTTTGTTCTTCATTTTCAATTAGTTATCTTAATCAGTAGACACCAGTAATTCAAAATAAGATAAAACAACGTAAGAAATTGATAAAAAAAAAAATTAAGAAACTGAGATTCTACTGTTTTTGTTAAATTATCATCACACTATATCATATTCAACAAAACCACAATCTGCAATTAATCTAACAAATAACAACAACATAACAAATCATCCACCTATAGGATTCTAGTATCATCAAGTTTAAACATCATCACCGGCCTACAAGCAACACTCAAGACTATCGTAAAAAAAAAAAAAAAAAAAAAGCTCTCACAATAATTATGTTTCAATATTTTATTTTAATTAATTAACTTCTCTCAATGTAGCAGATTCTAGTGTTGTATAGGTGGGCAGTTAGAACCAGGGCGGCTGGACGAGCAGTCAGAAGGCCCTGAAGGAGGAATAGTTTTCTTTTTAGAATCCGGTGATAAGTCACCGGGAATATCAACGACCACGTCAGAAGTTGCACCAAGCAGCCTTGCACCATCAGCATTTTGCATGCTACTTAATGCCAGAACTAGCATTAGTACAAATACCATAACTAGTTTTGAACCCCTTGTCATTTCAAAGTTTTAGAACTTTGTATAGGAGGATACGAAAAGAAACAAATTTGTTGGTAGGTATAGTAATTAGGGTTTAATGGTTGGATGGAGGAGGAGGGCTTGGTGGCTGCATTGGATAACACAAGGGCATATATATAGGCATGCAACAGATGGTGAATAGGTACGTAAGTTTTAAATAATTGTTTTTTGCAAGTGGGTCTCTTCTTCTGTCCTCACTACTGGCAATAATATAATATAGGATGGTTTTCTTTTCCGATGTTGATATATATTTTGATACTTCAACTATTATGGTTGTTATTTTTAGAATTGAGTTTAATATAGCGTTATGATTATGTTTTGATTGTTTAAAAGTCTATCTTATTTTATTTATTTTAATTAATTAAGCGTTCAACCTGGGAAACTGATAATGAAACCATCTTTATAACTGGTTCTCAAGGACTCCAGAATTTAAAGTTTTTGAATAACTATATTACAATGAATCTGTACCATTTACAGATAGTAATAATAATATCAATTACCCTTGGTAGCTTCTACCAAGTATTTCAAGAAAAATAATAATATCAATTAATAGCTCCAAACATTTTAAAGATTAATGATAAAATTAATGTTAGTATATGATGTTTTCTCGTCCAGAAAATGTATATTAATATAATCTTAACTATCTTAATTTGTAGTATAGACAAATTAAGCTGACTAATAAAGTTTCAGTTTACCATTTCAATGATTTTTAAGTAGCTCAGGTCGTTATAAAGCTAACTAAATGCATGGACTTCTTTCACATCTAAAGTTTCAAGTTTGTATTATAAAATTGTATATGCAAGTATAAGTGATGACAAGTTCCAAACAAGTACCATTGATGTTCGTCTCCGGTTCCAATAATTACAATGTATTTTCTAGTTGCTTTTCCGCCTATTGTATTCAGGCGGTTCCCGTTCCCCTGGATTACAATCGTACGTGTAACACATGCAATTTTAGTTATATGCATGATAAGCATTTTGGGTAACATGTTTATTATACCATTTTATCAGATCTGGTCTCATCAGTCAAAGTACGTAGTCATCGTTTATTTTGACAGAAAGTACAATTTATTTGTTAATACTTTGAATCTTATTGTCAACATGTTCTCAACAAAAGTAATCGATCTTATACTTGCTGAACAAAGTAGACTGCACTATAATATATGAGTTCGGATCTTAAAGTAACTCATATTTTGAGTTTTGATCTGGGCTGTCCGATTGGTCTTAACACGAATTTGAACCGGATTGATCAGAATTCTGGTCAAACGGATTGATATATATTAAGTACATATTTGTTGTTTTTAGAATAACCGCTATTGGTTGTTTTTATTTTTTTTATTTTGTTACAACTTGTCATGCTTATTGGAGGCATTTCCAATGCGTCTAATTAATTAACATAAGTGATTAAAACAAATGAATATCTCAAAAAGTTAAACAAAATTCTTCGGCAGAAATTAAGTGAAATATTATAAAATAAATCATATCCTTGATTTTTTTTTTGTCTATATTGTGTGACTCCAATTTCTCGAAGTAGTATTTTTAAAACAAATAAATTTCCTATATATACTCTTTATAAATTTTAAAACTACTAATTTCTCCCTCCAAAAGTTATAATTGAATATTTAATTTATAAATTTACAACATCATATTTATCTTTGTCAGTCCGAATATTATGAGATGGTACAATTGTTTCAACAATTTATAAGCAACTCCTATATATAAAGCATTTTTATAAAGCAATAAGTAACTATATATTGCTATATTTTATCTCCAGCACTTAAAATAAGTTCCCATGCATGTGTATTGTGTTGCATTATAATATATATAAACTGTTGTCACTTTTTAGACTCGGAACTATGAATTTATTTTTTGAAGGTTGAATTGTACGATTCAAATTTCTTTTTGGTATAATGTTTGACCACGAGGAACTAGCCTGATATTTACGGTTTTGCCACTGTCCCTTGAATACTGGACATATTTTCCGCGTACGCCTTTGCCTTTCTACCAACCTCTTAGATTAATCTAATAAGTATGTTTGATTGTGAAACAAAAATAACTATCGTTATTTTATTATAATAGTTATATTTAAAAAAAAATTAGAAATAGTTTACTCTAATAACATAAAAAGTTTGAATTCACTGTTCTAGCTAGTCTACTCTAATAAAAGTTTGAATACTGGATATGTGTATCGGTTACATGTCGCGATTTTCGTATCCTGTACCGTAATCATTCATATGTAATTGCCAATTGTTGACAAATAAAACAAACGGCACGACATGAAAGACGGTACGGTACTGGAAACAACACATCTAATCACGGCATATTGTTTTACTGCCATTAATTCTTCATATTAATATTCAAAGAATTATTCCACTGTTTTTTGAAAACTTTTCTGAATTTTTTCAATAAACAAATTTAAATTACAAAAAAATAGTTAAACGTGATCAAATGTGACAGGTTACGATATTTAAATATGGCATGTTTAGTCACAACACGACTTGATCACGACATGACTCACGTGATGTGACTACTCGTTGATAATTCAATCATGACATAGCATATAAAAAATTAACTTGGTCACAACACAACAAAACATGGCAAGAATTTTTCGATATATATATGTAACAGCATGTGCTTATTTTTTAATGATAAAATATGTATATAGAAAAAAATACAATAATTAATTAGTTCAGAATTTTTATCGTTAAGTATTTCAGCAAAATTCGGACCAATTTTCAATAGCAAAATGTGAATTTAGATATGTGTGCATTTTAGCTGTGAAAAATGTTTAATCTAGCTGAAAGTAAATATATACATTAATTGTCTAAAATTAATGTTCAAAGTAATTGATAGTCTTTCATAAACTATTAAGTGTTTATTTCACACTAATTAAAGAATTATGTATGAAGTATTTTAATTAGCTGAGAAATAATATTCATTCTTCTTGGCAAATAATGCGAAAGCTAATTTCAAATTTGATTATGCGTATGAGAGTTCGAAAGGCAGCTCCTAAAAATTTATCAAAATGTATATTAATTTATTTGTAATATACGTGATATTGTCAACAATTGGTTTTTAGCTCAAATTAACAAAAAAAATTGATATAAAGAAATTCAAGTTTCAGTCCAAATTGGTATATATGTGCATTATTTCGCCAACTATAATAAAATAATAATAAAACAATATGAAACAGCTTACCAATTAAGAAGGTCATGATGAAATGAAGTAGACCCTGAACTTTGAATGTTTTACTAACATTGTGTAATTTCCTTCACTCTTCTCTTAAATGGACGACTTAATTTAAGTTTTTATCTTTTTTGTCCAACTTGTCATGTTTTGCACAATTTAAAAAAAATATATTAACATTATATGGACGATTTTACCCTTAATGAAATATCTCTTTAGCCAGTTTCTTTTGATTATTATAAATAATAAGTAACTATTTTCATAACTATACATACGGTATCTAATTAATATGCTTTTATTCTTAAACATTGTTTTTATTAATTGGTTGCATACCTTCAAAAATTCAGGAAGAAATATCGAAACCCATTTAAGGCTTTGAACGAAATAAGAAATCACTACTAAAATCTGGGTTTATTGCATGGATAAAAATATTTGTTGCATGGGTAAGTAGTGTCCATGCAACAAATGACTTGTTGCATGGATACTCTGACTTGTTGCATGGGCTTACCCATGCAACAACCCCCCAAAAAATGTCAGTTGCATGGATTATCCATGCAACAAGTCGAAAATTGAGTAGTTGCAACGAGGGTTGTTGCAACGGTATTTTTTTGGGCTTGTTGCATGGATAACCCATGCAACAAGTCGAAAATTGAGTAGTTGCAACGAGGGTTGTAGCATAGGTAAGTCGATGCAACAAGTCAGAATTCTAGTAGTGAATATTCAAAAGGTATGATGATGATCGAAATAAAGTACTCATTCAAGATATTCGCTTATTTTATAACCCACCTATTTAATAAACGCGATGATTCATAAAGTTTAAAATTATTGTCTAGAAACTAGAAATTTTGTATATTTTTTTGTTAATATAAAAGATAATTGTGTTAATATCAGCTTCCATATGCTTCTTCTATTGCGATATAATCATATATATAAACCAGAGTTTATAAAATCACTGAGCCATATATTCAGGTTAAACACAACTTATTGGTGGTGGGACAATTAATGGTTGAAGCTCGGTTATAAGAAAAAAAAATGGAAGTTACAAGACACTCCGATCAACTTTCTAATTAAATCGTTGGAACCAATCTCCTTTAAGGAACACATTTACATATGATATTTGTAAATTTTCTGTTTTATTCATTATAATTTGTAAAGTCAAAACAATAAAAAAATTACAAAAGTTTAATTATTTAATACATTTATTTTCGATCATATTTTACATGTTTGATTTTAGTTTAATTTGACATTTAAACACATCACTCAAGAAGTTATGCTATGCTCTTTTATTTTTTTGAAGGTTAGCGGGTATCCACCAACAATTATATTGATAAAAAAAGATCAAATGATCAAAAGAGTACAATATGTTACATTAAACTTCAAACTTCAAACTACTACGTACGTACAGAATGGCACGAAACTCCTGCTGGAAATTTATACCCTTTTTTTATTTTCGACACACTATCATATATTCAACTCCAAACAATATTTTACAATCCAATAAATATCAAGTAAATAACGAACCGTGTACACATACATGATTGTAGTATCTTCTTATTTCAAACAGCATTTATTAACTAACCTACAAGCAACACTCACATAATTCGCTCAGGGACTCAAACTTATAAAAAATAATAATAATAATAATAATTTCCATATAATTCAACTTCTATATCAATGTATCAGATTCCGACGTGCCAATCATGCATGTATAGGTGGGCATGGTGTGGAACCGGATTGGTTGGACGAGCAGTCGGAAGACCCTGAAGGAGTAATAGTTCTCTTTTTAGATTCCGGTGGTAAGTCGCTGGGAACATCAACGACCACATCAGAAGTTGCACCAAGCAGCTGCCTTGCACCATCAGCATTTTGCATGCTACTTAATGCCAGAACTAGCATTAGTACAAATACCATAACTAGTTTTGAACACCTTGTCATTTCAAAGTTTTAGAATTTTGTAGGAGGATACGAAAAGGAACAAATTTGTTGGTAGCCAGTAATTAGGGTTTAATGGTTGGATGAAGGAGGAGGAGTTGGTAGCTGCATTGGATCCTTCCCAAGGCCATATATATATATAGGCATGCAACAGATGGTCAATAGGTACATAAGTTCAATTAATTATTGTTTTTTGCAAGTGGGTCTCTTTTTCTGTCCTGACTACTTGCAATATTATAATCTATGATTTTTTTTTTTCTTTTTGGTCTATATATACTACAAAAATTAATTTTAGTATATGATGTTTTCTCGTCACAAAAATATATATTAATATCATCTTAATTATTTTTGTAGTATATATAGACAAAGCTGACTAATTAATGAACGTTCAGTTTAATTACAAATTCAAAGATTGTTAAGTAGCTAGCTCGGGTTGTTACAAAGCTAATTAAATGCATTGATTCTTATCACATGAAAAGTTTCAATTTTGTATTATAAAATTATGCAAGTGTTGATCGATGACAAGTTCAAAGCAAGCTAGCCCCATTGATCTTCGTCTCCGGTTCAAAATTACAATGTGTTTTCTGATTGCTTAATTTTCCGCCCACTGTCTCTCAAGAGGTTCTCGTTCCCACATCTCCTTAGAAGACCTGGATTACAATTGTGTAACACAATTTTAATTATATGATAAGCATTTTGGGTAACAATATGTATATTATACCATTTTATCAGATCTCGTCTCATCAGTCAAAGTAGTAATTATTTATTTGGACCGAAAGTGCAATTTATTTGTTAATACTTTGAATCTTATTGTCAACTTGTTCTCAACAAAACTAATCTTGTACTTGCTGAACAAATTAGTAGACTGCACTCAGGGGCGCAAGGTAAGCTTATCAAGAGGTGGCTTACCCACCTCCAACATTTTCAAATTTTTTTATCAAGTATATAAAAATTAAACTAAAACTTTTATTTTATAAGTATTAATTAGCCACCCTATAATAATACAAAAGAATTAAAGGGCTTGTATATAGGATGGTATATTTTTTTCATTTGCTAATTTTTTCAATAGTAAAATAGAAAAAAGAAACTAAAAAGAAGGAAAGAAACCGTGCCTATATATTACAATAGTTATCATTAAGCATTTTGGAGTGGTCACCTTAACTATTTTATAAGGTATTATTGATTGTTACCGGAAAAAAAGAAAATTATTGGAGAGATAAAAAAAGTGATTAAGAGGTTTTCTGAAGAGAAAGAAAAATCAAAATCATAAAGGACAAATTTAAATTGATGTTCATGTGAAGAATCTAATATATTTTCCCTTTGAAATTGGTGTTTGTTTTTTACCTATCGACTATTTACAAAATTTTAAATTGTTGTTCATTGTAACTTTTAGATAAAGATTAATTCAATATTTTATTTTCATACAAGATTGTCTATTAGATTTTAAATTTTTTTGTAAAAATAAATAAATTATGATAAAAATGACTTGTGCATGGAATTATAGAAGAAATTATTGAATTTTTTATATAATTTAAATCCAAGTAAAATTATGTTTAAAAGAAAGATATCAGGTTCTTATTGTAAGGTAAAGGAAAGCAAATATTGAAGAAACAATACTATATTGTGTTATATAATTTTGGATTTATATTGAAGTATTTTAAATATGATATTTATTTGGTAGCCCCCTCTATAGTTGAAGTTGAGTTTCGTTCCTTACTGCATGCACTATAATATATGAGTTTGGATCTTAGAGTGACTCAAATCTTGAACTCCAACTAACTCTGGCTTAGTTCAAAACTCTTCTTTTTAGTTCTAAATCCTGCTTTGATTTTGAACCAGTTCGGAACTGGTTCGAATCGCACTGAATTAAACTCGAACTCTTCTTTTCAGTTCGAAACACTGCTTCAATTTCGAACTTGAACTCGAACTAGATTAAATTCAATTTGGTTTGATTTGTTTGCAGATCTAATTAAATATATGTTCTTTTAAAATAGAGACAATGACTCGCACCACTGTACCAAGTCTACAGTCCTAATACCGTTAAATTGTAATCTAATGGAAATTTTCAAATCTTCTCCGACTTGACTCAAGAGTTAAAACTATAAAACTTACAGCATAGACTCTGGAAATTTCAAAAATCCTGAAATATTACCCTAGTTCCCTTATAAGCCATATTAGGATGTCAGCATCTCCTTCAGTCACTGGTATAAGCACTCAAAATCTTCGAAATGCCATTCCCCATAGATCTAAAGAATCTATTCCTAGTCTCTATGCCTTAGAATTCTTATTTAGAATTGATACTGAACGGTACAAGTTAGGGTTGCTTTCTAGCAACAACCAATCTGTAATCCGCATAATTTACGTTAATGCTCCAATTAATAGTTAAAGAAAAAGTAACTCTGCTTCTGTAACTATACACAACCCAATCATACCTCGTCAAATCTGAATGGTACTTGAAAAATTAATGTGGATTCGGAATAAATAGCATCTTCAATTCTCCAGAGGAGGAACAAAATACTAGTTTTGGAACAAAACAGTAGTCTTTTTTCAAATAATGGACAACAAAATCTAGAAACATTTACTGGGTTTGCGCTGTAAATCAACCAAGTATTCATTAATGATTCTAAGATTTAAGCAATAAATTTCCTAAAAGCTAGCAAGAAAACTTATTAGCCAATAGTAACATATAATTTCTCCAGTTTGAACATTAATCAGTGGTATACCTGGTAGCTACACCTTGTCGGATGAAGAGTAGAAAATATATAATTTCTCCAACAATTACTCATTTCTCTGTGGGTTTAATTGAATTTACGGATTTGAAAAGAAAAACACATTTGGACCAACATTAATTTTCACACGAACTTTGAACGCCTATTGTTAAGTCAAAAAAGTCAGTTTTGCTGGAAAGTTATGGTGTTCTAATCGAACTTTGATTTGACGATCTCAAAATAACACTCGTCTACATATTCCTAAAACAAAGCATTAGAGTAAATTTCAGTATGCCCCTCAAAAATCTCAAAATTACGTATTTGTCCTCTAAAATTCATATTATCATATTTATTCTTCTAAATTTCAAAAATTCACAAATTTATCTAATTTATTAACTTTTTATAAATACTCATTTTAAATTTATGTATATCAATTTTACCCTTTATTAGAAATAAAAAAAATATGTAATATGTGTTGTGTATTTTAGGTATTAGATAATGGGTCAATTTAATACACTTTTTTCACTTTTAAATTTATAAAACCTTAGTACACAATAATAGGTCAGTTGCAAGCAGTGTTTTAAAATGCGGCCGCATGGGCCGCATATGTGGCCGCATATGCCTATGCAATCGGCAGCCGTGCTCATAATGGCCATGCGGTCCTCCCATGCGGTTTTGAGCTTGCGGCCGTATATGCAGTCCGAATATGCGGCCATGCGGACTG
Source organism: Carex rostrata (assembly GCA_964058875.1). Lineage (NCBI taxonomy): Eukaryota > Viridiplantae > Streptophyta > Magnoliopsida > Poales > Cyperaceae > Carex > Carex rostrata. The sequence goes on along the minus strand of CAXKVT010000008.1, from coordinate 3,138,061 downwards.
AAAACGGCCATGCGGTCCGAATATGCGGCATATGCTTGATTAATTTGATAATTTTATTGTATTTTAATTAGAATTTATGTGAAAAAACTATTGTTGGTTATGTCATTATGTGAAAATAAATTCAAATATATAAATATAAATATATATACATTTATATATACGTGAATTTTTATTTTAAAATCTGCATATATAAATCCGCATGAAAATCCACATATGCGTCCGCATACCGCATATGCAGTATGCAGTGGCCTTCCGCATGCATGAACAAAACCGCATTTTAAAACACTGGTTGCAAGCATACAACCTATCCTTGTAGTAGTTTAGGTATCGATCGAAAGACAACGGGAAATATTACTTTTTACTAAATTAATTAATTCTAAAATAGTGCAATAAAAGTAAATGAGGGGGGTTGTTTGAAAATTGATTTTGTGGATTCAATACCTGATTGAGAGTCTAAAAGTAAACAAAGCAATTTAAACAAACAAATAAAAGAGTTTTGTGATTTAATGAGATGGAAGTCTAGGGGTTTTCGGCATACAATCACTTGGTCAAATCAACACTTAGTTGGTTTCTAAATTCATATTTGCAATTATGGGGTTTCTAAGCCTTAAGTATCAAAAAGGGTCACTTTCGTGAATTAATGACGTGCCTAGATAATTCTAGGGGTTTGCAATTATGGGGTTTCACGATTAAGTCCTTCACCCTAGCTATCTAGACCATAAGCACAGGTTAGCCTAGTTTATCCCTAAATATCAATACTTCACGATTAAGTTCTTCATACCAATATTTGGTTCAATTCTAGGGGTCCCAATCAAATATGAGACTTCACGATTAAGTTCTTCACCTCAATTCAACCTTTGTTTCTTGTGGTTCCGAACTAAGAAATAGATTTGGTCATTTCTAATCTTAATCCTATGGTTATTCATGTATACAATTTGATATCATCAATTCTTTGATCCTAGCACTTTAAGTTTGTTAAACTTAAACGGGACGCTAATTAATAAGCACACAAATCATACAAGCACATGAATTATAAAATCAACAAGAACAAACATGCAAGCAAATAATTATCATAGAGAAAAATATCCAACTAAGGTAGATTTTAACACAAGTTCATGTTTAAAGCCTAAGCCTCTAGAGAGGAAATCTAGCCTCTCATGGGTGCACTAACATCCAAAAGAATACAAGAGTAAACATGATTAAAACTAAGGAAAAGAAGAAAGAGAATAGAAAACACCAATCTCTTCGCTCGCTGCCCCTTGTTTTCACCTTTGCTCGCTCGAGAAAACCTTCAATCATTCGCTCCAATCGTCTTCAATCACTTGGGGAAGATAGAAAAGATGTGGAAAGATGTGTAGAATAAAAGCTAAGTTGAAAGATGTCTTCCCCTGGTGTCTCCCTGTCAATATATAGCTATTTTTGTGCCTTGGAAAACAATCCCCCGAAATCTGGAAGGAAATCTGAAGAGATATGGTGAAATCAGGCCAGACTAGCATTCGTGCGGCCTCTTGTGCAGCCTTCACAAATTCTCTGCGGCTAATGCAAATTTCCTGCCGCCTGCATAGAATGGAGAATCGGCTGGGGATCATGCAGGATTTTGTGTGGCCCACACAAAATTCCTTAAGGTCGCACAAAGGCCCGCACAACTCTCTGTTTTGAAAGGAGAAAACTTGATAAATTTCGAATTTTATTTTTGGCTTGAATTTATTTTGTGTGGCCCGCACAGAATTTTTACAGGCCACAGAAACACCCACAGAATTGCTCCTTTTGCTCGATTTATGCAATTTAAACAAGGCAAAGGCAGTAACTTGGTTCTTTGGTATATTCTATATTAAACTAAGCAAAAATACAAGGGATTTGGTGCAGTTTTAGAGGTAAAACCCTAACCGAAAGTATATATAATTGAGGCTTATCAATATGTTTAAGAGAATATTTAGTCTTCTAATTGATCGGTTTTTACTACTAGTTCATTTTCTTGACGCACATGTATATGCCTAAGGGAATTCTATTTGCGTAAAAAATAGCACTAGTACAAAAAAGCCTTTCACTGACCGTCAATCACCGACGGTTTTAACGTGTAACAGTCAGTGTAGAGACTGCGTGACAAAATCGTAAATAAGAAGAATTTCAACACTGACTGTTCAATTGTAAACAACCGTCAGTGAATCAACACTGACTGTTTTTTTTTGTTAACCGTCAGTGTTGATCACCACCTACACCGACCCTTTTATTAGAAAACCGTCAGTGTTGAGCGGTATACCAACACTGACTGTTATGTTAAAGGAAGGGTCAGTGTTGCTTCGCCCTACAGTGACTGTTTTTTTAATAAACGGGTCAGTGTTGATAGTATAGTCTACAGTGACTGTTTTTTTAATAAAAGGGTCAGTGTTGCCTCACCCTACAGTGACTGTTTTTTTAATAAAAGGGTCGGTGTTGATAGTATACTCTACAGTGACTGTTTTTTTAAGAAAAGGGTCAGTGTTTCTCTCTGTTATGTTTCATAAAAAAACCTAGCTCTCTGATGGGTTTAATAGAACCGTCACTATTGAACTTTTTATTGACTGTTTTATCTTATTAACAGTCAGTGTTGATTTAATAAATATGATTAGTAATAATACGTGATTAGACAATTAATATCAAAATTTGACTTTAATATTTGAAAATATTTGGTAATGGAAATTATATTAATTAGTAATATTTATGCAATAATTAATGTTATAACATTTATTGTTTAATCAAATGATTTTGACACATTAAATTACATGCATGTTGCATATATGACTCACATCTTCTATGCATGAACATAAAACATAAACTCTCGTTCCGTGAATTAATGAAGATGCACAAGAATATGTTGTTCGTGGGTCGATCAGAACCGTTTAAATTAAAGAGCACTGCATATATTGTTTTGCATCCAAGTTTGATCAAAATTTGTTTTTATTTACCCATCCATCTAGTTGACCAAAAATTGAAGCATCGTATGGTCATAAACACTTTGTGTTGGATCGAAACTCATACATAATAAAACTTCTGAACTTTTATGTTGGTTATGTTCAATGTTCTACCTTGATCATTTTAAAATAGATTTGGAATGATTTCATTACAGATCGACCGTTGATTTTCCGTGTGAAAATGAACGGTCCGATTCCAAACTTCCTTTTATGTTGATTTTATTTTCATTTTTTTTTGTAATTTTGATTCACTGACTGTTTTATTTCGGAACCGTCAGTGTTGATACTTTTACTTACTGTTTTTGTTTTAGACCCGTCAGTGTTGATATACTAAACTGACTATTTTTATTTCAGAACCGTCAGTGTTAAAGTCATATAATGACTGTTTTTATTTTGGAACCGTCAGTATTAATATCCTGTACTGACTGTTTAGTAAGCGAACCGTCGGTGTTGAATACAATACTGACGGCTTAAAAATTGAACGGTCAGAATTAAATACAAACTGCACAAATTTTCCCGTGACTATTTGCATCTTCTTTTAGAACATATCCCTCCCGCTCTGAAAATTTCATTTCCCCGTCAATTTGCGCCATTTCCCTTCCATTATGTCCAAAAATTTTCATTTCCCCCGCCCTCCTCTCTCTCTTTTTTGAAAACTCTCTCTTTCTCTCAGCTAAAAATAAAAACTGCGACCCTCCTCTCTTTTCTCCGATTCCCCTTTCCTTAAGCGGTGGTCAGCCCCACCTTCTATCTTTCAGCACTACCTCACTTCCTCTCTTCTCCCAGATCTAGATCTGATTCACTAAATCCGCAGCTGTTTCTCTCTCTCTATGGATTATAGTTAACCAAACAGATAAATCAAAATATAAAACACTTTCAGAGGATTGTCAGAAATGGAAATGGCTTTGGCGTTGGTGACAGGGGTGCGTGGCCTCCCGTCGGCGATGTGGTGGGGTTTTGCGAAGGTGGCCACCGGAGTCCGGAGACGACAGCCTGACGGCTGTGCTCTACAAGCCTCTCACCTGGGACGAAGGTGTTGTCTCCATTTTCCCCACTGCTCTCTCTAATTGGCGAGAACAATGGAATAGCAAGCAGTAAAATGACCCTGTTATTTTTTTGTTCAAATCGGATATGGAAAAATGGGAAAAGTTATTTGTGCTTGGTCTTAATTCAATTTTGAAGTGGAAGAAAGGGAAAGAAAAAGTTATAATCTTTATATACACGGATTCAATCAAATCTATCTATTTTTTTTTTTACTATGAGAATTAATTTGTTTGATTTTCGCATTTGCTAGGCTGATGTCTGTTTTCCCGATGAAGATGTTACCACCCTCTCCCTAGGTGGCACCTGGTTTGTATTCTATTTTATTTCACTCTTAATTCACTACAAATAGATCCTGTTTATTTTCCTCAAAAGCCAATTTGAGTTTGATTTATAACTAAAGCAATTGTAATCTAGTGCATTTTCGAATGTTGATAATTATTGTCTTTCCAGAACGAAATTGTCAAATTTACAATATATCTCTAAATAAATTGGTTTTCATTTTTGAAAGTAACATAGTCTATTATTTGAAAGTGACATAATTATTGTCTTTTCAGTAGGTACCATTGTTGCTGGATTCAACCAAGATTTGATACTTCAACATTTATTTAGACAACTTGTAATATGCTCTATAATATTCTGACTACTGAATATCTCGAGGCACCACATATGGTGAAGTATAGTATGTGATTGCCTCTACAAATGAGGAATTTATTTCTATGGCACTTTCTGTTTTTTTTTTCATAGGTTCCAACAACGAATGAGATGTGGGACATATGGCAAAAAGAAGGCAAACACTTGTAGCATTCTCTATAGTAGGAATATTCTTATATCAATTGTTTTTTCATATAAAATTCCTCCAGTACTTTACTATTCTTTTTAAAAACAAATTAGTGGGAAGCAACCACAAAAAATATACTGTATTACTATGTTAAATAATTGTTTACTTTGTCTCTGTGACAGAAGTTCAAGAACTCTGGCACCAACAGCATAACCTGCATCTTCAAGCCTGTGAGTGAAAGTATTTCTTAGTCACTACGGAATTTGACATTTTTTCTAATGTATTTTATGATTGAAATTGATTCATTTTTCATATAACTTGGATAAAATTAACTTCTTAATTTGTATTCATGTAGTGTGATTTACCGACAGAAAAATATACAACGATGCAACTTCATTCAATAACTCGACAATGGTGTACATTTTTCTTGGACAACTTCTAAATTAGTCATAACAAATGTAATGTTGTTAATTTCAAATGTATATTTTGTTACTATGTATATTTTACTATAGTGTGGTTTTTTTGTGAATGAATATGTTATGTTATTAAATTGTGTTGTCTTGTGTTTATGTTGTGTATATTATTTGTATGATCTTCTATTTAACAGTCAATTAATGTAGTATAGTAATATATATGGCTGGCAAAAATATGGAGGCTAGCCCTGTTACAGGCAGAATCATGCCAAAATTTTTACGCCAACACTGACTGTTTTTTAAGAAAACAGTCAGTGTAGAGTGCCTACAGTGACTGTTTTGTTTTAAAAACAGTCAGTGTAGGGTGCCTACAGTGACTGTTTTTTTAAGAAAACAGTCAGTGTAGGGTGCCTACAGTGACTGTTTTTTAAGAAAACAGTCACTGTAGGCACCCTACACTGACTGTTTTTTAAACCGTCAGTGTAGGCTATTTACAGTGACTGTTTTTTACCCGTCAGTGTTGAGTACCTATACTGGCGGCGCCATCAGTGACGCCTCAATAACAGTCAGTAAAGAGGTTTTTTGTACTAGTGTAGAGACATCACCATTTGTCTTCATAATAAATAGATCAATTAAAAGATGGAATATTTTTCTTACGGACTACATATTTTATTTTAATAAAAGATAAAATAGAAAATTTGTAAGTTTAAAGAGTTTTAATAAAAAAAGTCATTAAATTTAATATAGTTGCGAGTTTTCACAATTTAGAAGGGTAATATGATATTATGAATTTTAGAGAAAAAAATACATAGGTTTGAAGATTTTCAGGGATATACATGACCTTTCCTTTTTTAAGGGATTTTGATGATTTTAAGTTTTTAACATAAGAGGGCACATAGCTCAAAAAAATTGCGAAACATACTTTTATTTTTATGTTTTTCTTTCTAAAATATTTATAAAATATAATTAATATTAAAAAATATAAATTTATGTCTCATTCTAATTTTATTTCTTATAAAAATATGTTTCATATTAAAAGTAATTAAAACGTTATAATTCATTCAAAAAATTTGTTCTATTCTATTAGAAAATATTTAAATTTGCCCGTCTAATTCTGTCATGCTGATCACATTAATGCTTTTGTCATTGTTGACTTGTTATCGGTTTCTGTCTCTTTCCATAAATAATCAAATAGTACAACACGATGTCAAGTACAATTTCCTACGTAACTTCTCATATTTGATAATTTGTCGTCAAAAAGTTAAAAAAAAAAAAAAAAAGCCGAAGTCAAAAAGAATAAAATAGTAAAAAACAACTAAAACAACTAAAATTTAACATATATAATTCTCGAAGTATATACAGCTGTGTGACTGGAATTTTACTATAAAAATATTTATTTTCAAAAATAGTAAAAAATGTTTCAAAAAAATAAAATTTGATCTTCAAATAGATTTTAATATAGAGAACATATTGAGCACTTAAGATGGACTTTTTTGAACTTTAAAAAACTAATTATTTCTCACGCCAGAATCTATAATATAATATTTTACTTTCTAAATTTACAAAATCATATTTATCTTTCTCAGTCCAATGAATATTATGAGACGGTATAATTGTTTCAACAATTAATGAGGAACTCCTAAAGCACACCTATACAGTAACAAGTAAATTTTCTTATGTTTTTATCTCCAGAGTCTAGAGCTTAAAATAAGTTCCATGCTTGTATTGTGCTCCATTGTAATATATAAACTGTTTTTACTTTTAGACTCAGGAACTACAAATTGGTTGACTAAATCGCTTAAATTGTACGATTCAAGTTTCTTTTTGGTATAAGGTTTGACCTAAAGAAACCAGTCTGATATTTACAGTTTTGCCACTGTTCCTTGAATCTTGTACATGCATGTTTTCCGCATACGCCTTTCTACCAAACTCGATTGTAGATTTAGATTTAAATATGTAACCGCATGTGATGTTTTTTTAATGGTAAAATATATATATACATATAAAAAATACACTACATAGTCCAGAATGTTTATCCTCTTAAGTATTTCATCAAACTTGGGCTCAATTTTAGACAATTAATTGTAAATTTAGATATATGTGCATTTTAGCTGTGAAGAAAAAATATGCATGTCTAAAAGTTCAAAGTAATTGATAGTCTTTCATAAACTATTAAGTGTTTATTTCACACTAAAGAATTATGCATCCATTATTTTTATTAGCTGAAAGAAATAATATTCATTTATCTTGGCATTTATCTTGGAAAATACTGTTGAAGATAATTTCAAATTTGATTATGAGTATGAGAGTTCCAAGGCAGATCCTAAAAGTTATAATAATATCTATTTATTTCTAATATACGTGATATTGCGAACAATTGGTTTTAACTCAAATTAACAAAAAAAACTATTTGATATAAAGAAATATTAGCCCAATTAAGTACTATTGAATTATTCCTTTAAGCTGAAACATTAGGCAAAATAAAGTGAGACTATATTTGTATTTATGTCTGCGAATTAAGGTTTCTCATTTTGGAAGCTAGGGGTTTTCGATGTGCATCAGACTAAAATCCATCCGGTGTTCAATATGTGTCTAGATTATGTGGACGATGTCTCAGTCATGCTGTGAATTTAAATTGTTTGTGTGATTTTTGATGCAAATCAAATGGATTAAACTGAACGAGTATCAAACAAATTGCAATCTGACGCTCATCGGAACCCCTCCTCTGCCTTCCTATCTACTTCAACTATAATAAAACAATATGAAACAGCTTACGTACTAAGAAGGTCATGAAAGAAGAAGACTTAGAACTTTGAAAGTTTTACTAATTAATTAATTAATTAATAGCGTAATTTCCTTCACACTTCTTTTTAAAGGGAAAAAAGACTCACGTTTCTTGCATAATTATCTAGCATGTACTGAGAGATCTAAAATCCAATAATATATGTATTTCCCTTCTTTTTTTTTGTCCAAATTGTCATGTTTTATGGATATGCACCTGTTAGCAATATAAACTAGCATTTATAAAACTGCTGAGCATTCAGGTTAATTATTAGCAGTGAGATCGATCGGATGGTCGAAACTCGGATATAAGATGAAAAAAATAAAATGTGCAACACGGTACTGTCTAAATCTTTTGAATAAATTAATCTCCTCTACAAAACACATTTACGTATGAAATTTATAATTTTTTGTATTTTCGTTATTATAATTTTCTTATAGTTGATTTAGGCATTAATATAACTGTTGGTAATGGTCAGAATACATTCTTCTGGCTGGACAGATGGTATGGGGAGTGTGCCTTATATTGTTTATTTCCTAATATTTTTATAATATTCTCTAATCCAACTATTTCGATCCTCTAATCCAACTATTTCGATTTTTGCTGCTATCTTTCTCACTTCTCTCTCTTCAGTTTATTAGACAATTAACTGGTATTCTTCTCAATGAATGGCATCAGTTACCATCTATTATTTCTTACTCTAGGGTTTTTACTGACACCTCAAAACCAGATAGTATTGTTTGGAGATGGACACAATCAGGGCTCTTTACTGGACATTCATTGTACATGTGGTATGACTATGGTGGTATGAAAATATTGTTTACACGGCCTTCTGGAAAACACATATTCCCCATTAAGATTAAAATATTTATGTGGCTTGTTAAGGAAAATAAAATTTTAACCATGGGTAATCTTGCCAATAAGGGCTGGCTGGGTGATCTTGTTCATTTTGTAATTCTATTGAGACAACTGACCATTTGTTTGTCACGTACACTTTGGTTAATTCTATTAATTAGGACATGGATAGCTAATTTTAATAATTTTTCTTTTAATTGTGACACTGTTTTAGACCTCTGGCTTTTAGATACTTGGATTCCTCTTAAAGATCATAATTAATAGGATTTATTAGGACTGCTACAACTTGGGTTGTATGGTTAGCTAGAAATAAGGTGTGTTTTAATAGTATGTTATGAAATACCCGCTTGTAAGTCCTTAGGTTCCCAAATAATTGCTCTTACTTCTTTTTGGTGCAAGGTTAATATGGATGATTTCTTTATTTTTTTTAAATTAACTTTGATTTTGTATATGGATGTTACAAATTTAAATTAGGCAGGCAACATTATCATCTTGTTAGATTCCGATATCCAAGAAGGGGAAAACAGCCAATGGGATTCCGAGGAAGATAATCCAGCTCTTGGACTGGAGAGATATGATTTATAATATTATCTTTGATACAGAGATGAGATTGATGCTATCGATGTTGCTCTTTTGAATCTAAACTCTACTGATACTAGTTCTTCTCTAGCTAGTACTTCTACTTTTACATAGATTTCTAGTTCTGTTAGTTGCATTGTTTTTTCTAGCTTTGTAATATTCCATTAACTCTATCCTATATGTTTTTATGTTCTTAGATATTACTATGTTGCTTTCCAACTTATGGGATTAGTTCTTTAGATGTTATATTCCTTTATGTTATTAGCTATCACTACTACAGAAATGGTCATTGTACACTGCACATTGTACACGGATTCGATAATTTTACCTAAAAACCGTGGAGAAATTCTAATTTTTTGGAAGCCCGAAATATGTGTGGGATCTCTACACGGATGTTTACTAAAGAATCAGTGTAGAAATCCGTGAGAGAGCTACACGGACGTTTATTAGGAAATGTACACGTATTATTATTTAAATAACAGTGTAGAAAGCCTTGAGAGAGCTACACGGATCTTTAATTAAAGAACCGTGAAGAAATGTCCAAATTGTACACGGATGTTTGTTTAAATTAAAGTCTAGAAAGCTTGTGAGAGCTACCACTACTAGAACTGATTCGAAATTAATTCAACTATCAGATTTTTGTTAGAACTAATCCTGATACTATCAGGATCAGTTATTCTAAATAACTGATCTTAATAATTCAACTATCAGGGTCGGTTGTTTATAAAACCCGATCCTGATAGTATCAGGATCGGTTCTAAAAAAAAACCGATCCTGATAATTGAAATATCTCAAATAAATCTTATATATTATTTTTATCTCAAATAAATCTTATTAATTGAAATATATTAGAAAATAGCATCTGGATCGGGTCTATACATAATAACCGATCCAGATAACTTAAATACATCTAACAAATTAAAATATATTAGAAAATAGCATCTGGATCGGTTCTGTACATAATAACCGATCCTGATAGTATCTGGATCGGTTTTATTGATAAAAACTGATCCTGATAGTATCTGGATCGGTTTTATTGCTAAGAACCGATCCTAATATTATCAGGATCGGTTATTTATAAAGAACCGATCCTAATATTATCAGGATCGGTTTTTTATAAAAAACCGATCCTGATATTTTTTTTTTTTTTTGCTGCAGAACCAACTTTGAAAAAAAATAGTATCAGGATCGGTTTTTTATAAAGAAACCGATCCTGATACTATTTTTTTTTCAAAGTTGGTTCTGCCAAAAAAAAAATTAGTATCAGGATCGGTTTTTTATAAACAATCGATCCTAATACTATTAACTCCCTATATAACCTGCTTAGGGTTCTTCTTATTTTCATTTCGCGCCTCTCATTTTCAACTTAGCGTCTCTCTCTCTGTGTCTCCATATCTCCCTCTCAAATCCTCAGTACTATTTGTGTCTCTCTCTGTCTCTGTCTCTCCCTCTCCTCCGTGTCTCTCTCTCTCTTTCTCTCCGTCTCTTCCTCTCAAAGCCGAGCCTCTCGCACCTCCGGCTCAATTGTGTCAGTTCTTAATTTTTTTTATTGTTTCAAAAATTAATTAATGATGTTTGTATATTGTTTTACAGTCTTGAGGACATCTCGCTCAAGTTACTTAATCATCCGGCCGATCAACTATCATGGTATTAGCTTTATCTAATTTTCTCATTATTATACTTTAAAAACACTTTTTTTTTGTATTTTTTATTGTAAAATGTTTTTCCATCTAATTGTTACCTTTGTTTTTATTTTTAGGATCTTTTTTAATCTCAAGTGATGTGATTGCAAAAGAGGTAATTATTGATTTTTTTATTGTTGTGCTTTACATTAATTGCATAAATGTGTGTTAATTGAAGAAATAGCTCAATTAGTCACTTGTATGTTTGTTAATTAATTTTTTTTGGATTTAAATTTCTTGTTATAATATGTAATGCTTCACAAAACTTTGTATGAACATGAATTTTTTGTAATAATTTAAGATGTGTATGATACTTAATTTAGGATGTGTATATGATATTTGATTATTGCTTCTTACTATGCAAAAAAAAAAAAAAATTTAGGATACTGGCCAGCAAAATATATATGGAAGCTGGTTAAATAAATAAAAAAAAAGTTTTTAGCTTCAATAAAACATTAGGATCGGTTATTTTAAACAACCGATCCAGATTACTACTATTAGGATCGGTTATTTTTTAATAACCGATTCTAAAAGTTTTTTTTTCCAGATCCTAATTCCAACAAAAAAAAAAAAACTATTAGGATCGGTTTTTTATAAAAAACCGACCTTGATACCTTTTTTTTTTTTTTTTTGCTGCACTTTGAAAAAAAAATAGTATCAGGATCGGTTTTTTATAAAAAACCGATCCTAATACTATTTATTTTCAAAGTTGGTTCTGCAAAAAAAAAAATAGTATCAGGATCGGTTTTTTATAAAAAAACCGATCCTAATAGTATTAGGATCGGTTTTTTATAAACAACCGATCTAATACTATTTATTTTCAAAGTTGGTTCTGCAAAAAAAAAATAGTATCAGGATCGGTTTTTTATAAAAAAATAGTATCAGGATCGGTTTTTTATAAAAAAACCGATCCTAATACTATTTATTTTCAAAGTTGGTATAAAAAAAAATAGTATCGGTTGACCTAAGGAACCGATCCTAATAGGTATTAATTTGGATTGGTTATTTTAAAGAACCGATCCAGAATATAACTATTAGGATCGGTTCGTTAAGAAAAACCGATCCAGATAACTGCTATTAAGATCGGTTGTAATAAACAACCGATCCTAATAGTTGCTATTTGGATCGGTTCTTTAAAAAATAAAAAACCGATCCTGATAGTATCAGTATCGCCTTCATCAAAATCGGTTGTATTCCGATACTGATATGCGTATATAACGTCCGATCCTGATTCCATATTTTCCACTAGTGGAATAAATTTGTTGGTAGCTAGTAATTAGGGGGTTTAATGGTTGGATGAAGGAGGGGTTGATGGCTGCATTGGATAACACAAGGCCATATATATAGGCATGCAACAGATGGTGAATATATTCTCCAAAAAAAAAAAAAAAAAGATGGTGAATACGTACATAAGTTTAATTAATTGTTTTTTGCAAGTGGTCTCTTGTTCTGTCCTCACTAGCTACTTGCAATAATATGATCTATGATGGTTTTTCTTTTTGGATGTTGATATTTTGATACTTCAGTGCTACTATTATATATATAAATGGTTGTTGTTTCAGATATAATTTAGTTTAATAGCGTTATGATTATGTTTGATTATTGTTTAAGAATTTATCATTTTTAAATATATCTTAATTAATTAAGAGTTGAACCGGAAAAACTAATAATATAAAGGAAATCATCTTTAAATGGTTCTAAATAACTCAAGAATTTAAATTATTTGAATAATTATTATGAATCGGTTTGATTTGCTAATAGTAACAATAGTAACAATAATAACAATAATAACAATAATAATAACAATAATAATAATAATAATAATAATAATAATAATAATATCAAATGAATAGTTCCAAACAATTAAAGATAAATGCTAAAATTAATGTTATTATATGATGCCTTCTCGTCCACAAAAATGTGTATATATTGATGTTTATCATATTTTCCTCGCAAGTATTTTTGCAGTATATATAGACGAAGCTGACTAATAAAAGTTCAGTTTACTAATTCAAAGATTGTTAAGTAGCTAGCTCAGGTCGTTATAAAGCTAATTAAATGCATTGATTCTTATCACATGAAAAGTTTAAATTGTGTATTATAAATTATGTATTGTAACGTAACGACCTGAAGTTTCAATTTTGTATTATAAATTATGCATGGATTCTTATGACATCTGGGGTTTACATTTTGTAAAACAAATTAAGGATTCTTATCACATCTGAAGTTTAAATTAATTTTGTATTATAAAATTATATATGTTAGTAATGATAACAATTAAGTTAAAAGAAAGTACCATTGATGTTCGTCTCCGGTTCCACCTCTATACGTACATTAACGCGATTTCTTGTTTGCTTTCCGCCTACTGTACTAGATCTCTAAAGCGGCTTCCAGTTCCCACATCTCGTAAGAACTGGATTAATTACAATCGATCGTAAGCATTTTGGGTGGGGTAACATGTATATATATTAATTATTATACCATTAATTTAATTTATCGTATGAAGTCTCATTAGTGAAAAGTAGTCAATAATATATTTGGACCGAAAGTACAATTTATTTGGTAATACTTTGAAGCTTATTGCATTGTCAACATGTTCTCAACAAAAGTAATTTTAATTTGTACTCGCTGAACAAGGTCGACTGTACTGTAATATTTGACTTCAGATCTTCTAAAGTAACTCAGATTTTGAGTTTGGATATGAACCGTCTGATCAATTTTTTATTTAACACATATATTAAAAGTTGCTGTGAATTTTCAACTTAAGCCAAATTGATTCCAATTCTAATAAGACAATTTAGATTTAAACTCAAAATTTTAGTTACTTTAGAAGATTCAGATATAAATTCAATCTGATGTTCGGTAACCATTAAAATTATAAAGTGCGCTAAACCAAATACACAAATTTCTATGCAAATTAAACGGATCAGATCAAAAAATTTAATTCTGTCCAGACCCCTTCCCTCCCATAATATATACTTGTCACGAGTGGAACTAGAAATTCATAATAGAGAGTATTAAAATTAAAATAAAAAATATATTGTTAGTGAAAATCGAACTCAAGCTCTCCACAACCACAAAGTAAGCTCTAACCACTAGACTATAACTAAATATATGACATTTTATGAGATAGATTAGACTATATAAAAAGTTCTAAAAGAATAAAAACTTAATTAAATTTTAATATACATAATTAAATTTTAAAATCATAGAACTGGTACGGATGAATGTATATCGTGATACTTGCTATATTTCAGTTTCCCCTTGTTTTGGTTTCGGAAAGGTGCTTTATTGAGTGATGTCATGGCAAAGAAAAAAAAAAGATCATGCCAAAATAGTAAAGGAGCTTCGTCAAATGAATACATAAAAGGCGAGACAATTAAAAGATGATAGATAATGAGTAGAACTAGGATGTTTTTTAGCTTAATTTTAAAATATATCGAATTAATTTTAAACGACAAATTAAAATTGTTAAACTTTACTTTAGGACTAATGTATTATTAGGTAAAATTTATTAATTTTCAAACTCAATTAGTAAAATAAAAAGGTTTATAATTATTTTACTATATTTATTTTTCATTATTTACTACTTACTTTGACTTTATGATTTCTTTTACTTTATGATTGTGATTGGGTTTCATTTATAGCCTACACTAATTTGTTTGACACTAAAGACTTGATTGTTGTTATTGTTGACTTTAAACTAAATAAATTTGAAAAAAAACAAAAATTTTGAAAATTTGGTAGTGACTAATTTGAAAATTTAGAAACCTTTTTTTTTGTAAATGAATCACTACAAAGTATATTGGTTTCAACAATTATGATTGATCAGCTAAAACCAATCTGATAATATTTGAAGCTAAGACTAAGAACTTGACGATCCTAATTCTATTCGATATATAATGAAGGAAGTAAGCATGGTTCGTAACTTGTACATTATTCATTTATCAAATTTAGTTTGATCTCAATTTGTCTATTTTGATTTTGAATTCAAATTCAAAATTATTTAAGTTGATTCGTTCAAACTCGCTTGAAATACTTTGTTATAGAACTATGCTATTCAAGTTGAAGTATCTATATAAAATGATTATTTTTACCTATAAATGTTGACTTATTTAATTTATTATAATATTAAAAATATAGTAGTAATTTAAGTAATTTTAGAAAAATAAATATTAATTGATATACACTTTAAGTAATAAAAGATAATATTTTATGTGTAGGAAATTGTATGAAATTGGATTGAGAAATTCTTGTAGATATTAGACAGTGACGTGATCCTCAATCATCTACTAAAAAAAAACAAAAAAATCAGAGCTCGATCGATAGCCGTCAATGTGAGTTTGACTTATTCGATTTATTAATAAATCAGCTCACTCAAACTTGATTTGTCTGTAATCCTACAAGATAAAATTTTAATATGAATCCATGAGGTTGGTATTTGATTAGTTGCACGTACTGCCAAAAGCCTAGAGTACTTTTTTTTTTTTTTGAAGAAGAAGAAGAAGAAGAAATAGCCTAGAGTACTGTCATTGTTGTTTTTCTTTTCTGAAACTCCATCAAAAGCTTAGACCTCTACGGTACCGACCAAATCAACACTGTTTGTATTGGAAGGGGTGCTCAGTTCCTAACTTCCTATCTTAATTTGCCGAATATTTTTAGTTACCACCTCAAACTTCTATAATTCACACTTTATTATTGTTTGGACCAAAATTCAGAAAGCATCACGCACACAGATCTAGTTTGCGCATTGTTTTTAACAGTTAGCCAAAAAAACATAAATTTGGTGCGCATACTGAGTTTGCGCATGTGACAACTTTTGAATATTGCACCAAACAGTAGGAAAGTGCGAATTATGAAAGTTTGAGGTGGTAACTAAAAAAATTTCAGCTTAATTTGTGACACTTTTAAATGTATACAATACACTACAGTAGCTACTTTAGTTATCTTTTACAATAATTTAAATATTTTTCACATAACTTTATTGAAAATGAGTGCTTGATTTTGTGTTTTTTTTTTTTTTGACAAAAGTGGTATTTTACCACCGGTTTCATTACGAAACAAAAAGTTTATACAACATGTCCAAAATAAAGCGCTAGCATACAATCTATCGACACCTAATAACCAAAAAGTTTTTAAAAAAACAAACTAATAACAAAAGCATACTAGCATAACATGAAATAGTAATACTAAATGGAATCAAAAATGACTATATCAGTAGAAGGGGAGGCACTAGCTGATGAAGATGAAATACTGGGCAGAAGGCCAACAGCACAATCAATAGCATCAATAACGGCTCTGTCACTCAAATAATCAGCTAGGTGCAACCCTTCTAAACCAAGACCAGGGTCCTCGTCTAAATCCAGCGGGGAGCTGTCCTGGTCCTGTGCATCCGTGGCGGATAATACTATCAGAGGCCCTATCTGAGGCAAAGAAGAAACATCAAAAGGCATAATCATAGATAACTTGAAATAAGAATTATCTAAGCGCGACTTACACCAAAATGAAGTTAAAGCAATAATAGAAGCAGCTACAGACCTAATAGAAGGTATAGGAGAATTTTGAAAACAAATCTTATTTCGTGTTAACCATACAATCCAAAGAGTTGCAGCCCTAATCAGTTCCACTAGTAGTGAATCCTTTAATGGAATCCAATAATCGAAATACCAAAGATCACACACCTTAGTACAATTAAAAAGAAAGTTGTTATGGTTACCAATCCAAGACCATAAAGAAGAAATAAAAGGACAAGTAACAAAGAGGTGATCTACAGTTTCTGGGGCACCACAGAAAACACAATCAACAGTACCATGCCAACCCCGTGATTGTAAATTGCATTTAGTAAGTATTTTATCGTTTCTAAGTAACCAAACAAAAACCTTAATCTTAAGTGGAATCTTTGCCTTCCAAAGAGTATTGTAAATACTAGTTGGAACACCTCTAAAGGACAACCATTTATAGAGAGAATTTACAGTAAAAAGACCAGACGAATTCCATCTCCATAATAATCTGTCAGGACAAGATGAATTTAATGAATAAGAAGAGAAAAGCCCTAAAAGTTGTAACCATTCAGAAAATATAATACCAGTTAATTGTCTATTAAATTGAAATGAGGAGGGGAAATTAGTGAACACATCTGCTACAGTGATATTAGGGTTATAAATAATTCTAAAAAGATTAGGGAAAGAACAATATAAAGCACAACTGCCATTGCCATGCCATCTATCGAACCAAAAAGAAGTATTGGAACCATCGCCTACAACCCTACTAATACCCATATCAAATATTTGAGTAAGATCTAAAATACTAGACCAAAAAGATGAAAAACTATTAGAATTTAAACCATTGAGATTATATTTGGCAATGAGAATTGATTTCCACTTCCCATCAACAGTTGGGTCTTTAAATCTAAACCACCATTTAGCTAAGAGGGCAATATTCATGTAATTTAGGTTTAAAACACCTAAGCCCCCATGATTTTTAGGCAAACAAACAATTGACCACTTAATGAGATGATATCTCTTCCTTCCAGGGGTACCATTAGACCAAAGAAATCTTTTCCTAATTATATCAATTTTATTCCTAATGGTGACAGGCATTCTATAAATTGATAACCAATACAAGGGCATAGATGTCAAAACAGAATTTAATAACGTAACCCTACCTCCAAGAGATAATAAAGAACCTTTCCAAGTTTGTAATTTTTTCTCTATTTTGTCAACTAAAGGAAACCAATCAGAAACAGCTAATTTTTTCCAGTGTAAAGGAACTCCTAAATATGTAATTGGCAAAGTACTTATTTTACAATTTAATTGACTAGCTAAAAGAGAAGTTTCCTGAGTGGATAAATTAAGGGGAATAAGTTCACTTTTATCAAAGTTAATTTTCAAACCAGACAAATTTTCAAAGCCTAATAAAAGAAATTTCAAACGTTCAACCATAAGTGAATTAGCCTCTAAAAATAATAAAGTGTCATCGGCAAAGTGTAAATTCAAAACCTTAATGTTAGTACCTAAGCCAGATAGTAGGCCAGCCGACTGAGCCTTACTTAAAATCCTACTAAGAGCATCAGCAACAAGATCAAAAAGAAGAGGGGACAAAGGATCACCTTGCCTAAGACCTTGTTTACAATGGAAGTAGTCACCTAATTCTCCATTAAACGAAATACAAGTCCGTCCACTTCGTAAGATATCACTAATCCAATTAATAAAGAGATTACCAAAACCTCTAGCAGCTAATACCTCAAGTAAAAAATTTCAATTAACCTTATCAAAGGCTTTCTCAAAGTCTAGTTTGAGAAGGATGCCTTTCTGTTTAGATAACCTAACTTGATGAAGGATTTCATGTGCACTAATAATATTATCTCCTATTAATCGACCTTTAATAAACGCAGCTTGAGAATCATCTATAAGAGGATCTAAAACTAAAGAAAGCCTATTAGTTAATAATTTAGTAATAATCTTAAAGCTACAATTAATAAGACTAATAGGCCTATAATTTGTAATAGAAGAGGCATCCTCTTTCTTAGGAATCAAACAGATGGAAGCTAAGTTAAGTTTTGAAATATCTAAGGTTCTGTTGTAAAAAGCCAGAAATAACCGTAAGCTTGATTTTGTGTTTTAATGTTAAACTATTTATTTTTAATTAAAATATTTTCGTGTAATCACATATCTATTTCTTTTAGTGTTTATATTATCCCCTTCTATATTTTTATAGTTATAGTTATAGTTTTGCATCTTACGAGAATATGCTAAACTGATCTTAAAATTATATCTTGCGATTTTATGAACCCTGTCTTAATGTTATGGTTCTATTATTTTATAAGAGGTATTTACTAACACGTAACACACGAAATAAAGATACATCTACCATTTTCATTCTATTACAATAACCTAAAACCGTGTCCTTACCACTACCAACTATTAACCACAACTTAGAACACAACCTCAAAAGAAAAGACCGCTCTTTAACACCGTATGTTTTTTTTTTTTGTTCTAGACCTTTTGGTTTTGAAGCAAAAAAAAAAACCTTTTGGTTGTTTGGGCCTAAACTGCACATGGTCAGATCACAAATCAAACATAGCCTCAAAATCTTTGTTTCTGAAATAATGCCTCCTTTAGGTACAATACTCCACTTTATCAAGCTCCAAAATTAATAGGGGTAAATTAATAGGGGTGTCAATGGTACCATTTTAGCTGTTTATCTGATACAAGACTTGTATCGTATTCAATAAAGTATGGATAAGTTTTTTTTTTTTTACTTATTGTGTATGGATATGAATAAGAAAACTTTTTTTGTTAACTAAGTTGGTGAGGGTGTGAGTAATGTCTATTTCGTACCCGTTACCCTATAGGGTAATTAAAAAAATATAAATATATATTCAACTCAATTCCAACCCACCTAAATATATATTCATGTTTTTGAAAAAAAAATTCCTTTATAACAATAATTTAGTTGAAATTGATTGCAAATTTATTTTTATTTTTATTAGAAATGCAATTACATATCCGTGAAATGAATGAGAATTTGATATTTAATTTGTCAAATATAATAAATTAATTATTATATTAGTATTATTTGTTATTCATCCATTACCGTTTCGTTACCCGATAATATTAGCGGATAAGAATAGGGTAGGATAAGGTCAATTTTTAGTGAGTACGGATAGGGATAGGGATAGGGTATGAGTAAAGTCAATTTTAATGGATATGGATATAACAATGCCTCCACCCGACCTATACCTATACCGTACCCATTGACACCCCTAAAAATTAATTTAATATTAACAGAAATCGATAGTCTTAATTCAAAAATTCTGCCTCAACAAAGATTCAATTTATCCTAAAAACTAGTACCTACCTCAATCTCAATCACTCCCTTAGTGGTGTTTTCATAGCTAGCTTGTTATTAATATAAGACTCAATCAGGATCCCTTTGAAATAACAAGTACTGTTTACTTTAGATTCTACTCAACTCTTTCCAATCGACATATATACTCATAGTTTCAAAAAAAATTTCATTTGCTAGAGTAACATGATCCTAATAATATGTCAGATCAATTCTCGGCACTTGGCTTTCAGACAAGCTCTAATGCTCTATGGTATGTGACTGGTCACGGCGCTTTGTAAATAGCATCTCAGATGTCAACAAACAAAAACAGGCACCATCTTTTTTGTAAATAGGTTTCATATTTCTCGGATTGGTTAGTAATTAGTAGTGCACATATCAATAAATGGGGCCAATTGTGAGCTCCTTAACATATCAGTTGCCCATTATTATATAAAGATTAATTGAATAAGTACATAATTTATAATACTGGTAAATACTCAGTGATAACAAGTGCCTAGTGGCATAAATAAATGGTGCTTACCTAAAGTTCAATAAATCTATTGGGCAAGCCCTGTTACAAAAGTAAAAATCAATGAGAAAACAATAAACAAATAAAAGCAAGAGAGCATTAGCAATAAAACAACACTAACCATAATATAGAATAGCTTCTGCTAAATAAGAAATATAAACAAAATTATTGACAGTGTCCATAGCAGTTCCTCTAGTATATATCACCTATGTTAATTAACATCAAGCAAAAGAAACAGCCCAAAATACTAGTCATCACACAACTCCACGAGCCATAACCTGATAACACATTGGTTAAGGGGAAAAAAACATGAGAAAGAAATAAACAAAACTACAGAGCTAAGTGACTTATATGAACAAATATACAATGCAAAATTCATCATGTCTCAAAACAACCAAAACTGCTTATGATAACCACAAAGCAACACTATGACCGCATAACCCAAAATATATATATCAAGTAGTGGTATATTCAATTCGGTTTAGGCATACAAACCAGAAATACAGCCAGTGAGGATCAAGATGTACTGGCGCCCTGGCAGCACCTGCCCGGTTTTCACTCAAAAAAAAGGGGATCAAGATGTACTGAAATTGTTGTATTTGCAGTGTACTGCAGTTCAATTTATGATCAAGGGTAATTGGGGCTTAATTGGTGGAACTGAAACTTATTAGCACAAACAAGTGTTAATTAATACTCAATTGCAACTGAGCTCCATTGCAATGTACCAATTAACCCCACTGTTACCCCCCAAAAGCAACATAAACAAAATACAACATCAGAAACAAGCACATAACAAAAGAAATCAATCTACATACCAGAAATCTCCTATCCTCTCTTCAAATAACAGTAGAACGGAGAATTGAACTGAGAACATTAAGCACACCGAAAGCTAGAAGCGGGCTCAAATCCAGTGAGCCAAAAACTGGAGGTATAATATTGCGAAACAAGCTCATATAGGGATCACATAGGTCTCTCATGGCCGAAAGAGGTTGCCGATCCCATGGTATGTTAGGGAACCAACTGAGCAAAACCCTAACCATCAACAGCCCACTGTAGATTTCCAGCCACTTCGACATGGTCGAAGCGACAACAGTAAACGGCGTGCTGAGAACCTCACCTCCCGCTCGAGCGAAGAAGAGAGAGGACGTCGAGGCGAAGAGAGGGGCAGTGGAGGAGGAGGCCAAGCGGAGAGAGGTGGCTAAAGAGCGGGAGAAGGAGAAGAATAAGGATAAAATGGAAGCGATGGTGCTAGTGGGGATGGCGAGGAATGGCGGCGGAGGGGAGAAAAGCGAGGCGGGGATAGCGAGAGATGGACGGGTGGCGGAAGGTTTAAGAGGTAAGGAAACGGAGAGAGAATGGAACAGTCTAGGAGTGGGGTTAGGGTTTTTGCGGAGTAGCAGCTGTGAGGAAGGAGAGAAGGAGAGAAGAGTAGCCATGACTGTGAGAGGATGCGACTTGTGCGAGGCAGAGAGGGTAAAACGGAGAAAAAGGGAACGGAATAGGATAATTTCTTATGTGCCCTTAAATTTTTCTCAATTTTTTTATTTCCAAGATTAACGCCAGCATAATTAATTCATTCACAGTAGAAGTATTTGGTAATTAGTATCTAACTTAGACTTAGGTTGTGCTTCAGAGAGGAGGAGAATCTCTTTTATTAAAGGGAAGAAATGAGAACGAAGGAGAATTTTGTATGTGCCCGAACTACTCACGCTGTTTATCTGCTCCAGAAGAAGATAATCGGAGAGAAAAATGAAGAAACACGCTATTGTAGCGAGGGGAATATGCTATACAAACTTCTCAAATTTGCACCTCCCAAATTAGAATGTAAGTTTCACTATAGGAGGAGGACCGCATACTACTTTCTTTCTCTTCTTTCTCATTCTTCTCCGTACGGTACGGGTGTTGTGAAGCACAGCCTTAGTAAACAATCAAGTGTAAGTATGACACAGTGTGACGCCAACGAAGAGATGAGAGGTACCCAAGTTGTACAATACAATGCTGTGAAATTGATAATCTAGGGCTTTATTGTAGCTATATTTGTTTGAGAGGAAGGACACTCAGTTAATTAGGCTACAATAGATGACGGCAATATCCCTTGATTGATACTCACACAAAATAGTGACAAAATTTAACGAATAAATGTTACTCACGTTTTCCATCTCAATGGGAAAAGATACCAGCTAAGAAAATTTGAATGGATTAAAAACCTAAAGTATCCCAAAAAAGGAAGTCAGATTTAACGGTGGTGACATAATTTATTTTTGTTTTAAGTTTTTTACCCTATTGATGGAGAAAGTGAACAACACCGACGAATTAGTTTGATGAAGTACAGAACTTCATAGAATCATGTAACCATTGTGACGCAAACCGACCATTTACGTGGCATCTTTCTATTTGGCAACGAGATTACGTGATTAACCAAAAATTCTCCGAATGAATACTTGCAGATAGAGAAGGAATTACGACTTTACATGCTGTCCCTTCAAGAGAACATTTTCCGTGTTGTCATTTACCTAATTAGTACGATATCAAAGAAAATAAAGTTCACAACGACACAATGGTGAAAATACAACGAAAGGTACTGCCAAATAAACCACTGGCAAGTACAGTAAGGTTACCAATCTAGATCAACTCTTAGCAAGCAATATAACTAAGGCTACAAAAACCCCCAACTAAGAGCTAAAACAACAGAGGATAAAAGTTCAGTCCAAAGACAACAGATCTCAATCGTCTGACATCATCACATAATTAATCATATTTCTAACATCTAACTTTCCTAATACCCATAGTTTGTGGGATAACTAGAACCATAAGCACCACTCGGGTCAGCTGCTCCAGTACCAGGTGGTCCCGACCCATATGATGACCCATATGGTGGGTAGGAACCATAAGCTGCATCAGGGGCGCTTGAAGGAGCTGCAGCCGGAGGAGCAGCTGGAGCTGCCCCTCCTCCAGGTGCGGCAGCCTCTGCCATGAAATTCTGCAATGAATCAACCATTGTTTATTAAGGTTAATTCATAAGGCTCATGGAAAGCAATACAAAAAATAAAGATATTTTCCCACTGAAAACTGCTTGATATGTTTATTAAGGTTAATTATATATGATTTCGATATCTTGAGGATGTTCAAATTGCTTGATACAGATAATGTGTCACTTAATCCTCTACAGAAATGCATTCTAAAACCCTGAAATCTAATACACACAAGACTACAGATTTAACAAATACCATTTAGAATCTATTTTATTCTCCACTTGTTTTTTTAAATGTTCTTAGTTTCATTCAAATTCTATTGTTATGTTTCATATCACTTCTAATGGGCACTAGATTGCATACTTCACATGCTCACAAGTAAAATTCAGGTAAATGTTTGTTAATTACTATACTTGAGTCATACAGCTCAATATAAATCTCACCTGTACCAATTGCTGAGCAGCTTGAACCTGTGCGTTACTACCTACCATCTCAACAGTCATCTCCCCAGGCACACCTCTCGTCTCTTGCACAGTTACAGTAGCTCCACTTGCTCTCCGAATGTAACTTATATTTGCACCATCAGCTCCGATTACAGCATCCACATAGGAAAGTGGGACTTGCATGTGCTGCGTCACCTGTCAACAAGATAATTAGAAGGCAAACTTAAATGCTAAAAATGCAAAAATGCATTATACAGTTGTTTAAATTTAATGGAACAAATAATAGTCCCTACTCCCTAGTATACAATCCTCAACCAAAAATCCCCAGTATGTAGACTCGTCAATGCACTCTCGTAATTACACACAATAGTCACATAGATATTTAATTAAACTCATTAAAGCTCATGTGAAGCAGCTGGGAAGCATGGTATCTTACTATTGATATATACTGATATACAACATCATCATATCCCTATTTTAAAATGAAAAATTAATCTAAAATGTCCTCTATTCATTTTTGTCTTTCAATAAATAAAGGACGGTAACTTTGCTGGAGTGAGAAGATTGAGAAAGAGACAAATGCGAATCAGCGATTAAATATTCTTTGTTCAACAGGGCCGGGCTTTTGGATTAAATAGACAGAAACCGGACATGAAACAGAGAGGGCCCGGGCTTTTCCTCCTTCAATTCAGTATAAATAGGGCCGGACATGTTCAAATTCCTGAACCGGACATGGCTTGGGCCAAAGGCCTGCCCATTAGCACCCCCAATTTATAGACTTCAAACCAATGTTATCAAAACCGAACCGGACATCAACCCGGTAAAACTTCGGGTCAACGGTTCACTGGTTGGACCAGTGGTTCAACCGGTTCAAACCAATGTTAAGAAATTTGGAGAAATGAGCAAAATATGCAAAGTTTATAAAGTATGTTTTGAACCGGGTTTTTAAATCGGTTTGGTTCAGCGGTTTTATAAAAATCCGGCCGGTAAAATAGGTTTTAAGCGGTCTATAAACAGAACCGAACTGGACAAGTGACCGGTTCCGGTTTTTTTCGGTTTAACCGGCGGTCTGGTCCAGTTCTGATAACACTGCTTCAAACAAAGGGATAAAAATGCTGCTTAAATAGAAAGTTTGTCCAGAGAGAGAGCAAGAGTAGGGATTTGAGTCTGGAGAAGAATAATTATTCTTAATTTGATTAAATCCACTGACCTGGGTGACAACATGAGGAGGCAGCTGGGCAGTCGAAGAGTGGGCCCCAGGTGGAGGAGGTTGCTCACGAGCATATGCAGGTGGTGCATAAGGTGGTGGTTTTTCGTAACGTGGCGGAAGCTCAGGTGGAGGATAGTAGTTATCATGTGCTGGTGGCGGGGGCATGTAGTGGTGAGGACCACCACCATAGCCAGGGCCACTGGCAGAGTAAGGAGGAGGATAGTTCTGAGGAGGGGGACCCCATTGCTGCTGAGCTGGCATCTGTGGTTCCCTCTGTATGTTCTGCTGTTGCTGCATCTGCATAGCAAGAGCACCAATTTAAATATTTTATGAACTGTAAGCCTTGAATTATTTTGGTAACAGATTAGTTCTGATTCCAATGCTGAGCCTGCTTAAAAAAGGATAAAACAGTGGCACAAAAAATAAAAGTAAAACAGTGTACATACTTGGGCTTCAAATAAAGGAATGACTGTGCGATCCACAAGAAATTTTCTCAAGTAAGATGCAATCAGTTCCAAAGCCTTGTGCATTGCCGCTGGTTCTCCTTGAATTTCTACTATTCTGTCATCGTACAAAGCAACAGGTGGTACATTTTCTACAAAAGAAATAAAATATATATATATATTGTGACATAGTTGAAAAACTCAAACAAAATGCTGGAATCAAGTATCATACAATAAACAAACAAGCAGTGTCATGTAACTGCACAGTATTAGAAAATTCTAGATAGATGGCCTCATTTGAGGTTATTGTCTTTATTTGTCCACCTGAGATGCCAAGATCAGCAATTTGGGATGTGGTAAAACCAGTAATAACTGGTGCCTGTAGGTAGTACAGCAGCCAGTATTGTCATGGATACGATGGAAGGTATAAGGTCATCTGTACCAGTATATGTAACCTTGCTTATGAATAAAGTAAGAACAATGGCATAACAGGTCACCCTAGTACACGGTAAAATAAGTTTAAAGCCCCAACATTTTTAATATTTTACGAAAACAAAATTGACTTACCACTAACACGAACTGTTGCATTAGAGCCTTCCTGTATTATTTTTATGGTGCCACCTTGCTTTCCTATGATGGTAGCAGCTTGCACACCTGGCACCAGCAGACGTGTTGGTCCCACACCACCAGC
This sequence comes from Carex rostrata, assembly GCA_964058875.1. Classification (NCBI taxonomy): domain Eukaryota; kingdom Viridiplantae; phylum Streptophyta; class Magnoliopsida; order Poales; family Cyperaceae; genus Carex; species Carex rostrata. The sequence continues at coordinate 3,111,860 of CAXKVT010000008.1, read as the reverse complement.
ACTAGGTGCAGACTGCTCCTCAGACTCGTCATCTAAACCATCAACTACACGTTTGTGAACCCTGAACAAAGCCTCCATGGCAGGAGAAACTGGCAAATCTAGCTCCTCCTTAGCCGAAACAAGTACCTTTGCAAATGCAATGAAAATCAGTTATCATTTTAAAGACTGAAATTCCAAAACAACCTTGAGAAGCATCATCAATGATTAACATTTTATATCCAAGAAATGCTACAGAAAAAAAAAGAATTAAAAAAAAGCAGCTAAATAACCTCTATCAAATTCTTTAATCCATCTAATACGACATCAAGCAATAAGCAGATGAATTGATTAGAAAACAATTACCATGTCTTTAAATTTGTAGGGGCACATAGGCAAGGATTACAGTGACAACCATGTATATAAATCTTCATGATGTAAAATAAAAGGCATTGTATTATGTGCTATTAAATTCATCTGCTAAGAACAAAACTTCCCACTAGAATACCAACTTACATTAAGTACATAAAGAGGAATTTTCATATCAGTCATAGAAAGATTGTGCTATTTAGGTGAATAACTAGGTCATTTGAGAGGTTCACTGGGAAAAGATATGTGAATACATGTGAAAATCACAAAGTTAAATTATCCTTCTTAGCTTAATAGTTTTGAGTTATTTATTTCAGAATATTTACAAGTAGTTAGCTTATTTAATAATAAAATTGACTATGTTCCAGTTTTAAATTATTTTTCCTTTAATTTCTGTGGCACGTCTGTTAATGACAGCTTTTACATTGACAACTTATTGATATTGCATGTGTACAAATTATTACTTTCATAATATTTAACATTTCCAGATAATCTTGGAAAAATGTCAAATTTAATCTGTCAAGCAAGATTATCGGATTTACCAGATGAGGTAGCTTCTTTTCAAGGCAAGACCCTGGTCCCACATAATAGGAAGGACTTGGATCTCTTTTCTTCTAAAGAGTTCCATTTCTTGCCTTACACAACTGCAGACAGAACCTGCAAGCATTCACCTAGTTATAGTGAAATAGAAGATGGCTAAAGTGCCTTTAACCACTTTTTTCATTGTTTTTAATTCATAATATAATATTTCTCTTATGTTTGATAGTTCTCTCTGCATATGAGCATCTAATAATTTTCAGTAGTTCTTCGACCATGTCTAAGAAAAATCTTAGCATCACCATTTCAGAATACAATTTTTAAGTTTAGAAGCTCCTGTTGCTATAGAAATGCAAATGCCTTAGGGCAAAATATCAATCAAAACCATTCCATGAGACGAACTTGTGCTGCTTTAGCATTTTTTATTTTGTTTGTCAAAATTTCTTTTGCAATTCATCCTTCAAAGCTTTAGTGAACTAAAGACTAGATTTATGGTACATCCACATGCTTGACAGATTTTTATAGTATAAAAAAACAGACATATTAAATTAACTAACTTATAACTATTAATCGAAATTTTCCTTATCATCGTCTTTCTGTGTAAGTTTCTCAAACCATAGTTCAAAATTCACATTTTAGGCACCAATTGCCTTGGTTTACAAATCGATGAGAAAGGATGTGGTTTACAGCAAGCACTCAGTTCCAAAATGTATAATCATAAAAAACCTAAGAGTTTTCGATTAGAATCCCTGCATCATAATAGATTTGGGAGCCCACATAGTAAAAATTAGAACTCAGAAATAACAAATATATTGGTTTAATTTCCCTTTATTGTTCTTTCAATTTTGTTCATTGTGATTAACTATTTCAAAGTTCTTTCAATTTCAAAGTTCTAGCTTTATTAGCTCTTATGGTCGCAGATTTTATACTGATTCTTCGATTATTTAACATATGAACTACTGCTATACCAAGAACCAAAAAAAATTAACAAATTTGATGTTTCAATCTTAATATAACCCTAATTTACAACCAAATCAAGATGCGTACCACTCTTTCCTGCACACCAGGTGGCGAGTTGAGAACCCTAATCCTGGCCTTTGTCTCCTCTGACATCTTTTTAATAATATCTCCTTTGTGCCCAATAACAGCACCTACTTTCTGAACTGGTACGAGCATTCGAAATGCATTTTCACCTGGCCAACCTGGCCACCTCTTCTCCTCTACCTTCTCTTGCAAATTATAACTATCTGCTGCAATTTGTGCAGCATTCTCACCATTGTTCTCTCCATTTCCAACCTCTGCGTCATCCACTTGCGCGGTTTTTACTTCTACGAGCTCATGTGAATCCCCATTTTGTCCCGGGGATTCTTCTTCTTCTTCTTCTTCTTCTTCCTGGAAGTTCTCTTGCCCTCAAAATTACCCTCGTGTCCCTCATAGTTTTCCTGCTCCTCAAAGTTTTCTTGCTCCTCGTAGTTCTCCCCCGGTTGATCCATTGTGCCTGTACATTTATTTTATTTTATTTTCAAAAGAAAAATGCTGCATTAGATACACGCCATATGATTTATAAATTCGAGATATACAAAATACAAATCTATTTTATGAACCGCAGCACGCAGTAAATCAGACCAAATCTTGCAATTTAATGAATCTCAGAAAGGATCGACCGCTTCACACATATAGATATCATATCCTCAAGAGAGGAAAAGAGAGAGAGAAGGAGAGAGTAAGAGCGAGTTATCCTGAGAGATGAGTTGTACCTTCAAAGAGAAATCGGTATAGAATATCGCACAAGGTGGAGAGCAAACGAGAGCTGGTAGAGAACGCTAGGGTTTCTGATTCCAATCGGGGAGGGGTACGGAGGAAAAAATAAATAAACGGGATTAGAGAGAGACAAAAAGGCTAGATAGGGTTTTTGAATTGGCCCCGACGGCCGACGATAGGAGATAAGGATTGGTAGAATCGCGTAGAAGAAAGAAGTCGAATGAGCACCGGAACCAGTATTGTACTCTTGGTTGGACGACTCGGTACTAGCGATTTAGAAACGAACCGGTCGAACCACATCTTGAGGCCGCTAATGAATCGCGGTCGAACCCGACTTGACGAGGGCTGTGCGCTTTGGTTACTGTTGAAATGGAACAGGTGACGCTAATAATACTTGCTGCGACTATGGCCATTGACCTTTGCTTGACAGAAAAATAAAATAAATGTTACAATCTCTATCAATGCTATTGTGGCCATTTATACTTATAAATATATTATATAGCATTGAAACAGATAAATGAAAGTGTCCACACGACATAACATAATTTTTTTTTTTCAAAGGACGTGACATGGCTTTGAACACATATATAAAAAATTATACAAATAATTAAATGAATAAAAATAAACAAGAAGAAATTTCAATATTTACTGTCAAAATATATGCATTCATGATTCACTGGTACATTATTTCTCAAAAGAAAATGATTCACAGATACATCATTTCAAGAAAGCAAAAAAAAAAAAGATTGACTTGTTCCAACTCAAAACAAAAGTCCAGATAATAGGAAGAATTTCTATTTTTGTACAAACAATAACATCACTTATCCTACTACATCCCAAAAGCAAATATCATAAACGGGTAGGATATATTATGTTGGATGCAATTTGAGGGTGGTTAGGATGGAAATAAATCTGTTGTGATTCTTAAGGGATCGCAGGACCCTGTGATTTTAAATCTAACTTTTTTATTTTTTGGAATGCACAAATCTCAACAATACTAATTTTTAATGCACGAATCTCTAGACAAATGAATGGATGGATTTGGAATAACAGGGTCCTGCGATCCCTTTAGAATTTTTTATTTTTGATAAAAGTGGTTTAAAAACCACCAGTTTCATTAGAAACTAATTGATCATACAAAATGTGTCTTAGGGCTGTTACTAATCAGCCAACCAAATCAAACTGATTATTTAAGCAACAAAATAATACTCTGGTTGTTAGGCAATCAGAGCAAAGCAAGTACTTAGAGTATTACATAAAGCATGAGGTTCATCATTTAGCAAAGTCTAGATATTAGAACTAATAGGAAGGTAACTAGTTGGCTATAGAAGAACTGGCATGAGATGAAGAAGCAGTTGGGTTAGAGGATTACAAATAGGCTGCATCTGCTGCATCCAATTCTTCTCTGTCTCTAAGGTAATCCAGGAGGTCTGAACCCTCTAACCCAAGATAGGGATCTTCGTTGGAATCCCAAGAGCTGTTGTCCTCTGTGGAGGTATCGGTCTCCGAGAGTATTATAATTGAGCCTGCCTGATGCAAATTAGTGACATCCATAGGTAAAATCATAGTTAGTTTAAAAAATGATTCATCATTATTAGATTTACACCAAAAAGAAGTAAGTTCTATGATTTAGGCGCCTAATGAAGCTAAAGTTGGTACTACTGAGTTATTGAAGCATATCTTGTTTCTGTTTAACCAAATTACCCATAATGTAGCTGATCTAATTAGTTAAACTAGGAGTTTATCTTTTAAGGGAATGTGAGCATTTAATACCCAAAGATCAGCTATGGTAACACAGTCGAAAGTAAAGTTACTGTGTGTTGCTATCCAAGACCAGATTGAGGAAATAACAGGGCAAGTAACAAATAAATAGTCAATAGTTTCATTATCATTACAGAAGTGACATGATTGGTTTCCAGTCCATCCCCTTTTAGCTAGGTTATCTTTGGTTAAGATTTTGCCCTCTTTTACTAACCACAAAAATTTTGATCTTGAGAGGTATTTTTGTTTTCCAGAGAGTTGTATAGTCTTTGTCCTTAATACCCACGATCCCTTTAGAATCACAGCAGATTTATTTCCGGTCAGGATAGTTAGTTCACTGTTTGTCTTATTAGAATAGTCAATTTTTATTTATAAGAATAATTAAATTTCACTTTTTGCAAGCTATTCTAGCTATTCAAATTGAAAATAGCCTAATTAAACATAGAATTGCAAATTGAGAATAGCGCTAACCTCAATCTTTTTGCTATTCTAGCTATTATCACTTTATTTAAACAAGTAAATAATGTGTATTGTAATCATTTTTTTAACAAGTATGCCATATAAGTATAACTATCATTTTCGAAAAATTGGCTCTTTAAAATTTTTTAATATTGTCAACAGTAATTTATTATTTTTCTTCATGGTAAAAAAACATATGACTTAATTATGACAAGAACTAGAATATTCGTACTTAAAATTTAATATCAAGAAAAAAATTAACTCTTTTGAAAATTAATATCTAAAGAATTTTTATATGTGGGAGTGTGTGTGGCCGCGCACACGCATTTTGAATGATTTGTCATACAAATATTACACGATTTTTATTTAAAAGATCTTATAAATTTTAAAAAGGTGCTAACTGTCACTTGTTAAAAAAAAAATTACAAAAAGTGACATTATATGCTTGTGGTTCATGTGAATGTATCTGAATTTTATTATGAGATACAAAGAAAATTAATAAATATATATATTTTATGCCTCTAATATGAGTTTGGCATTCTTTATAAAAATCAATAAATGTATCACTGCAACAAATATTTCTCTTTAATTAATATTTGAAAAAAAACAAAAAAAATCTAAGACACTGTGTTGTGGTTTAGTAAGGTTTCATTTATATTATCTAGCTACTAATACTGCAGGATCATAATTCTTATTTGGCTGACTTTAGTTTTGCCGTGGAGGTCGAGAAATGTGATATCACGTTAACACAAACCATTAATTGTTTTAATTATATTAATCAAGAATAAGACAATAGTTTAGTATTTTTATAACAACTTGTTACAATAACTTAATTTTATGGTGTATGCAGGGAATGTGATAAATATAAGATATTTTTGTATTTGTAAGCATAACTTTAAACATGATATTGTAATAAAACGAGGGTAATTAACAAAAATTGATGTGTCCGACGACAATTGGTAGTGTTAGCAGCTTGATAAATGAAATACAATTGACAAATAACCAACTAATTATATATATATAAGAGATGATCTGTTCAACAAGTCACACGTTTAAATTCCCACATGACGCATAACAAAATATTACGATACTAATTACGGGGGTTGAATTCTCCAAACTAACTCAATTTTTTATTGGAATTTACGGGACAACATTAAATTTCGTGCTAATTTGTAACGGTTCTAGCTAGTTACGAGGCTAAATCCGGTTATATGTACAGCGAAAATTCTTTTATTACACAAATCAAATATAACAACAAAATATTTGCACAGGAATCGATCATATTACAACCATACATTTATCATATATATAAAGTTAACATACGGTACATGATTTTAATATGTGTTTGGTATATAATTTATTTAAAATTAAGGTGAAAATTATTAATTTAATTCCAAAATTAAAAAAAAAAACTAATTGTGACCGCCGCCTAAACCAACTGCGACATCAACTCCCAAATCATCTCCCAAACTGTATATATCAAGTAACTTATAATTATAACGAGGAGGGTTCCAATACCTCATATTTTATATTTTTATTTTTAAAATTCAAACTGTTGATCTGAACCGCTCAACATAATATTTATACTAAAATGTACATGAAGATGAAATTTTATATTTTTTGGAATTTTTTTACTATTTTTTAAGATAGATACAAAATCAATGTTTTTGGATCGTTCAAAAAACAGTGATTTTCTACCCATCTTAAAAAATAGTAAAAAATTTCAAAAATTATAAAATTTCATCCTTAACCATATTTTAGTATAGATATCATGTTGAACGGTTCGGATCGACAATTTAGACTTTAAAAACGAAGATATAAAATATGAGGTATGAAAGGCAGGAGGCATTGGAACCCTCCTCAATTTCAACAGTCCGAAACTAATATTACTAGATATGCTCTGCATTCTTATCTTATTTTTCAAAGTTCAAGCAGTCGATCCAAACCATTCAACACAATCTTCATATTAATGTATGCTTCATGAGAAAGTTTATATTTTTTAGAATTTGTTTACTATTTTTTTTTTCGAGTAAAGGTTAGAGATCAAGTCACCAAACTATTTAATATCCACAAATGATTGTTCCCTTTGGATTTTGAAAAACAATGGTTCTAAACCATCAAAATAGTGATTATGTACCTATCTATAAAATAATAAAAAAAAATTCAAAAAAAAATATAATTTGATCTCTAAGCACACTTTAATATGGAGATCATGTTGAGCTATCCAAATCGACTGTTTGGACTTTGAAAATAAAAATAAATATGTGGAGCATGATTAGAGCACAAAACTAATGGTGAATTTTAACCCTACTCTTAAATAATATTTAAATTACATACATACAATTAAATTGTTACGCTATTTATATGTTAAATAACATATTTACAAATTTACTTTTCAAGTTTTTTTTTAATTTTTTTTTTAACAATCTAATGTTAAGTTTGTCAAAAATAACCACTGTGAAGTCACCTCTTCTAAACACTTAATTATTCTAAAAAAACTAACAATATTGATCTTGATGTTCTTCTATGTTTGGATGTAGCGAGAATAGCGGGAACAACGAGAACAGTGCTATTCCGATCCATCCAAACATACTCAGGAACAACGAGAATAGCGTTGTTCTCGCTGTTCTCGCTATTCCTACAAAAACATGGAATAACAAACTACTATCTCAATTGTTCAATTGCTGTTCTCGCTATTCTAAATGTTCAATCCAAACAACATTCCGAATAGCTTTGAATTAGCGTTATTCTTCAATAGTAGCTATTCTAACTATTCTTAACATACTATTTTCAACAGTAGCTATTCTAGCTATTTTCTAGTGCAGTGCGGCTTCTCTGTTTTGGTTGTCTAGTGTCTGCTTTCTTCTTTGTTTTTCTCTGTTGTCAAGCTGGTATAAACTACTAAGTTACTAGCTTTTATACATACAAGTACCACACTCGTTACAACCATTAGGAGTTGAGAGTATCTAATGGACCTCCCAATCTTTCAATTTCTGAATGATGCAAAATATTGGCTTCATAGCAATGCAGATAGATTTACTTTTTCCGGATTAAACAAAAATGCTTTTTTTTTTTTAAATAACACATTTTAATTTAAATTAAAATGTATAGATAGAATCCAAGGCAGCTTCTGCCTGGGTTTCACAAAAAAAAAAAAAAATGGATAGAACAAGTCTGATCAATTTATATTCCGATAAAACGGAATACATACATATCTAAAATTGCGGAACCAATTGAAAAGTGTTAGAAATCAATTACACGTGTACATGCACATTGTATATTGAATGAGGTCAATTGACTTATTCATTTTCAAAATAGTACAATATTATAAAAATTGTAAATTTGATCCCAACATATAGCAATATTTATTTTATTTTTATATAATCGATTTTTAATGTAATTTATATTTTCATAACTTGAAAGTCGTGCGAATTAATAAATAGACAAATTCGGGGACGCTATCGTTGGACGTATGAATGAATAGGCCATGGATACAAGTTTCATACGTCGATATCATTGAAGCTTAATAAATGGGCTTCGGCCCATGTAGCCTTCTACGGAAAAGGCTGAAGAGAGAAAATAAATATGGAGAAAAGGGTTGGTTGTTTGTGCTAACAAGGACTCTCTTTCTTCTTCTTTTTTTTTTTCTTTTTTTTTTTTTTCTTTTTTTTGAGAACCGGATAGAAGCTATCAGGTGATACATAATAAGGACTCTTTTCAAGAATAAGTGTGATTTGTGTATTGTGGCATTTTTCTTAATAAATGTGATTTGGGTGTGGCATTTAGCAAAAAAGAAAATTTGGAGTGCCATTTTTCTAATTTAAGCATTTTGGAGTGGTATGGAACCAATTTCCCCTATAAAAAATGTCATCCATGTACGTCAACATACCAAAAAAAAAAAAAAAAAACACGGTTGCGGAATAATTTGATAGTGAGTTTTGTATACAATTTTCATATATTATAACGACGCACCATAGTTATATACAATTTTCAATAGTGAGTTTTGTATTGTTTTGTTAATTTTAGTAACGGTATATAGTTGGCAAAGATTTCATGAGGAGGTGGTTGAAATAATTTGATTTGATTGGTCTTTATTTTTCTAGTGCTGATATCTTGCAGTTTTATTTTGGGCATTTTTGTATACAAGAATGGGACAGTATCCGTGAGAAATACTGTCGGTATACTCTTGCGAATATTTCCGTCGTTAATAGAAAAAAACATCTTTATGTCGGTATATTCTCACAGAAAGTCATTTTTTTTTATTCTTGCAGACACTTTCCATTCTTTTATATATATATGACTAAATAACTTTAAAAAAAGGACTTAAAATTTGATAATTTACTGGATATGGATACGAATTCGATATGTTGTTATATAGTTTGAAATTGAATTATCTAATAATCATCAAAACTAGTCCATAACATTCTAAAATGTGTACAACAACAATTAAGTACTAAGATGAGAATTGGCCAACAAATAGTAGGTACACAATAAAAAAAGGATGCTCTAACCGTCCATAATATTAAATGTTTGAGATAAACTTGAGCAGCAAATAAAAAAATTCCACCTCTGCAAACCATGATGGTAATCACATGATAGCATGTGACATGCCATATTTAAGAATTTTGAAATTCGTGCTGCTTCACCTTAATTAATTGAAGAATACATCTCTTATTCCAAGATTTACCTTCTTTCAGTACCGTTTCATGATATCAATGGCCTCATCAATTGAATTCCAAATCAATTCAAATCATGTAAATGGGAAGAAATGGCGTGTGTTCTTGATCCCAATGACAGATCGACTTTGCTTGCCTCCTTTCATGATCACATCCTGACATAGAACCGACCATGGTCGTCACCCCTGGCAACACCAAGTTCATCACGTCTTCCTTCGGCAAATCTAGCTAATAGCAATACATAAACATAACAACCAGTGCAGATTCTTACCTACCCATTCCCCTCAACAGGTGTCACGTCTAACATCGAGACTGTTGGGAGTGAGCTCATACCGAGAACTGTACGTAATATCTCATGTAGTGTCCCGGTTCATGGAGATATATTGGAGGTGAGTATTCCAGCGTTCATTGCAAATCACAAGAGCTTGGCGCGCTGAAGCGAGGGCCAGAGCTCTACGGCTGATTTGAACGGTTTGATTAGTGATTTGATTAATGCATTGGAGAGCAGCACATGCGAACCAAAATTCCAGTAATACGCTCAAAATGAAGAGAGGCATTAAATTTAGTTTCGTTGTATTCTTTCTATTTTGCTCATATAGTTTGGAATAATTTTTATGTTTGAAAAGAGAATTAATAAATGCAAATTCAAATTGATGTGGTTCTAAATTCATAACCCCACTTTTAAACTATGCCAGTTGAAATTTTATATATAAAAACCGAAATCTGATTTCTATATATCTGGCCATCCATATTTGGTAAATGTTATTATTTTTAAGATGGAGAGAAGAGAGATTAAGAAAACAAATTATATTCTAGCTGATAGCTACTATCAGTTTTTCTCAAAAAAAAAAAAAAAAAAAATTATATTGCAATTTTATTTTTCAGCTTTATATGTATCTCTATTTGTAGTTACAAGACATTCAAAAACTAATCGTTGGAATGCACAATTCCATATTTCTATTAATTACATAACATTATTTCCTACATGGTACTATTGCCTATTTCTATTAAATAAACTAGCTGTTATTAATGTGAATTCTATTTTATATTTTAACAGTAAAATTAATTCGGTGAGAATTGGAAACTCCAGCGTATATAATTATCAAATTTCAATTTTTTTTTATTAGCTGCTGCTAATTAATTAGGTTGCATACTCAGTATTGACTATTGACAAAAAAAAAAAAAATGTTTCTGTTTATGCTAATGCTGAATGATTTTCAAATAATTTTCTTGCAGCACAGCTTCGTGTCACCTACGTGCCATTCCATTGGATGCATGGTTTCAATGGGCTTTAAGAAATTTCCGTCCTTGTACAATTCCAAACTTGTCAAAAATATATATGTATAAAGAGGAGTGTTCAAATGTCTCCATTTTTTGTGTCTTCACTATGTCTTTATTTTTTTAAACTTTAATAATTTAAAATTTAAAACTTAAAAGTCAAAATAAAATCGTTTGATGTGATCTATGTTATTTTCTCTATGTGCTCATAAAAATTTATGACATTTTATTTTTATGTGAATCAATAAGTTGAAAAATCAACGTCTAGAAATTATCCACATTAGTACGTTTTTTACAAGTTTTTGATGACAACCAAAATAAAATTAAAATGTCATAATTTTTTACACGTGCATAGATAAAATGATGTAGATCATATCCAACGGTTTTATTGTGACTTATAAGTTTTAAATTTTGAACTATTAAAGTTTTAAAAAATGAAAATACAATGGAGGCACAAAAAAGAGAGGCATTTGAACTCTTCTCATGTATAAATCAGTATATATCCTTTTAATACGAATTCATATCACCACAAGGCAACTCACTCTTTGAGTTTGAATCAGCATTGAAGCACGAGACCTTAAAAGATGGTTGTAACTTGTATGGCCGAAGGACGAGATGTTTGTGCTTTATGCAGGAAATAGGCCCATTACAATAACCAGTAGAAATTAATCATAGTACAGGTCGGTGAAGTTATGTTTGATAGGATTAATTAAAGAATAAGAGAACAACTTTTATATTATTTCAGAATGATAATAATAATAATATTTTTTAATCCTATATTTTATCAGTAGCCAAACATAACCTCTTTACGATGGAAGCGGTGCGTTCTGATGCCCATCGGACCATGTCTTGTCCTATGGGCAGTGTTGAAATTTGTTGAATAATTATTGCCGAGGGTAACCGCATATTGTTTTCATTCGATTAATTTGATAGTCTACTTTAGTTTTACTTTTTTGGGTCATTCTTCATCAAAATATAATTTGATGATATCGAACTATAAAGAAATTAAACATCACAATCTTTCAATTTTTGTTCTGATCATTTGAACATTTATGAAAATTTATAGAAACTTGTATAATTTCTTAATTGATTGATTGATTGATTGTTTTCAGTGCTGATCATAAAATGGGATTCAAACGAAAAGTTATATATTATTATTTCTTGTTCGCCGATATGAGAGCAAAAGGATTAATTTATCATTTGCACGACCTTTCGCGAAACGCATACTATTTGCCTGCAACATTATCTACTACACAAAATTTAATCCATTTATTTGCGGGCCTTCTTGAAGTTGTATGGAACTGGAATCTAATAATTATCCAAATCAACATCAATATATGAATAAATATTCGTATCCATTCAAAAAGAATAATAATTGTACAAATTCATTGGACACATGAATGGTTAGTTCGTTTAGTCAATTATGTGTGAAAGTTCATGCTGTATACATATATATTCCAATAGTTGAAGACTATAAAAGGCCATCTAATATTTTGTGTAGTATATATGAAGAGCTTGAAGGGCAAAATTGTCCTTTCAATATTTTATTAATATTATCCTATATTTTTTTAAGTGATTAAATTAAACAATAGATATAAGTGACTTTAGATGAGGCAATAACTCATTTAAAAATTTTGATGAAAAAATATCTAATTCAACAAGTTATGATGGGCATATATTTAAATTTATCTACAAATTATACAGCATTGATACAAATAAGTGTCCAATATGATAGGTTATTTTTTTTTTTTTAAAAAAGACAAAACATGGCTTTGAACACACATAATATTTTTATTTGTCTTCAGCCTAAATCACAAATAAATTCTTGACCGTCACATAGTCAATTTTGGTATTTTATTTATATTAAGAAAATTTTATATTTAATTATATTTTAAATTGAAATTAATTATATAATAATTCATTAGCCATATTTCGAGAAACAAATTTTTATTCATCACTCCATATTAATTTTGGCAACAATAGCGTAATAAAAAGTTCGAGGTCAAGAGCGAATTTATCTCGAGCAAAATAGAAAAAGAAAAAAAAAATATTCGCATGCTTCGAAACATGTGAAAAGAAAATAAATTTGAAGAAAAAGATAGTCTCGTTTCACTAATCCAATGTGTGATCATCCTAACACATGGAAATTATCTGTTACTGTCCAAAGCAGAAATGTCCTGTTTTTCAATAAATACCCAATTATTTTCTAGCATCTTTCTTCGAATTTATTGTAGTGACAATTTGGCTAGTGTAAGAGCTAACACCTTGACCCCATTAGAGATATCTTCTATTGATGCATACTCTTCAGGCTTGTGGCTATACCCTACAAATTCATTAATGGTCAAAATTTAGATTCTTATATTTATAAATTTCTCTCTGTCCAATGAATACTTGCTCTAGCATACCTTTGTAACAAGGGATGAATATCATGCCCATAGGTGATATCCTGAAAAGTTTCAGTTCAATTAGTTTTGCTTTTTTATGGAAGTAGAACTGAAGGTAAGGGATACATTGACAACCACATTTATTTGAAAACTGTGACAACTCACAAATGATTTTCTAAATCAAAGACTAAAATTGCAGTGTCATGTTCGCTATAGTTTAGATAAGATGTATATCAAATTTGACGCAATTTGAGAATAGTTTGGTCACTAATCAAGTGTTGATGGAATTGAACCGATAAAATTTTAAACTGCTCAATTTGTACATTTGTGGATACTATTTGAGCTTTCTCTAATTTCACCTTTTTATATTGATAATTGTTTGATCAGCTAGAAAATAAAGCTTTTATGTGATTAATTTTCAATATAAAACTTCTCCCTTCTTCATTTGGCCAGTCTTGGTTGGGACAAAGCTGGAATTACCTTCAGCTAAACTAATACAGTACCAACCATTAAACAATAATTAAGCAAGCAATTCATGAAAAATAAGAAGGCATATTCAGTTACTGGTCCTTGAGTTTCCAAAAGAATCCTGGTCCCGAATTTCTATTTGCAACAAATTAGTACTCGAACTTTTAAAAGAGAATTTAGTTCTGTCAGCTCGATTAACTAACACCTGTACTTTTTCTGACATGGCATCTCTAACTCACCACATTTATTTTTTCATTTTGGTAATAGAAGTTGAAGACAAAAGTCACAGTTTGGCTGAGGAGAGGCAATTTTTATTACGCTTCGAGCATACAAAACTTGGTTCACAGTTAGAGAAAGGCCGAGTTGGTGTATCATGCTGATGTCACGACCCACAAAGACCATGCCAGCAAAATTAACAGCATTATTTAGTCAACCTAATAGAACTAAGTGAGTTTCTGAAAATTTGGAAACAATTTCGTGCAGATCAAAGTTCAAGGACCAATTGTGAAATATGCTCGTCCCCCCCAAAAAAAACAAAAAAAACAAAGTAAGGAATTGTAGACTTCAAAACCTACCTGGCCATGAAAAGGGAATCGTGATAAGCTCTACTGATCATGAACTTATGACTCAAATTTAACTGCTCAGTTGCAAATTCCATAGCATCAATCACAGATTTGTCAGACAGAGCTGGTGGGTCCTGGTTGATTATTTTAAACTCTGATAGCTTGACTTGGCGATTTTGTGAAATATTAATGGCTGTTTTATGCACTTTGTCAATCACACCATTCCGCCTCTTCTCATCAATATCTCTTATATCTGAAGGACGTGCTTAGCAGATCAATTTCAAGAAAATATGTGGCCTAATCATAATATTATTGAAATATAATCTACCAATTTCTATGTGGGATTTGCTTGGAATGCTATTGATAGCACCAGGGTGCAGCTCCAAAATTCCTTTTCAAAAGTTAACATGTGTTAGTGAAGAGAAATACTAGTAATGAATTCCAATGATCCCAAATCTTTTGGCCTCTCTTATTAAGTGACCAAGGGCAATAACATAAATGCACATACCAACAGTGCCTACGGTATCAATAGACCCGGATTCCAAAACATGTCTCTCTACTGCTAACGCTAGCTCTGCTGCAGCTAATCCTGCATCGTTTCTGTAATGATCCATAACCAAAATTCATCATTTTTGTTTTTTTTAGTTGTTTGTTAAGGCTTTAGGCTCTAACAAAAAAAAATAAAATAATAATATCAAGCTGTAATTCATCTATTTCTCACTAGCAAGTTTTTTTGTTTTGATAGAATCAGGTGAAAACATGAAGACTTAAAATGAATATGTTGTTATGAGTATGAACTGATAGGTATTAAAACCATACTCTGTAGGGGTGGAACTAGAAACTTTTGATTGGGGTTGTGTGTGTGTGTGTGTGTGTGTGTGTGTGTGTGGGTGGGGGGTTGTGTGTCTGTGTGTGTGTGTGGGTGGGGGGCATAATATGTGGTAGGTGGGATTGGAGCCCAAGTCTTCACAGCCACAAGGTGGAATTTCTAACCACTAGGCTACAAGTAAACATTTGACATTTTATGAGGGGGCTCAACCATATAAAAACTTTTAGAAAAATAAAATTCAATATACATAATTAAAATTTAAAATCATAGGGGTGGCTAAGCATTTCCTATGAATGAATGAAGATCCGCCCCTGATACCCTGATATTTCTAGGTAAAATAATTATAGAACTAAAACTGAACCTAAGTAGATACGAGTGAATGTCTATTTAGAAAAAGTGAACCTGCTTGGCATGAGAACAGCCCCAGCATGACCTCCATTCCCTTCGAACTCTACTTTGATACTTGCCGGTGCAGCTATTGCAGTAACTATGCCGATTGATAAACCTAATATCACACAACAAATATCCAAATCTACTATTACAAAAAATGTATGATTTTAGGAAATAATATAAAGCACAATTTCTTGGTTAGTCAGCAAAATCACAAAAGATCAAACACATTTAAATATGTGAAATAAACATCATCCCTCCTTTTTTGTAGAATCTCTGCATGAATTTAGCAAATGATGAAGAAAGGAATGAACATATGGAATAGGATCTATTTTAAAGCTTTATAATGCTACCTGAGATCACATGACAGTTTCAGCTTTTAAGGGGCATGAATTAAATGTTCCCTACAAAGTATTATTGTTTTACTAATTATTTCATTTTGTTCAGATTATCTACATAATGAGTAAAAATAATTTTTGATACCTTTGTGATTTGAGATGCTGAACAAGAGAACATATGATGTTTCTAGGATTTCTAGGGGCAGGAATGAAATATTTACCTTCCTCCTCCAGTAAGGGACCCTGCTCTATATGCAATTCGACAAAAGCAGAGTAGCTTCCTTCTGCTAAAACCATTTTGGACAAGTCATCTGGACTGAGATTGTAACCGGCAGATTTAGCAGCATCAAAAAATGAAATGTTTTGAACATCTGCTGCTATTTTCAGGGTATTCACTAAGGCTTCACTCCCTGCCAATAACCGGCTGCACATATTATAAAGAAAAAAATTGTAAAGAGCACTATTGCGAGTACCAAACTGGGGTTTTATATGACTGATGATATTGCCAAATGTGCAATCAAGATGAATAGGACCAATTTTATTCCCCATAGAAAACTTGTGCTTCAAATTAACCCTAATTTTGCCTCAATGAATGGTCACCTTAATTGAATTTTACCCTAAATTTTCCCATAACTGTGTTAATTTATACCCAACTCTGGTTTATTCAACCACATAATTAAAAGAAAATAAACATAAGATTGAGAAGCTCACTATTTTTCTGTCTAATGTAAGTAGCTTGTACCTTCCCAAACAGCTGATACCAAAACGAGTGGGCTCCTCAGATGTAAACATGATAACCTCCAATGGCCTTTTGGGCTGAAAACCAGACCTTCAGAAAAATAAATAAATAAACATGTAAATAAAAACTTCAGCATAATCTATTAGATGAACAATACAAAGTTCTAGGCCATACTTTTGCCGAATTTATACAGCCATATTCTAACCTTCTGAGCACATTTATTGCTTCAAGGGCGCCCAAGACACCTACTACACCATCATATTTTCCAGAATATGGTATTGCATCTATGTGAGAACCTGTTGCAACAGCTGGAAGCCCTTTTTCAGAACCATCCCTGGAAAAAGAACAAATTGATTTTTCAGTAAGGGAAAGTTAATTAGTAAGAAGATAATCAAGCTCACGAGGGTTTCTGTTTTGATGTTTGATACTGGTACAGGGTGGAGCTGGTATTGGTGCAGGTACTTACAAAGAGAAAAAGCAATACCAAAGCTTCACAATAGATATTCCCTCGTTTAACCTCTAGAACCGGTTAAGTACCAGTAACTGTACCAGTCAAAAGTGGTACAGCTCAACAATGTTTTGTTATTATTAAACTCACCATCGACCATAAATGTTACCCACAGAATCCTCTCGAACCGAGAGACCCACATGCTCCATAATTCCTTTTATGAACCTACAAAGGCAAACGGAGCAAATAAAATTCATTAATTTAGCACAATATACCATTAGTTGTAAAGGATTTTATTTCAAGAGAACAATTTACAGTTATGATTTTGCATATAACATATACCTCCGAGCTAGATTATCCTTCTCGCTGTACAAAATTCTCGTCACAGACGGGGCTGGCGAATCAGAAAGCGTCGATAGCTCATCTATCTGAGAAATAGCTCAAATTAGCTTAAATTCGCAACAGTATGTTCCAGATAATTCACAGTAAAACCAATTAATTACGACTCTTGCCTGGCTTTGTAGCTTCTCTGATTCGACAGAGAAAGAATTCAGAGAGGAGGAGAGAATTGAGTTGTGAGAATCAGTGGGGTATCCAGAGAATTCCTCCATTGTTTTCCTCGTCGTGTCTTCATTGGTCGCCGCTGAGATTGAGTAGAAGAAAGAGATGAGAAGCAAGGTGAGAAGCGAAGTGGAGAGAAGCTTTGATGCCATTTTGGCAATTAATTTTGATCGAATTTAGGCTTTTAGCTGAAATGCTCATGTAACTTTGGCTCCTGCCACTCTTTCAGTGAGACCCGTGCTGAGCTATAACACTATACAATTTCCTCTGAAATTCCTGGTAAACAATTAGATGAGAAGTTCGGTGATTCAGGAGCTCGAATAGTATTCTAGAGAAGTTCCATGCAGGGGATTTGGAGTTTACAAATACTATTTTAATACGCGAGGGTATATTGGTCGCACCATTTATTTTTCTGGGAACACTCCTGCCAAACGTTTTGGACAAAATTGCCCTTACAGAACTATTTGATAACTAGAGAATCATATAACACAAAGAGGAGGGTTCCAAACTTACAATGTCTCATATCTTTCATATTTCATCATATTTCAAATTTTATATATTTATTTTTAAAGTTTAAATTATCAATCCTAACCGTTCAACATGATGTATATACTAAAATATGGCTAGAGATGAAATTTTAAAATTTTTGGAAATTTTTTACTATTTTTTAAGATGGGTAGAAAATCATTGTTTTTTGAATGGTTCAAAAATAGTGATTTTGTCCTTATCTTAAAAAATAGTAAAAAAAAATTTCAAAAAAAATATAAAATTTCATCTCCATGCATATTTTAGTATAAAATATTATGTTGAACGGTTTGGATCGACAATTTGAACTTTTAAAATAAAAATATAAAATATGAGGTATGATGAGGGATGAAAAAGATAAGGCGTTGGAACCCTCCTCTAACATAAATGAGAAGGGATCCAATATCTCATTTTTTTTCATACCTCATCATACCTCATATTTAATATATCCTTTTTCAATGTTCAAATTGTTGATCCGAACCGCTCAATATGATATTTATACTAAAATATGCATGGGAATGAAATTTTATAATTTTTGAAATCTTTTTACTATTTTTTAAGATAGGTACAAAATCACTGTTTTTGGACCGTTCAAAAAAATAATGATTTTCTATCCATCTTAAAAAAAAAAATTTAGTAAAAATTTCTAAAAAATATAAAATTTTATCCCAACCATATTTTAGTATGGATATTATGTTGAATGGTTCGGATTAACAATTTAGACTTTGAAAATAAAGATATATAATATGAAATATGAAAAGTACAAGACATTGGATCCTTCCTCAACATAGATATACTTTCTTAAATGGTGTGTAATGCGAAAATAAATAGCTTATCATTTAGTCCAAAATTTTTAGGGAGGATTATGCATCTTTCAATTTTGCCATTGAGATTGGCTTCTAGTATTAATTTCATAAGCAACTAAAAATTATTTTGAAAAATAAGCAATTCAAATTCTGCCGAATAAATTCTAGAAAATAAGTATAAAAAAGTATGAATATAATAATAAGAAAATACTTTTCCAATTTTTTTTTTTTTTTTGGCTTCACCAAATCCTCAAATGAAAAAGACAAATTTTATTATAAGTTTGAAAAAACTACGAAAAGAACATTAAATACTGACAATTAAAAGAAAGAGAAGACACAATTATATACAAGAATTAGTCAGCTGGAATTACTATGAAAATTGACAGCACAAGGTTAATTTTGTCATTTACAAATTATTGAGCTGTTCGGAGAATAATTTAAGCTGCTCGAAGCACACATGTTGATGACGTGTATAGTTAGGTACGGACTAAAGAAAAAGGTACTAATTTTGGCTTCTTCCGTTTGGAATTGATAAAAATTGCCTAAGGGCTTGTTCTCAAAAGGAAAAAAAAAAAGAATTGATAAAATAAATTGCATTATGTCCTTGGAAAAGATCATTTTTCTGTAAATTAAAATACTCGAGACCATGATTCTTAACAAGGCAAATGTTAACTGTTGTACTTTGCTTTTATTGATGGGCTCTTTTCAGCCCATGGGCCTTACCAAAATCAAGGCAGCTTTTGAAGCAGGTAATATGCCTCTCCAGGAATGAACGCATGAGATGGGCCTACCATGTATGTTGATTGGCTCCCTCTAAAGATATACCTATATTTGGAATAAATTAGGAAGATATTGAATAATTGACTCTTATGCGGTTATGCCACATAATAAATTTGGCAAGAGATAAGAATGAAAATATTGTGGTAATTTTTATCTCTTGTGAAAATGATTATAAGAATTATTTCTTTATCCTATTTTTTTAATATTTTTTTATCATGTTATGGTATGTATTATAAATAATAAAAAGAGTATTTGTTTTTTCATCCCCACCTTACCTCGCTCTAACGGGCCCCTGGTCTTTGTAAATAATTTTCTCCTTTAATATAATTGTTAGCAGGTCTATGCCGCTAACCTTACAAAAACATAGCTATGGGAGTACGGTGCATAAGCAGGGACAAACCAACATGCAGTGAATTAATGGTGTAAAATTAACTCTCATACTCATGAGCATTGAAAATTTTATACGATTGATCTTTTATATGATTAAGGCGAATTTAGACTTTTTAGTCTTTACATTTCTTGTAAGAGTTACAGAAATTATCTCTTGGTTCAATGATGTCACTTTTGATTAGTAACTGAAGATAGAATTGTCTTCAGTTACTAGTAAACCCTTCTCGAAAGAACAGGTGGATGTTTTCTCTTTTAGCAGTTAAAGTAGAAAATTAAATAATTCATATATGTATGTATGTATGTATGTATGTATGTATGTATATGCTCCATTGTAACTGAAGGTAGAGTTTATCTTAATAATTCATTATCGTGGTGGACTGGAACTAACAATGATGCATGAAAACATGTAATATTCTAGAAAATTATGAGAGAGAAATTATCTCTGCAGTCTCAATTGAAGTAAAAATAAAGAAATCATTATTTTTTGGGTTTTTTCTGACTGTGAAGTAAGTTTCTGTCTGATGAGCAAGCCTGAAGCTTTTGATTAATATGAATACGTGTTGGGGTTATTACTTCAATTTTTTTACCAGAACTGTCATCCCTTATCTGACAACTGGTATTGAATGGCACAAGTTTACTGGCAAAAGCCACAGAGAATATGAGGTTCTGTGTACTGTGTAATGGTACATACAGGTCTAATTCCATGGTAGTTTGAGATGCATAAACCTAACAATGCATTTTATTTCAATTTGAAACCTTAAGAACTTGATAACACATCAATCCTCAAACTATGGCGAATCTAAGTCGCCTTACCAAAATCAAAATTAAGAATTTTTTTCAGCGATTTCATTGACATATGCCACAAATTCGTTAAGATTCTCATAAGAACTCCCACCATTGCTCGCTGCCTCCTTTGCCAACTCTTTCCATTTTTTTAACATTTTTCTTGATCTCATCTTCTTTTTCTCCATGCATGATCTCTGTAACACTCATTATCTCATCCCTTCCTACAAGCCCTTCTTCACCTGCCTTAGCTCTAATTAACACCAACACCCCACACATCCTCTATGAACTTTGCATTTGTCGGTTGATCAAACCAGAGCGGCATGGCCACCATTGGCACACCAAAACATATTGCCTCCAAAGTAGAGTTCCAGCCACAGTGTGTGAGGAAACATCCAATTGCTTCATTTACCAGCACTTTCAGTTGCGGGCTCCACGTCACTACGAGGCCCTTCTCTCCTGGATTTTCAACAAAACCTTTAGGAAGTGTCTTCTGCTCAGCTGCTCGCACAACCCACAAGAAGTATTTTCCACTGTTTTTGAGACCTTCAGCTAGTTCTTCCATTTGCTTGTTTTGTATGGAGACAAAACTACCGAAGGAGACATACACAACTGAGTTAGCTGGCTTTGCATTGAGCCACTTCATGCACGCATCATCTTCGGGTTCCAAAAGGTTCATGCCATAAGCATTGCTACTGTCGGCTGTTGGTAGGAATGCCAAACAAGGACCAATAGCTCTTACATAGAAGTAGTTCTTGAAACTTGCTATAGGCTGTTATGGGAATAGTTATAGTGAGATTTCTAATTGAAATGGTGCTAATGTTGCAAGATTACTAGAATAGTATGTAACTAAGGTTATGACGTCTAATTTTTAATTTTAACTTGTAAAGTAACAAGGAAATGACCAAACATACTGTGCAAGACGAAACATATTCAAGTCTTGTACCAGAGACATTTCTTTCTATGAATGATACTTCTAGAAATATATGGGCTCTTCCAAAAAAAAAGTTAATATTGATCTCAATAACTACAAATAAATGGTACGCTCAAATTAAGTACTCACCTTCATCTCCAATTCATCAAAAGAATTGAGGAGAACAAAGCAAATTCAATAACAGCCAGATATGACCGATCCTTCAATGCAATTGATGGAAAGTCAGACCGCTCCATTGGCGGTAGCCCAAACACGTCAACAACAGCCCCGGACTCGAGCACATCAAGACTTCCTCTGTTGAAGTGATAATAGATAGAAGTTATCGCACATGACTGTGTCGAGAAGGCAATGCTACGTAGTCCTACAGATTGCGCCACTTTATCACCCCATGCCATAAGCATATCGAAAACCATGCATGTAAAAGGCTCCATTGATTGGTTCTCTTTCTCGATAAGTTCTGCTAAGGTCCTTGAACCAACAACCTCCAATGATTGAATAAGTGTCTGAAAGTTTGGGGCTGAGTTGGGTCCACCTTCATCATAGCTGTCAGAGATGGAGGCAATGGAGACATTGGTGCTGGTTTGAGATTTAATAGAATTTTTAATGTAAGAGGTGGTGACTAATGTAACTCTTAGGCCCTTCGAGGCCAGATCCTTCGCAAACTGCAACATTGGGTTTAATGTGGCCTTGTGTAGGGAATGGAAGGACAAGTACATGAGCTGCCATGGTCGAGCGTAAGAACAATTTTTCTAGCTTTAGAAGAGGAAGGGGATGGTTATAGAGCTTGGGGGAGAGAGAAGTAGAGCGGGATTTTTCAAGAACGTAGAAATGATTTTTAAAAGGAAGCTAATTAAAGTACAAGAAATAAATTATTTGCTCATTGTGATTCTACCTAATAGTAACCGAATACACTATTCTTTTACTTGATGTCATTTGGTCAGGGAGACCATGATGAATGGAAATAAAACGCTCACCTTTAATAGTTATAAAATATATAGCATTGGACCGGAAAAAGTAAAATCACATTGCTGAAAGCATGCATTAGTATTATTATTATTCTTTTTCTATTTCTCATCTTTGAATTGCATAATTGCATAATTACTAATGAACATTATCAGACAAATTTAGAAGTGCCTAATTGATATTATATTAGACTAATTAATTATAGTTAAAACTTTCTCAATTAAGGAGAGTCCACAGTAGTATAACTCCTGGATAAAGCAAAGTACCGATATTTCGATCTATTTTTTTGCCGAAATTTTTATTGATAGGAAATAGGAAAAAAAAAATTAAAAATAGGAAATTTTGAGTTGAAATTCAAAAATAGAAAGACAAGTAAGGGTTATGGCGTCTCTGCGGGATGTCAAAAGACTCTCAAAATTGGAACAAAAAAAAAGTGGGACGCCATAAGCCACTCAAAACCAAAAAAAAAAAATCATTTTTTTGTGAATTTTGTATATTCTTACAGCCTATTTTTTGTGAATTTTGCACAGGCCAATCTACAAGGCCAAAAAATTTTCTGAGACCTCTAGCTATGTTAGATGTTTGATTTTGTGAGAGACAGTCCATGTACCAGCCTGGTACAGTACTAGTTTTTATTTTTTATTTTCAGAATCTGAACTTTAAAATACTCTCAAAAATGGTAGAAAAAACAGAAAAATATGAAATTTGTTTCTGTTTGTTCATGAAGATGCCCTTTATTTGCTCATAAAACAGTTTGATCAAATTCAATGTGTAGATATGGTTTTAATTTTGGTTTGTATAGAGTGTTGTTTTGGGCTATTTGGTACCAGCAGTTTGCTAAAACCTAGATGGAAACCACGTGTCAAGAGGAGAGATTCAGATTAATTAGAGTCCGTTAGATGAAAAGTAGATGGCTGGAAAGGAGCCATCACTGCAGTGAAATTAAAGTGCAAAACGCTTCACAAATTATATATATAAAATATATATCAACAACATAGCAATTAATTAATTAGTCTTAGTAGAATTTTCTTTGCTCCCTGGGGCAGCGACGATATGAAAATGACACAGAAAGTTTTATTTATTTTTTCCCCTTTGTTGTTCTTCTTATCATGCTAAAATTCTTCAAATTAAAAAAAAAGGAAATTAATTAAGTAGAACCACAGATTAAAGATGCAAATAGACAAAGCACTGAATCAGGCCCTGTTCGGCACATCATAATTTTGTGGGAATCAGATGGGATTGGGGTCAATTTCCTTTTTGTTTCCAAGCTCCGTTCGGCTGACTAGTTTTTTCCCTGATGGGTTCCCAAATATATCCCCAATCGTTTCCATATCAATGCAATTTTTTGGGAAAAAAAACATCATCTCAGACACAATTTTTTTCTTCCCAAATCTTCTCTCTCATCAATTTTCTCTCACTTCACGTGGTCATCTGACTCAAGTCTCTCTCTTTCTCTTTCAAATAACAAACAAATTTCAGCATCTATATATAAAGAGTAGGATTAAAATTGATTTTTAGATGTGGGACTAACTTGATAAGCTAGGAGACCGGATAACATTTTGCATTTTCATGTGACTATAGGTCCCAATTCTCTTTATCTCAGATTTTATGTGCCCATCCTCCAAATGAAGTGTATTTTATTTGTTAGTATAACTTGTTTTACAATTTAAAGAATAATATTTCTTTGGTGAAAGGATGACGGTAGATAAAAAGATAAAAAACTAATTACTTTTGTTATATTATTATGTAATTATTTAATCTACTTTATATAATTATAATTTTTTTTATTAATAAGCATAATTGTATAATATATATCAAGTATTTTTTAAATGTTTTTAATTGTTGTTTTCTTATTTTTTTTTATTTATAAATATTTTCTTATTTTATTTGTATCATTCTAGTAATATTTTTTATTAGAAATGGTTCATCTTTTTAATATTATTTTTTAATTTCATTAATATAATTTTTTTTAAATTATGTTTACCAAATATTACAATTTACAATTCATTAAAATATTAAATTTACAATATATTATTGGTCTAAATAAATAGATGGTGGCACAACAGAATAGAACGCTATACTATTCAAAAACAATAATTAAATAAAAAATCATTTATAACTAAATTAAACTAAAATAATTAAATAAATATACATATTTCAAAATAAATAAAGATTTTCCACAATTAATCCCATGATACAAACGAACACTCATTTTCTCATATTCCCATAATTAATCCCATGCATTCTATACCCGTGGGTTCCCACTTTTTCAAAAGTGAATTCCCATTCTCATTCCTATTCCCATTCCGTAATCCCGTGACATCCGAACATGCCCTCAAGGAATTGAAAAACAGGAAATAAACCAGCTGTTATTTTGATCCCAACCATTCAAATTTTCCATGTGCGAATCTCAATGAAGAAATTTTTTCATGCGCAAATTTCAACAAAGATCAACCGTTGAGATCATAATAACAGCAGATTTATTTCTAGAAAAACATTGGTGGAATCAGCACGTACATAAGGTATTAGGAATACTAGCTAATATATCCGCAGAAAGCAGATTGATATTCCATTAATCCAATATATATATATGTCATTCCATTATTCCATTAATCAGCACATGCATAAGCAGTACATATTGATATTGTTAGGCCCCGACATATAGGCAAGTGTAAAACTAATGGCCTTGCCTTATCAGCTAATGCGCGCAATTCCCTAAACTAAGTTTTGTTCAGTTTTCGAACAAATTTATGTCAGTGAATACGTCTAATAATGGAAATCAGAAATGATTGTAGAAAATTACCTTATTATGTAACACTCTAGTTGATTCCAAAACTTTTTTAAAAATGTTTAAGAAGCATTATCTCCTGAAAAATCAACTTCATGTTCACTAATAGATATCTAATTAACATTATAATGAAATTCCCAAGCATGCAATTAACCAAACTTCAAGTCATAACATGGAATACTTAAAAGTGTTTGCATTTGTTATTAACTAATCATAAGTTTAGATTCTAAATTTCAAAGCCTAAACATATGTCCTCCAATCATGAAGGCAAATCTAGGATCCCCTTAATTACCTAAATACAAACCTTTTCAAGCTTTAGACGCTTCTCAGCCATTTCATTGACATAAGCTACAAATTCATTAAGAGCATTATCAGAACTTCCACCATCACTAACTGCAACTTTTGCCAATTCTTTCCATTTTGCTGCATTCTCCCTAATCTGGTATCCTTTTTCTCCATCCATAATCTCCTCAACACATCTAATAATCTCATCCCTTTGTACAAACCCTTCTTCACCTGCCTTTGCTCTAAGACCAGTACCCCACATCTCCTCTATGAACTTTGCATTAGTCGGTTGATCGGTCCATTGTGGTATAGCCAGCATCGGCACGCCAAAACATATTGCCTCCAAAGTAGAGTTCCAGCCACAATGTGTGAGGAAGCATCCGATCGCTTCATTTGCTAGCACTTTCAACTGCTGGCTCCACGTCACTACGAGACCGTTGTCTCCTGGATTCTCAACAAAACCTTTTGGAAGTGTCTTCTGCTCAGCTGCTCTCACAACCCACAAGAAGTACTTCCCACTGCTTCTGAGACCTTCAGCTAGTTCTTCCATTTGCTTATTTGTTAAGGATACGGAACTACCGAAAGAGACGTACACAACTGAGTTAGCAGGCTTTCCATTAAGCCACTTCATGCACATATCATCCTCCGGTTTCAAAAGGCTCATGCCATATGTGTTGCCGGGCCCATTGGCCCTTGGTAGAAATGGCACACATGGGCCGATAGCTCTTGCATGAAAGTAGTCTTTCAGGACTGTCATCGCCTAATTCAAATTGGAACAGTTTATGGTGAGAATTATTGAAGGGGCAAGTACTAATTAAGGTTTCGAAATAATATATACCTAATGAAGCACATGATCAATATATATATTTCTTTGGAACAAATTTTGGATGAAAAGTATCAATCTTTACATTGAATCTTCCACTGGGAATTACTGAACACGTACTATGATACTATCTATCTGTAATTAATGTTTCTGTTCTTTGATATCTAAAGAGATATACACAAAGGTAAAAAACCAGAACTGTGATGTTAATCTTATCAGATGAATATAAAAGGAATGTTGCATGTGATAATGCCTTTCTATTTTTGTTGGATTTACTAATTGACCTAAGAGGAATGATTATTATTGTCTGATGCAATTTCGATATCCGGATCATCAATGCACATCTTAGAGCGCCTCTTGGTTAACCTAGTTGTATCAGGCACAAACTCAAGTATGCACCTTGTTGAATCATGATGCAGAGTTCATATTTATCAATAGAAAATCGTGATTATATGGCATGCTGCTGTTTGTGGGTGACCCGTAGGTGAAAATATTCCATATAACTGTTATCACCTGCCTCGATCGATCCTACTCACTACAATCATTAGCAACATATGTTGCAAAGCAGTTCAGTGCTTATTAACTGGTGAGTAAATATGCAGATGGTACAACGCTAATTAATAATCTCAAAGCACATAAAAAAACTTCTATTTCTACATGTAAACATTTTAAATTAAGTATATACTGATCCATTTGGTCTTACCTCTGTCTCCAATTCATCAAAAGAGTTGAATAGAACCCAGTCATCTTTGGTACCATTAAATTGATTCAGATTTACTTCAGTAAGAGTTGGATATGGTCCATCCTTAACTGCCAAAGACGGAAAATCTGCACGTTCCATCAACGGTAGCCCGAACAACTCTACTGTTATTCCCGGCTCTGGCACATGAAGGACCCCTTTTTTAACCTGATGATAAATGGCACTTACAGCACAAGATTGTGTCGAGAAGGCGATGCTAGGTAGTCCAAAAGACTGTGCTACTTTATCACCCCATGGTGAGATTGTGTCAAAGACCATACACGTAAAAGGCTCGGTTGATCGATTGTATTTTTCAATAAGTTCTGCTAAGGTCTTTGAACCAACAACCTCAAGTGAGTCATTATAGGCCACAAGGTTCGGGGCTGATTGGATCCCGCCTTCATCATAGCCATCAGAGATGGAGGCAATGGAGACGTTGCCGATTTGAGCTTTGATAGAGTTGGTAATTATGTAAGAGGTGGTAACTAAAGTGACCTTTGGACCCTTGGAAGCCAGATCCTTAGCAAACTGCAACATGGGGTTGATGTGGCCTTGGATAGGGTAAATAAGGATCAAGACATGAGCCATCTTGCAAAATTTGTGAATATTTTTTGGTTGTTTTAGATTTTGAAGGTAAGAGGCGCCGGCACGCTTGGGGCGGAGAAGCTAGAGATCTTCAAGAGAGAAAGAGAGGAACAACTTGGCAGCCTCTGCCAAGGATTTTAAGAGAGATTTTTAAAACGGAAGGAAGAGTTTGGCAGCATTTACCAATATTTTTGATAAAAGAGTAAGGGTATATGGTTATCTTTTAACTGAGTTTACTTTATTTGGAGTTAAAATAGGAAATAAAGAAACAGTAATTATTTCACTCATTATTTATTTCTCTTTTTATATATCTTGGTTGGTTCATAAAAAAGGAGAAAAAGAGAGGTAAAAGGTAGAAATGAATGAAAAGAAACCAAAATTTAGGTTTACTAGATATCACTGTATATTCCATTATTTTTTTAATTAAAGGATGGGCTCAAAATCCTCCATTAATTTTATCTTTTTTATAATATTCAGCCAAATAAGATTATTTATTAGAAAAAAATTCCTTCTCTAATTCTTTTCTTCCACTACCCTTAAAGAATTAAAGTTCTAAAGTAATAACAAAAGTATGCATGCATTCATTGAGAAGTGTCTGTCTGAATTTAAATTATAAAGGACACAAAAATATATATATGCATGAGTTTGGATGATATTCTGAACTTGTGTCTTTAGATTCAGACATAATTTTGTTGTTTATTAAAAAAAAAAATTACTAATTTTCTTAAAACAATTAGTTAGAAGAAAACAAAAGAATCTCAGTTATTCAGTATATTACAATTAAATGAGAAGATACAGTCCATCTTAATTTGTTCATTGTAATACTCATATACAATGAGCTAGTTCATATCTTATATAACCTTTTTCCTCAATTTTTCAAATTTCAAAGACTTGTAAAATCAAGCACAAAGTTTTAATAAGATATATAGAACTCCATGTACGATATATATTACTTTTTTCTTTGTGCACATAGTAAAATGATATTTTAATTCTTTCAGCTTAGGCATCAAACATGTTAGAACTCTATATATAATCTAGAGAAGGGTTCCACTTCCTCTATTTTTTCATGCCTCTCAGCGCTCTCTCCTCGCTAGCGCAACACCTAGCTCCTCTCTCCCCGGCTTTCATCTTTCCTGAGCTCGCACGAAAACAAGGAACACCTCCAGCCGCCTCCCTTCCCCTTTCAAAGCTCCTTTCCATTTCAAAAACAGCAGTAACAGCACAATATTAAAGCTGAACGTATCATGGATTGGTAATAGCTGAATGTTTGTCCCAATTAAATCGAATTAATTGACAATTAGTGCATAGCTTTTGTAGTAATTATGCAAGTGATATTTCCAGATCAAATGTTGTGAGTTCCGTTTATTTTTATGTCAAATTGTTGGTGATAGATATTGATAGCGTTCAAGCTAGAATTGTTCAAAGACGCGCACACGTTCAACGAGAAAATCACAACTGGAGGATACTCTCAACTCACAGTAAGATTAAAGAGGAAATAAACTTAACTCAAAGATAAACTTTTCATCTATTTCATAATTTTCTGTTTCTTACATTATACTAGGGGCTTTATATAGCCTCCTTACAACTCTAGAAAGTTTCTTAGATAATTAATATAACATTAACTAATATTGCTGTTACCAAAATATAATAAAATCTAGAGAAACTCAAAAGACTCTCCTGGACATTCCAGAAGTTGCTACAAGACTCAAGAAAATATTTAAAACTGCTGACTAGATAACTCTTCAATGACCACGTTCTGTTCACACGCATCCATCACCTAGAGGAATCTGGAATCTGAAGAAACCCAAAACATCAAAGTTGTAGCCCATTTCACAAGCTTTCCAAGAAATTTAAATCACTAAATTTGGAGTCCGTATGAGAAAGTTATGCCCAAAATACTGGCCTGTTTTGAATCTGTCCAGAAAACTATTTCAGGAATTAATTGCAAATTGACTTGGACCTGGATCTTCCAACTGTGATCTGCTCCAGAACATGCTTCCTTGTTCATGATTACTCACTTGCAAACTTGCCATGATATGATCACCATCATTCTCCCCCGGTTGAAAAGAACTCGCCCACGAGTTCGGCTCATTTTCGCCATGGTATGGAGTAAGATCCTTCACATTGAATGTGGCTGAAACACCATAATCTCCTGGTAGCTCCACCTTGTATGCATTGTCTCCTATGCGTTGCAGAATTTTAAATGGTCCATCGCCACGATGTTTGAGTTTTGCATGACGACCCGGTGGAAACCTTTCCTTGCTCAAATGCACCCACACAAGATCACCTTCTTTGAAAATTACAGCCCTGCGGTGCTTGTTCGCTTGCCTTTCATACTTCTGATTCTGTTTTTCAATCCTCTTTCTAACTTGTTCATGCAAGTTTTTGATTGCCTTAGCTCGCTCATTTGCATCTGTACTATAACTCTGGTTGACTGGTAATGAAACAAGGTCAAGAGGAGACTTTGGATTGTATCCATACACCACTTCAAATGGGCTTTTACCAGTTGTCTTGCTGCTGGACCTATTGTAAGCAAATTCAGCTTGAGGTAGAACAAGGTCCCATTGGCGTATGTTATCACCCACTAAACTTCTCAACAGATTGCCCAAACTTCGATTCACAATTTCAGTTTATCCATCTGTCTGAGGATGATATGCTGAACTAAATTGCAGCTTTGTTCCCATCTTGCATGCCTCGGCTTGAGCTTGTGCTGTCCATTAATAAATTTCAGTGCCTCGTGATCGGAGTAGAGGATGAACTCCTTGGAAATGAGATAATGTCTCCAATGCCCAAGAGCGCGCACAATTGCATAAAACTCCTTGTCATATGTCGTGTAGTTCTTGCGCGAATCTGAAAGTTTCTCACTAAAGAAGGCAATAGGCCGTCCTTCTTGATTGAGAACTGCACCAATGCCTACACCAGATGCATCACATTCAAGCTCAAAAATCTTTTCAAAATTGGGCAGAGAAAGGACAGGGGCTGCTGTCATCTTCTCCTTGATGAGCTCAAAGCTGGTTTGAGCTTCCTTCGTCCATTTGAACACACCACCCTTTAAGCACTCGGTGATTGGTGAGACAAGAGTGCTGAAATCACGAATGAACCGGCGATAGAATGAGGCCAGTCCATGAAAGCTCCTTATGTCATGAATGTTGGCTGGAGTTGGCCATGAGAGAATGGCTTCAATCTTAGAAGGATCAACATGAATGCCATCAGTTGAAACCACATAGCCTAGAAACACCAAGCTGTGGGTTAGAAACTCGCACTTCTTCAGATTGACGCAGAGTTTCTGTTCAGCCAGCACTTCAAAGACTTGGCGGAGGTGCTCCAAATGCTCTGCTGCACCCGTGCTATACACGAGTATGTCATCAAAATATACCACCACAAATTTGCCAATAAAAGGCTTAAAAACCAAATTCATTAGTCTCATAAAAGTACTAGGAGCATTAGAAAGTCCGAATGGCATCACCAACCACTCAAACAATCCATCACGTGTTTTAAACGCCGTCTTCCATTCATCACCAGGTCTCATACGAATCTGATGGTACCCGCTCCTAAGATCAATCTTTGAAAACACTCTAGCTCCATTTAGTTGATCTAGCATGTCATCAAGACGAGGAATAGGGAAGCGGTACTTGATAGTGATCTTGTTTACCGCTCTACTATCCACACACATGCGAAATGAACCATCTTTCTTTGGCACAAGCAAGGCTGGAACTGCACAAGGACTCATGCTTTCTCGCACCAAACCTTTGCTCAGCAACTCATCTACTTGCTGCTGCAACTCGGCATTTTCTGTTGGGTTCATTCGGTAGGCTGCCTTGTTTGGCAATACTGCACCAGGGACTAGGTCTATGCAATGTTGCACACTTCTCATAGGAGGTAAACCTGCTGGAATTTCATCGGGAACAAGGTTCCGGAACTGTTCAAGTAAAGGCTCCAATAATTCTGGAATTTTCTGGCTTTCCTGCTGAACTTCTTTTACCACCAATGCAAAAGCTATTTGGGATTCCTCAAAAAGTTCAGCAAATTCAGATTTTGAGAGAATGAAATTGCTGTCCTTAAGGGTTGGTTTCGGCATCATATCCATCTTGGAAGGACCCAAAGTAATTTTAACACCATTCATCTCAAAAGAATATGTATTCTTAAAACCATCATGATACACCTTTCTATCAAACTGCCAAGGCCTTCCCAAAAGTAAGTGACAAGCATCCATAGGAACTACATCACACCATACCTCATCCCGATACTTTTCACCAATAGAAAAATTTACTAAACAACGCTGGTCAACTTGCACCGATTTACCCTTTTGCAACCAAGAAAGTTTATACGGCTTTGGGTTCTTTTCAGTTTTTAGTGGCAGTTTTTGCACCATAGTTTCAGAAACAACATTCTCACAACTCCCGCTATCAATGATAACATCACATACCTTTCCATGTGAAGTACATCGCGTATGAAAGATGTTGTTGCGAAGCCATACATTATCTTGAACTGGGCTGGAGTTTAAGGCACGTCTAATCACCAACATCTCACCCGTATCTCCATAAATGACATCCTCATGTTCTGTTGGCTCATCAAAAACGGGTGGAGAATCAAATTCCACATGCTCTTCTTCTAGTGGCTCCTCAACAATGGTAAACACCCGCTGATTTGGGCATTCAGACATTATGTGACCGTACCCTTTGCAACGATAGCATTGGACAGTTTTAGATGTGGGTCTAGAAGGTCCAGCCGACACCACCTTTGCTAGAGGTTGAGTCACCTTATTTGCTGTTGGCTTGGCTGTTTGTGAATTGCTTCCCCGGTTAGTTGAATAATCACGGCTGAAAGTTCGGCTACCACCAAAGCTTGCTGATTTTCTGACTTCTTTCTCCTTGAACTGCTTTTCTACTTTTGTAGCAAGCTTAAAGACATCATGATAAGAAATAAAGGGCTGTAGAGTTACCACATCATGAATCTCCTTGCGAAGTCCACGAAGATATCGTGCAATGGTTTGCTCTTCAGGTTCTACAACACCACACTTTAGCATGAGATGGTCTAACTCTTCAGTGTAATCTGCCACCGTTTTGTCACCTTGAACAAAGCCATGTAGTTGCATAAATGCCTCTTGCAAGTAACCTTCGGGCAAAAACTTCTTCCGCAACTCTTTCACCATTTTCTCCCAAGTTCTAATTTTCTACTTACCCTCACGGGCTCGCTTCATTTTCAGCTGCTCCCACCAAATAGATGCATGTTTCTTCAATTTGATGGCAACAATTTTCACCTTCTCTTCCTCAGGGATATCTTGGTATTCAAAGACACGTTCAACCGTGTTGAGCCAATCTATGAACTCATCAGGTTGTATACGGCCTTCATACACCGGAATATCCGCCTTTAGATTAAAAGACCGTCGAACCTGCTGGTTCCTTCGGGTGTGTCGCTGATGGGGAGCCTCTTCATCACTGGACGCCACTGTGTGGTTGTCGTGGAAGGGGTTGTATTCTTCATCATCGTCACGGTATGTTTCGCCATCTGAGCCACGATAAGAGTCATCGCGGTCTCGCCCAGAGGCCTCCACGCGCTCTAGACGCTGCTGGAGTTGTTGGACAACCTGTCTCAACTCATTCACCTCAATGTCTCGCATATCACGTGTCTCTTGCTCTTGTCGGTTAGTGTTGTTGCGTGTTCTAGGTCGCACCATCTTCAACCTTGAGCTCTGATACCAACTGATAGCGTTCAAGCTAGAATTGTTCAAAGACGCGCACACGTTCAACGATAAAATCACAACTGGAGGATACTCTCAACTCACAGTAAGATTAAAGAGGAAATAAACTTAACTCAAAGATAAACTTTTCATCTATTTCATAATTTTTTGTTTCTTACATTATACTAGGGGCTTTATATAGCCTCCTTACAACTCTAGAAAGTTTCTTAGATAATTAATATAACATTAACTAATATTGCTGTTACCAAAATATAATAAAATCTAGAGAAACTCAAAAGACTCTCTTGGACATTCCAGAAGTTGCTACAAGACTCAAGAAAATATTTAAAACTGCTGACTAGATAATTCTTCAATGACCACGTTCTGTTCACACGCATCCATCACCTAGAGGAATCTGGAATCTGAAGAAACCCAAAACATAAAAGTTGTAGCCCATTTCACAAGCTTTCCACAGAAATTTAAATCACTAAATTTGGAGTCCGTATGAGAAAGTTATGCCCAAAATACTGGCCTGTTTTGAATCTGTCCAGAAAACTATTTCAGGAATTAATTGCAAATTGACTTGGACCTGGATCTTCCAACTGTGATCTGCTCCAGAACATGCTTCCTTGTTCATGATTACTCACTTGCAAACTTGCCATGATATGATCGCCATCAGATATGAGAGAATAGAGGAATGAATAAACTTAATTGTATCTCACCAATCGAATCAATTACATTGACAGGCCTTATATAGACAAACAGCTATCCAGAGAGTCAAAATATAAGTACAACAGAAAAGCTAACTGAATAACTGAAATAACAGAATATAACAACTACTCCTAACAGCCCCCCGCAAGCTGAGCCTGGGTAGTAGCCAGTGTTAGCTTGGAGCGTAAAAAGTCAAGGCAAGTAGAGGAGAGAGACTTGGTGAACAAGTCGGCCAATTGATCTTTTGAGGAGATAAACCGTACATCCAATTCCTTTCGAGCAACCTTTTCACGAACAAAGTGATAGTCTATCTCGATGTATTTTGTCCGTGCATGAAACACCGGGTTGGAAGCCAAAAAGGTTGCGCCTAGGTTATCACACCACAGAACAGGATTGGACTTGAGAGGTACGTGAAGTTCTTGAAGGAGTTGCTTGAGCCAAACCAACTCGGTGCAAGCACCCGCCAAGCTACGGTATTCAGTTTCCGTGGTAGATCTAGACAGGATGGTTTGCTTTTTAGAGCCTCAAGAAAGAAGATTTGACCCAAGGAAAATGCAAAAACCCGAGATAGACCTTCTATCATCCGGGCAACTGGCCCAATCCGCATCGGCATATGCATGTAACTCAAAAGACGAAAGAGCACTAAAGTGGAGGCTGAGATGGAGAGTGCCTTTGAGATAACGCAAAATGTGTTTAACCGCATTCCAATGTTCGTCCGTCGAGGAGTGCATGAATTGTGAGGCTTTGTTAACGGCAATCAAGTTTGTTAATGAACAGTTTAGATTTGGAGGTCCAATGTAGGCATGAAAAATGGAGGCAGTGAAACCCTCCACTATATACAATGCAAAGTGTTTAGGAAGAATAATGAAGGTAGAATCAATGCACAAGGTATTTGTAGTAATAAAATGAAATTTTATCCTCCACAGAAAGCAGATTGATCTCATATCACAGACATATAGGCACAAAAGTACATTAAGAGTATATATGGAACAAAAGATTAATCCCAGAAAAATTGATCTCATATCTCAAAAGATTAATCCCAGAAAAAAAAAAAAAATATATATATATATATATGGAACAAAAACAGTATTGATGTTAAGCGCAGACATATAGGCAAGTGTAAAACTAATGTCCTTGCCCCATCAGCTACTTAAGGCAATAATTACCTAAATATTTGTTCAGTTTTCTATAACAAGTTTATATCAGTGAATATGTCCAATAATGGACATCAGAAATGCCTGTAGAAAATTAATTAACTAATATTTTAACACTTGTTGATTCAAAGACTTTTAATAAACTTTTAAGAAGCATTATCTGCTGAAATTTCAACTTCATCTCCACTAATAGATATCTAATATTAAAATGACATTCCTAAGCATAACATTAACCAAACTTCAAGTCACCACATGTCCACATGCAACACTTTTTAAGTTTAGATTCTAAATTGTAAGTTTGCTGAAAATGACTTTCTTCAAGTCTGCTGAAAATGACATTCCCAATTAATTGTAAGTTCAGATTCTAAATTTTTTTTTTTGAAAACTTGGTAGTAGCTACCAAGGTTCGTGAGGGGGAATCGAACTCTCGACCTTTGGGTATAACAACTCTAAGGCATTTTTCTAACCAATTGTGCTACTTCCCCTTTCTCTCAGATTCTAAATTTCAAAGCCAAAACATATGCCCTCCAATCAAGAAGGAAGATCTAGGACCCCCTTAATTACCTAAATAAAAACCTTTTGAAGCTTGATGCTTCTCAGCCATTTCATTGACATAAGCTACAAATTCATTAAGAGTATTATCAGAGCTTCCACCATCACTAACTGCAACTTTTGCTAATTCTTTCCATTTTGCTGCATTCTCCCTAATCTGGCATCCTCTTTCTCCATCCATAACCTCCTCAACACATCTCATAATCTCATCCCTTCGTATGAGCCCTTCTTCACCGACCTTAGCTCTAACACCAGTACCCCACATCTCCTCTATCAACTTTGCATTAGTCGGTTGATCGGTCCATTGCGGCATAGCCAGCATCGGCACGCCAAAACTTATTGCCTCTAAGGTCGAGTTGCGGGCTCCACGTCACTACGAGACCCTTCTCTCCTGGATTTTCAACAAAACCTTTTGGAAGTGTCTTCTGTTCAGCTGCTCTCACAACCCACAAGAAGTACTTTCCACTGGCTTTGAGACTTTCAGCTAATTCTTCCATTTGCTTGTTTGATAAGGAAGCGAAACTACCGAAAGAGACATACACAACCGATTTAGCAGGTTTTGCATTAAGCCATTTCATGCACGTATCATCCTCCGGTTTCAAAAGGCTCATGCCGTATGCATTTCCGCACCCATCGTCCCTTGGTAAAAATGGCACACACGGGCCGATGGCTCTTGCATGAAAGTAGTCCCTCAGTACAGTCATCGACTTCAAATTGGAAAAGTTTATTTAATTATAATGAGAATTTATTGAAGGTGTAAGTATTAAATTAATATTTGATAATAAAATATACCCAATGAAGCATGCACATGATGTTTTTCATTTTAACAAACTTCAGATCGAAATGGTTACGTGAACACATACTATCTGCAATGTTTCTATAATTCTATTCTTTGATTTATAAAGAGATATGCACAAAGGTAAAACCAGACAGCTGTTGATGTTGTTTTATCAGATGAATATAAGAGGAATGTTGCATGTGACAAAATTTCTTTCTATTTTTGCTGGATTTACTAAATCACCTAAGAGGAATGATTTTTATTGTCCGATGCATTTCCAACTCATGATCATTCATGAACCACTTAGAGCGCCCCTTGGTTAGCCTAGCTAGTTACATCATGCACAAACTCAAATATGCACCTTGCAGAACCATGTATTAATTTTAAGTTTATTCAGAGTTAATTTTATGGACAATAAGCACGTGATCATACGGAGTCCTGTATTTGGTGGTGGTTGACCCGTAGGCAAAAAGTATTCCGTATGACTATTATCGCTTCTCGACATAATCTTAGTCACAACATGCATTTGCAACATATGTTGCATGGCAGTTCTATCCTTGTTAGTACCGGTGAATAAATATGCAGATGGTACAACACTGAAATCTCAATGCACATAAAAATGAACTTCTATTTCTACATGCAAACATTTTAAATTAGGAAAATTTGGTTATTTGCCACTCCAAAACCTTCAAATTGTAAAAATGTCATCCCGAAATTTGAAATAGTAAAAATGTCACTCCAAACTTCATTAATTTGTAATTTTGCCAATCCAAATAATTAATGACTAAAATACACTCCCTTCTTCTCCTGCCATGGCAAAAGGCTGATTCTTGTCTGTTTGTTGTTTTTCTCATCAGATATAAAATTCATCACTTCAGTTTGACTAATTAATAAAAAATAAATGAGTAGTTGAAAGCTTGCAATTGGTATTTATGGTTCCCTCATGCCTCCTCTGTGCATTTCCAATTAGATTGAATTAAAATTTGGAGTGATGAATTTTATATTATTAACTTGAATCAAACAGATAATTCACACGTTAGAAAATTTAGCACTATTTCTTTTGGCTTGATTTAACACAGCACATTAGTTCCAATTTGTATTCATCTTGGTTGTCTTTGTTAGTTTATTTTGTACCTGATATTTGAAAAATATACTTCACTGTAGGAAGAGTAGACCAAGTAATTGTTGCATTTATTGCCCATTTGCTTAACTATGCATTTCTTCCTAGAACAGTGAGACGCGTAAGGTATGAATAAGAACACTGATGTGGAAAACAACAAACAGACAAGAATCGGCCTTTTACCATGGCAAGAGAAGAAGAGGAGGCTGGAGAAGAAGAAGGGAGGATATATATTTTAGTCATTAATTATTTGGAGTGATAAAATTACAAATTAATGAAGTTTGGAGTGGCATTTTTACAATTTCAAATTTCAGAATAGTATTTTTACAATTTGAAAGTTTTGGAGTGACAAATAACCAATTTTCCCTTTAAATTAAATTAAGTACGATATATAGCGATTCAGATTGTTACCTCTGACTCCAATTCATCAAAAGAGTTGAATAAAACCCAGTCATCTTTTGTACCATTGAATTGATTCAGAGCAAATGCAGCAAGAGTCGCATCTGATCCATCCTTAAATGCAAAAGATGGAAAATCTGCACGCACCATCGATGGTAGCCCGAACAACTCTACTCTTATTCCCGGCTCTGGCACATGAAGGAGCCCTTTGTTAATCTGATGATAAATGGCACTTACAGCACAAGATTGTGTCGAGAAGCCGATGCTAGGTAGTCCGACAGACTGTGCTACTTTATCACCCCATGGTAAGATTGTATCAAAGACCATGCACGTGAAAGGCTCGGTTGAGTGATTGTATTTTTCAATAAGTTCTGCTAAGGCCTTTGAACCAACAACCTCAAGTGAGTCAATATAAGCCAAAAGGTTTGGAGATGATTGGAGCCCGCCTTCATCATAGCCATCGGAGATGGAGGCAATGGAGACGTTGCCGATCTGAGCTTTAATAGAGTTGGTAATGTATGAGGTGGTAACTAAAGTGACCTTTGAACCCTTGGAAGCCAGATCCTTAGCAAACTGCAACATGCGGTTTCGATTAAAGCAAAACTATGCATGCAATATACATTGAGAAGTGTTGTCGGAATTTAAATTAAAGAACACAAAAATATATATATATGCATCATGAGTTTCGATAATATTCTCATGAACTTGTGTAGCGGACGTTTAGATTCAGACATAATTTTTCTGTTTATTAAAAAAAAGACTTCTATTTAATGTTCTTAATACAAGTAGTAAGAAGAAGAAAAAAAACTCAGTTATTTAGTAGAACATTACAATTAAATGAGAAGATACAGTATATGATTCGTTCATGAACAAAGCTAGGGTGTGTTGTGCTTACCAAAGAGTTAATTTGGTGAGCATAACTCCAAAACTTATCATATTTTCTTCAAACGAGACAAATCCAAATTGTTCAAACTGATCTACGTTATGAGCGATGTGTCTACATGCAAAATTATATAGTACAAGTCAAGCGGTCAAAAATATGACTTTGTACATGCAAAAAAAATGAAGTTTTTGTTGTTTTTTTCAGTTGTTTTTTTTCCAGTTTTTGTTGTTTCTTCCTTTCCTAATTGGATTTGCTGTATCTTTATTCATTAATTTACAGTGTTGTAGGAGTTGTAATATGTAAAGGACGTTTTCTCATTTTGTTTAATAAAATCAACTTGGTAGCCGCTTCCAAGATTTTCAAAAGAGAGATAGATTGGTTACATACTCTACTTTCTTATAAGTCATTTTTGTATTTTTAATGTTTAAATGGTCGATCTGAAGTACTCAACATGTTCTCCATATTAATACGTGTTTGGAAACGAAATTTTACATTTTTTGAATTTTTTTTACTACTTTTTTAGAATTTTTCAAAATAGTGTTTTTCAGATTGTTTTTTTTTACTATTTTTGATAAATTTGAGTCAAGCTAACAACTCTCAGAAGAACAAGAATACTCTTTTTTTTATTTTTTATTTTATTTTGGAGGAGGTTACATAGTGTTGTTTTATACAATAGCAACTTAATTGTTTTGAGTATTACGTTACCCTTGTTATAGCCGCCACATACAGCTCCATATCTCTCCTAATTACCACTTTCTATTTCCTTCCTTATTTTATAATATTCTCCCTTTAATACAAATTCTCTAAACGAGGAAATAAATCCAACTACTAATAAACGGGGGAATTTCATATATATCCCTCAAAAGTTTCAATATTACATATTTATCCCTCCAAAATCAGTAATTACATATTTATCCTTGAAAATTGGACAAAGTCACATATTTGCCCAATCTAACTCTATAACATATCAAATATCTCCAAAAATAA
Organism: Carex rostrata; assembly: GCA_964058875.1. NCBI lineage: Eukaryota > Viridiplantae > Streptophyta > Magnoliopsida > Poales > Cyperaceae > Carex > Carex rostrata. The sequence continues at coordinate 3,071,658 of CAXKVT010000008.1, read as the reverse complement.
TTAAATAATATTTTTTTAAACTTTAAAATTTATTTTACAATATTAATTAACAATATGTTGACTATTATGCCCTTCGATCTCTTTAATTTGCCTGAGCTCTCTTCTCGATAAGGCATCAAACCTTCCCCGCCTCTCTCTCCAAACGTGCCAAATCACAAATTTCTCCCCGCCTTCCCTAGTCGCCTCCCCTCTCGCAGATTTCTGCCACCCCTTGCTGCTTTAATTTTCCATTTACGTATGGAGAGAGAGGCTGGAGATTTGGCGCATTATAGAGAAGAGAATTTCGACGGATTAAAGAGACAAAAACAAAGAGCATAACAATCAACATATTATTAATTAATATTGTAAAACAATTTTTCTAAGTTTTAAAAAATATTATTTAATTATTTTTGGAGATATTTGATATGTTATAGAGTTAGATTGAACAAATATGTGAGTTTGTATGATTTTTAAGTATAAATATGTAATTATTGAGTTTGGAGGGATAAATATGTAATATTAAAACTTTTGAGGGATATACATGAAATTGCCCCAATATAAACCCCTGCTGGTGCATAGGTGAGAATCCTGGATTAATTGTGAAGCATTTTCATGTGTATTCCAACAAAAAAATTTAGATTTTATTATCAGACTGAAGAGTAAAGACCCAGATCAACTGGAATAGCTTTAGAAAATCTCATCTGTTCGTTCCTAGAATCAACAACATAGCCATTAAATTAGTTTAGTAGAATTTTCATCAAACCCCGGTGCAGCAAGGACATGAAAAATTGAAAATGACACAAAATGTTTAATTTATTTTTTTCCTCTTTGTTGTTCTTGTTATCATGCTAACATTCTCCAAAATTAGACCCAAAAAACAAACGAAAATAGAACAACAGATCAAAGATGCAATATATACAATGCAAAGATTTTAGGAAGAATAATGAAGGTGGAATCAGCACATAAGGTATTTGTAGTAAAATGAAATTTTATCCTTCATAGAAGCAGATTGATCTCATTTCACATATGTCATTCCATTAATCCTGCAAAAAAAACAAATATATATGAAACAAAAACAGTCACTAACTACAACAAAGTAGACACTTTTTGCGAGAGAAAAAACACATTTATGACAGTCGTCCGTTGCAAAAAGTCATTTTTTTATCCTTGCGAAAAGTGTTTCATTCTTGTAGTGTATATTAATTTTTGATGTTAAGCACAAACATATAGGCAAGTGTAAAACTAATGGCCTTGCCCCATATTGCAATAATTCCCTAAATATTTTTTCTGTTTTCTAACAATTTTATATCAGTGAATATGTCTAATAATGGACATCAGAAATGCCTAGGAAATTAATTAACTTAAAATTTACCATTTGTTGATTCAAAAACTTTTTAAAAACTTTTAATAAGCATTATCTGCTGAAAATTCAACTTCATCTCAACTAATAGATATCTAACATTAAAAATGACATTCCCAAGCATGCAATTAACCATACTTCATGTCACCACATGCAACACTTTATGTTTTTTCATTTGTTATTAACTAATTAATTATAAGTTTAGATTCTAAATTTCAAAGCCAAAACATATGCCCTCCAATCAAGAATGAAAATCTAGGACCCCCTTAATTACCTAAATAAAAACCTTTTGAAGGTTTCGACGCTTCTCAGCCATTTCATTGACATAAACTACAAATTCATTAAGAGTATTATCAGAGCTTCCACCATCACTAACTGCAACTTTTGCTAATTCTTTCCATTTTGCTGCATTCTCCCTAATCTGGCATCCTCTTTCTCCATCCATAACCTCCTCAACACATCTCATAATCTCATCCCTTCGTATGAGCCCTTCTTCACCGACCTTAGCTCTAACACCAGTACCCCACATCTCCTCTATGAACTTTGCATTAGTCGGTTGGTCGGTCCATTGCGGCATAGCTAGCATCGGCACACCAAAACTTATTGCCTCTAATGTCGAGTTCCAGCCACAGTGTGTGAGGAAACATCCAATTGCTTCATTTGCTAGCACTTTCAGTTGCGGACTCCACGTCACTACGAGACCCTTCTCTCCTGGATTTTCGACAAAACCTTTTGGAAGTGTCTTCTGCTCAGCTGTTCTCACAACCCACAAGAAATACTTTCTACTGGCTTTCAGACCTTCAGCTAGTTCTTCCATTTGCTTGTTTGATAAGGAAGCGAAACTACCGAAAGAGACATACACAACCGAGTTATCAGGCTTTCCATTGAGCCATTTCATGCACGTATCATCCTCCGGTTTCAATAGGCTCATGCCGTATGCATTGCCACGCCCATCGGCCCTTGGTAGAAATGGAACACACGGGCCAATGGCTCTTGCATGAAAGTAGTCCTTCAGGACCGTCATTGGCTTCAAATTGGAAAAGTTTATTTAATTATAATGAGAATTTTATTGAAGGTGCATTAAGATTTGATAATAAAATATACCCAATGAAGCACATGATGTTTTTCATTTTAACAAACTTGGGATGGAAAGTGTTACATTGAACACATATACCATGTGCAATGTTTCTATTCTGATTTTTAAAGAGATACGCACAAAGGTAAAACCAGACAACTTTTTTTTTTTTCATCAAACATGCCTGTAGGCTGGTACATCTAAAGCAGATTTCTCATTACATGCATTTGGCATTGCATCAATCTATCCTATTCTTCTATCCTGCATGTTTCATAGTAAGGAATGCTGCATATGATAAAATTCCTTTCTATTTTTGTTGGATTTACTAATTGACCTAAGAGGAATGAATTTTATTGTGCAATGCATTTCCATGTCATGATCATCCATGGACCTCTTACATCAACAAAAATAGAAAGGAATGTTGCATGCATGTGATAAAATTTCTTTCTATTTTTGTTGGATTTACTAATTGACCTAAGAGGAATGAATTTTATTGTGCAATGCATTTCCATGTCATGATCATCCATGGATCCCTTACAGCCCCCCCTTGGTTAACCTAGTTACATCAAGCACAAACTCAAATATGATCCTTTCAGAACCATGTATTAATTTTAAATTTATTCAGAGTTCATATTTATGGACAATAAGCATGTGATCATACGGAATGCTGTAATTGCACGTGGTGGTTGACCCGTAGGCAAAAAAATATTTTGTATAACTGTTCTCTCTTCTCGATCTAATCTTAGTCACGACATGAATTTGCAGATGGTACACGTACAACACTGAAATCTCAAAGCACATAAAAAAAGATCTTCTATTTCTTCAGGCAAACAATAGAGTTGAATAAAACCGATTCAGATTGTTACCTCTAACTCCAATTCATCAAAAGAGTTGAATAGAACCCAGTCATCTTTGGTACCGTTGAATTGATTCAAAGCAAATGCAGCAAGAGTCGGATATGATCCATCCTTAAATGCGAAAGACGGAAAATCTTTACGTTCCATTGATGGTACCCCGAACTTCTCTACTACTATTCCCGGCTCCGGCACATGAAGGATTCCTTTGTTAACCTGATAATAAATGGCACTTACAGCACAAGACTGTGTCGAGAAGGCGATGCTAGGTAGTCCAACAGACTGAGCCACTTTATCACCCCATGGTGCGTATGTATCAAAGACCATGCACGTAAAAGGCTCGGTCGATTGATTGTAAGTTTCAATAAGTTCTTCTAATGTCTTTGAACCAACAACCTCAAGTGAGTCAAGATAGGATTCAAGGTTCAGGGATGATTGGAAACCACCTTCATCATAGCCATCGGAGATGGAGGTAATGGAGACGTTGCCAATTTGAGCTTTGATAGAGTTGGCAATGTATGAGGTGGTAACTAAAGTGACCTTTGGACCCTTGGAAGCCAGATCCATTGCAAACTGCAACATGGGGTTGATGTGGCCTTGGCTAGGGTAGGGAAGGATCAAGACATGAGCCATCTTACAAAATTTGTGAATATTTTTTTTTTAAAGATTTTGAGAGGCAACGGCGCACGGAAGGGGGAGTGAGAAAGAGGTTTTCAAGAGAGAAAACGATGTACTTCAAAACGGAAGGAGGAAGAGTTTGGCTGTCTTTGCCAATATTTCAGAAAAAGAAGAAAAAGGAGTAAGGGTAATAGTTATCTTTTAACTAAGTTTTACTTTATTTGGAGGTGAAATATAAAATAAAGAAACGGTAATAATTTTCACTCATTATTTATTTCTCTTTTTATATCTTGGTTGGTTCATAAGAGGTGGAGAATAAGGGATGAAAAGAAACAAAAACGTTAGGTTTACGTTTATTAGGTATCACTGTATCCTCCATTATTTTTTTAATTAAATAAAGGGCACAAGGTCCTTTTAAAAAAAATAAAACCTACCTAATTAAAATTGAATCTTGAACACGCATCCTCCATGCCGAGAGAAATTTATTAATTAATTGTGTTATGTGCTGTTTTGTGCTTTTTATTGAAGATATTAAAAATATTGATCAAGATCTCTCGCAATCTGTAGATTGATCAAGATCAGTAATAGATATCTTCTAATATTTGTAAAATAGGAAACTGCAATCTGTAGATTAATTGTATATTGATTAGATCAAAATATAGCTGAAATTAGTAGGTACAGCAGTATTGTAATTTAGGAAGGTATAACGGCTATATTGCAATCTAGCCTATATAAACACATGTACAGATTGTAATTATTTAATTCAATTTTAATACAAATCATTTTAACCTTTCTGTCTCAAAAAACAATATGGTATCAGAGCACTAACCTAGACTCGCTTAGAGAAACAACTCCCAGTCCAAGGTGATGGCTGAAAAACAACCACCAACTTTAGAAGAGGAGACTTCTGAGACGTCTAGCAAGTCGATTCAACCACCAACTTCAGACGGCAACTCATCTATTCGCCTCACCACCACGCTTCTCAATGGCAGCAATTATTTGGCTTGGTCGAGAGCAATCATTATTGCACTAGAAGGCAAAGGTAAAGAAGGTTATATAGATGGCTCAATTCAATCTCCTGCAAAAACAGATCCTAACTATCCTAATTGGAAGATGAATGATCGTCAAATTTTATCTGGGCTGTTAAACTCAATGGAACCCGAGATTTCAAACTTATTCTTTCTTTCTGATTCCTCCTTGAATTTGTGGAATTCTGTAAGAGAAATGTTTGGACAACAACATAATTATTCTCATGTTTTTAAATTGAAACAAGAAATCACACAAATTAGACAAGGGGAAAAATCAGTCACTGAAATACTCGGAGCAATAAAAGGAAAATTTGATGAATTGAACCTCTATATGCCTCCTACCACAGATTTGCACACAATTCAATTAAGAAACGAGCAAGAAAAAACCTTTGCTTTCTTGGCAGCTCTTAATCCTAGCTATGAAGCTGTCAGGAGCCAAATTTTGTTAGCACCAACTTTACCCCCTTTTGCAAGTGTGGCAGCTCAGGTCCAGAGAGAAGAATCAAGGCGGAAAACTATGATGCCAGAGGTTAAACATGTTGAAGAAGAGAGGCTAGCAATGGCGGTAGACAGAAGCTTCACCGGCAAGCCCAATTTCAACAATGGCCCGACCAACACCAGCAGGGGGAGAGGTAATTCGAATGAAAAATGCGATCACTGTCACCGCAATGGACATACGAAGGACCGTTGCTGGTTTCTGTATCCTCACCTACGGCCAGCGAAGAAGAAAGGGAAAACGGGAGGAACTGGAGGTATTCCACACGCGGCAACTGCACAAGCCAGCGGCTCGGGACAGGAGACGTCTAGTTCCCTCCTTCTCCAACAGATCGGACAGTTGATTCAGGTCTTCAGTGCGAATTCGAGCTCTGGACAAGAGGCGAGCAACGAGCACCGTTCAGCAGGTAACTATTGTTGTTCAGACTTTAGTTTGGGAAGAAAGGGTCGGATATATTCTAATTTAATTAGTGCTACTCAAAATGAATTGGACAACCGCACAAAACCCAATAACATTTGCAATCCGAACCCTATATTTATCCAAAGTATTGATAGTGAGAAAATTTCTAAGGAATTTTGTAACTTAAACCCTGAGAATGTCCAAAATTGTGTTCCAGGATCAGATTTGAATAATTGCTATGCATATTTAGCTATAAATAAAAATAAATGGATCATAGATTCTGGAGCAACAGATCACATGTCGGAAAATGTTGGAAATATTCAAAACATAGTTTCAAATAATACAACACCACATGTTTGTGTAGCAAATGGTCATGAGGTACAAATAAAAGGCATAGGACAAACTACATTATTTGGAAAAAAAACATTTCAAATGTGTTTTACATGCCCACATTTACCTCAAACTTGCTTTCTATTAGTAAAATAACAAATGAATTTAATTGCAACGTAATTTTCTCACCAAATAATGTGACATTTCAGGACCGATTGACAGGGAAGAAGATTGGTGAAGGAAAATTAGAGAATGGGCTTTATTTTTTTGAGACAGGCAGTGCAGATTGGGCAGATTGGGCAGGCAGTGCAGATAGAAGGGGAATTTGCATGAAAAAAAATAATGATAACACTATTCTTGGTTACTCTGATGCAGATTGGGCAGGCAGTGCAGATAGAAGGTCTACAACTGGATATTGCACGTTTGTTGGAGGCAACCTAGTAACCTGGAAAAACAAGAAACAAAGTGTTGTGGCGAGATCCAGTGCAGAAGCTGAATATCGAGCGATGGCATCCACAGCAAGTGAACTCACGTGGCTGAAGCAACTCTTACAAGACATGGGAGTGCAAGTTGATCAGCCCATGAAGATGTATTGTGATAACAATGCAGCAAGGCATATTGCCTAAAATCCGGTGTTTCATGAAAGAACAAAACACATAGAAGTTGACTGCCATTTCATACGGGAAAAAGTCCAATCCAAGGAAATTGAGACGCCGTATGTTAACAGTAAAGATCAACTTGCAGATATATTCACCAAAGCGCTTGATGGAAGCACATTTCATAATATTATAAGCAAGTTGGACTCTTTTAATTTATTCGAACCCAACTTGAGGGGGAGTATTGAAGATATTAAAAATATTGATCAAGATCTCTCGCAATCTGTAGATTGATCAAGATCAGTAATAGATATCTTGTAATATTTGTAAAATAGGAAACTGCAATCTGTAGATTAATTGTATATTGATTAGATCAAAATATAGCTGAAATTAGTAGGTACAGCAGTATTGTAATTTAGGAAGGTATAACGGCTATATTGCAATCTAGCCTATATAAACACATGTACAGATTGTAATTATTTAATTCAATTTTAATACAAATCATTTTAACCTTTCTGTCTCAAAAAACAATACTTTTCATTCTCTAATTAATCAATTCTTGTTTTTATTATGGCGCTCTAAAACAGAGAGTGCAAAAACAAAAATTATAGGTTTGAAAGGATAACTTTCATTGACTATCTTTTTTTTATTAAATATCCAGCCAAATAAAATTATTCATGAAAATATTTTCTTCTCTTTCTTTCCTTCTTTCTCTACCGCCTACAAAAAAAATTAGCATATAACTGAAGAGAGTATATATTTATTTCTTCAATCTATATCTCCCTTTATAAAGTGCAACAATAATATATTTATTTCTAAAAGAATGACAAAACTATATATGCATGCATTAATTACTTGAGAAGTGTTGTTCGAATTTAAATTAAAAAGAGAACTGGACAATATTCTGAACTTGTATGTTTATATTTAGACATAATTTTATTACTTTATTAAAAAATAATATATTACTATTTTTCATAAGACAATTGTAGTTAGAAGAAAACAAAAGATCCTCATTTATTTAGTAGAGCAATACAATTAAATGAGAAGATACGGTACATACGTACCTTCATTCATTGTAACTTTTCAAATTGAGATAGTTGAAATGCTATCATTTTTCCTCAATTTTTCAAAATTCGAAATTTAATTAAATCAATACAAAAACTAATTAATAATAAGATCGAACTCCAAATATGATTTATATTACTTTTTCTTTGTGCACATTAAAACTATATTTATTTCGGCTAATTAGGCATCAAATATTTGTTAGCACGTACTCTATATATAATCTATATCATTTTCTTTTTCTAGACATTAAAATTATTCATTTTTTCGGATTAGTTTTAATAGACACTAAAAGTTGGTATAAATTTTCTCATTGTGACAAACGTACTATACGTTTGCTCTTTTCACATGTTTTTATATATGTTCAATAAAACATAAATTAAAAAGTGAATCACGATCGCCATAGCAGGGATGGATTTCCTAAAAAATCTGATCCTGATTGCTTTAATTAATTGTATGATCCTGGTTAGGCATTATGTACTAGTGCTTAGTCATGAACAGCTCACAATCTAACATTTCACTCACGGTCGATCGATTTCTAATGAGGGGTGCCTTCTATACATAATCAATGCACTAACAATGGAGCGAAAGTACTTTCTACTGCCATTGAGGATCTTGATCAGCTAATTCTTCCGTTTGCTTGTTTTATAACAAGGAGGAGAAGGGACCAAAACAGACGTCGTACATGGAATGCACGTATAAAAGGCTCGGGTGAGTCCAGGCAGGGCTCAACGTGTGTGACTAGTTGGGCACCACATTTGATCATTGTCAATATCAGAGATGAAGGCGATAGATATGTTGAAATTTGAACTTCTATATATAGATGAGTTGGTTATATATGTTTTGTAACAGAAGTGACTGTTGGTCTGTTGGATCCGTATCAACTTGAGGCATGGGGCTGGGCTGTGGCATTGGCTCGAGAAGGAAAGGATCAGAACATTGGAAATGGGGGTTCTAACGGGTATCGGACTGAAATTCATCCGTTATCTAAGTTGTCCGGGCGGATTCAAAATTGTGTTAATAGATATGAAACTGTTGAATCTAAACTGTCCGTGTGAAACTTGACACGAATAGAACAGTTTAAACCTGACATCAAACAGATTCTGATCCGATCGATGCCCGTCAAAACCCCTCCTCTCCCCAAAACATGACCCATCTTGGAAAATCTATGAATTCTTTGTTTTTTACATATAAAAAGAGGGAGTTCACCAGCGGAAACAGTACAAGCGGAGGGAGCAGTGTTATTAAAACCGGACCGGACCGGCCAGTTGGACCGGAAAAAACCGAAACCGATCACCTGTCCGGTTTGATTCAATTGAAATATCACTTCTGAAGTTGAACCAAAAAAACTGGATTAATTAACCGATTTTTATTCAAAAACCGTGAACCAATTATAGAAAAACACTTGGTTTTAAGCATGTTTTACTTTTTCACGCATAACGAGGAGAGAGAGCACAAAAGACCCTCTAGTTTAACAGGGGTGTGATCTTTTGTCACGTGTCACCAGTACTAGTACTACTTTTTATCTCATATAGTTTTTATAAAAGACCCTTGTATTTTAAATATTATAAATAAGTCAATGAAGCATACACTACAATTATTTATATACACATCTTAAAACAATAATAATTATTATTTTATTAATTATATTTTTATGAAATTTGGTACTGAAAAGTTATACATTCATATATCTTTATAACTTAGTAAACTTATCATACACATTTAAAATAGTGGGATGTTATTTTTTTCCAAAAAAAAAAAACTTCGTCATTTGTTGATAAAAGAAGTAATTTTATTATATTTTGGGGATAAAATTTTAATTAATCTATAAATTTATAATTATTATTAAATATGTATATTTGTCTTCACTGTATAAAAAAATATTTATTTGTACAATATATATCATAAATATATAAGTAATTAAAAAGTCAGCAATTGAATCAGTTGTACCACCGGTTCGACCAATGAACCATTGAACCGAAGCTTTAGCAGTTCGATGTCCGGTCTGATTCTGATAACATTGGGAGGGAGGATTTCACATGAGTCAATGCGTATTATTCAAAAAAATATATATATTAATATATAACACAATCCAAATAAGTATGATATATATTAATTTTTCAGATACTTTGATAAATTGAGTGGATGTGGCTTCGATACTAATTAAGCGCAAAGGAAGCGGAGTTGATCAGGATTGAAATGTTTGACTAGAATATGTGTCAATCCGAATTAATTGAAAAATTAATGAGATTATTTTAAATTTTGTGTCAATTTATTACTACGGGAAAATTTATAGTGTGCCCATTCAAATTTTCAAAATAGCCAATATCCCCATAAATACATCATAATATCCAAAATCTCCATATAAACTTAACTTTCTTTCTTTTATCCCAATCATTTATTTTATTATTTTAAAATTTGTATGGACTATTATATCCTTCCATTAAAATGGAGGTGTCCATTAAATTTCTAAAAAGGAAATGCTTTCATCTTCCTTGGCCGCTTCACTTTCGTGTCACTTCTCCTCTCCTTGAATATTTGTTTCTTCACATTTTTTTTCTAAAATTATTATTGAATGGCAGGTTGGATCAGTTCTATACATAAACTATGATCTTCGTTTCTTCGCATTATGGAATAGTGCACAACCACTGAGCAAGGTCTACGAGCCCCTTCTCATCCCATATTACTTGTTGTATTTGTAGATTCACTAATGAGTAACATTAAATTTAATGAAACTTGGGTCGTCTGAATATGATTTAAAATTTAAACAAAGGATAGAAACTAATTTTTTAACTTAGATAGACTCGATACAGAGACCTTGGCCTTGGAATTTCTCTTGCTTTCTCTCTCTCGCCGCAATTCCATGACTGGCCTTGGATATGACAGAGTATACTCGATGAAGAGACCTCCTTAGCTCACGACCAGTGCGACATGCAGCATATTGTGTAAGAATAGATCCCGTGATCGATGACCTCAACAAGCAAGCAAGAATTGATCTTGCTTTTGCCACATCAGATAAGAAGGTTTGGTCATCGCGACGCTACTGACATCAGCAAAGGCTAACGAAGTGGAGGTAGTGCCACCAAGATGATGAAACAGACCAGTTTTGGATCCTAGTCTTCCCACTTAGACTCGGGCAAAAGGTGATTTGTTGGTTTGTCTCACAGTAAATTGTGTGAAGCGAAGAGGAAGAAGAGTAGTTAATTGAGAGGACAGCTTCGTATTTTTTTTTTTTTTTTGGTGATTTGTTGTGAAGAAGGGTCAATCTAGGTATATTGGTCAGTTCAGTTTATAAAATAAGTAAATAAAATATTTCATTGTTAAAAGGGGATAGAAATAATAATGGTCAATTTTTATGGAGATATTGGATATTATGATGTTTCTATGAGGATATTGGCTATTTTAAAAGTTTGTATGGGTACATGGAAAATTTTCCCTACTACTATTTACCAACAGTTCGAATTCAAATTTAAATTGTGAACTATTTCAGCGAATCTGAGTTCAAAGGAAGAAAGAAGTAGGTAGATGAAATTAATATTTTAAAAAAGGAGAACAATTTTGACGGCCTTTCCCTTTTCCCAAAAGAAAGTAACGCCAAGTCAAGGGGATAATTATCTCAGCTTTCCAAAAAAAAAAAAAATTGGGATAATTATCTCTCTCTTTGGTTTTTAAAAAAAAAAAACTAGGGTTTACTTTATTTGTTGGAAAAATTAGAAAAGGACAAATAATATCTCTGCACCCATTAATTTTGTCCACTGCTTGATAGTAACCGAAGAAAACTTTTTTACTCATTTGTTTAAAATAAAATCATTTTAACCGACTTTCTTTATAATTAAGAAGAACAACAATATATACCTCTATTTTATAAAGAATAATAATTTAAACTATATATGTCTATATATAATCGAGTGTACAAAGTATAAGTGATAATTTCAAAAACAATGTAGGTGATAACTCCGTAATTTTAATATATCACCTACATTTTTTCAAAAACAATGTATAGACATAATGGCTTCGGAAATATAATTAAGAAGAACAACAATATCTCTATTTTAGAAAGTATAATAATTAAAACTATACTTTACCGAGTTTTAGTAAAAAAACCGTCGTTTAGTGTCTCAAAATTTCAGTTGATGTTTTGGATCATCAACAGTCATGTCTTTTCTTTTATTTCAAACAAAAACAACCAATTTAATTGAATTTAATTTGACAATAACCGACATTTTAAAATTGAGTACTAATAATTCAATTTTATTCAAAAATAATTATGTGTACGCAAACATTGTTTGTGTGTTGCCCCTAAGGCTGTGCTCCACAAAATCCACACAGAGAGAAATGGGAAAGAAGAGAAAGGAAGGAGGCAGCTGCGATTCTCCTCGCTACAGTGATGTACAAATTTGAAAGATAACAAGTTCGGGCAGATCTAATATGCTGGTCTTTTCCCTCTTCTCCCGTTCCTTTCCTTTAATGAGCTATATTTTCCTTCAACTGGAACACAACTAAATGATGCACAAACAATGCATGTGTTCCCGGTAACTTTTTAATTCCGTAATTTTAATATTTTAATATGGTAAATGAAAAAATCGGGAGTAAAAGTCGGTTCAAAGGAGAGCCCTCAGCCTTTAGTCGATTAGGTCCTTTCTATTTTTGAGGCCGATGCTATAAAGCTCAAAATTTTAGAGAAAAGGTTTATGTCCACTGGATTTTGTCCACCATTTGTCCACAACACTATCCATTCCCGATTTAACTGTCTTCAACTGTCTCCCCGCTATCCAATTTATAACAGCCTATTTAAACATCGACAGACGACGGGACCTATCTTTTTTCTTTCATAAACCCTCTTCTCCAAAAAAGCTGGAAAAGAAAAAACGAAAATCGAATGGCCACTCTACCTTCTCCGGCTCCGATCAACCTCCCCACGGCAAGATCCTCCGCCACCAAGCCCTCCTCTCTTCTCTCTTTTGTCCGTACGAATCATCGCTTTGACTAGATCTGCTAACTCAGAAGGACAATCATCTATGGACAATGAAAACTAGGAGTCGCAGGTCAGAGCGGGTCTCATTTCATGTATTACATCTTATTAAATCCAAAAGCTTATGGTAAATATCTAGTTGTATACGAAATCGTAATTTATATGATTTTTTTTTGTATTTTTCTTTTGTCATTTATTTTTCGTTCAATTTACGATTTTGTTTTTGAGATTACTGACTTGATCTCGTTGTTTGAACATGATCGTCATGGAAGAGTGTTATTCAAACAGAGTGTTATTCAAATTTCTCTGCTCAGGTTTAATTAGATCAATCGTGCAGATCTGAACGGCCTCCTCTCCTATAGTCCATTTTATACATTATCACAATGGAACCTTCAATCGTGGAGCGCAATCGAATAGAAGTTATTTTTGTTGAAGAGCACGGCAAAATTCAAATCTAGTAAGTTATTTATGTTGAATTTGTTGTTTTCGTTGTATACAGTAACAGATCTAGCATTTCAAATGAAATCTAGAGGAAAGAGATGATAGAGAGGCGATATGGAGTATTGATCTGTTCATTTTACTGTATTGCCCCGTTAATTTTACAGTATTCATCTTGTCATTTTACAGTATTCATCTTGTGAAAATCTGGAGGAAATAGATGATAGAGAGGCGATATGGAGTATTAATCTCTTAATTTTATAGTATTGTCTTGTTAATTTTAAAGTATTCATTTTATCATTTTACAGTATTCATCTTGTGAAAATCTGGAAGAAAGAGATGATAGAGAGGCGATATGGAGTATTGACATGTTAATTTTATAGTATTGCCTCGTTAATTTTACAGTATTCATCTTGTCATTTTACAATATTCATCTTGTCATTTTACAGTATTCATCTTGTGGAAATCTGGAGGAAAGAGATGATAGAAAGGCGATATGGAGTATTGATTTTTTAATTTTACAGTATTTATCTGGTAATTTTACAGTATCCATCTTGTGAAAATCTGAAAGAAAGAAATGATAGAGAGGCTTCTTATTCATCCGAACAATATTCAATTGAAAATTCTACTGTATACAAGATTCAATTTTACAGTTCTGCTGATTCAATTTTACAGTATACAAGATTCAATTATAAATTTTATTGTGTAGAAAATTCAATTTTACAGTATACAAGATTCAATTGAAAATTTTACTGTATACAAGATTCAATTTTACAGTATACAAGATTCAATTTTACAGTATACAAGATTCAACCCAATGCGGACACTAATAACTAACTCTAACTGCCAATAACTTCCTATAACTGTAATTTCCGAAAGTACAGTTTGAAAGTACATTTATTTTGTCCTGTTGTGCAAGTTGCTATATTTTTCTAACTATCATGGGACCACTTCAAATAGTTGCTGGATGTTTTGTGATTAACTGATATATTTTATGTGATATATTGTATAATTATACAGCATGTAGAAGTAATTTTACAGTATTCGCACAAGTCAAAGCTGTGGACAAATGGTGGACAAAAGATTGTGGACAATTAGACGCTCTCAAAATTTTATATATACTGAAGACCTCTCCCAAAATACATGCATGTTGGAAATTTTTCGGCTCGATTATTATAAAATTCAATAAAAACTTGATGAAGAAATTTAGTATATGATTTCATTATTTTGTAAATTGATATCTTTGGCTATCGGAGAAGAGATAATACGTTCTTATAGTCTCTTTTTTTTATATGATCATAATTAATGGATCAACCGCTTGAATTTTAAAAATAGAAATATAAAAATTACAGTTTTCCTTATTTATTTATTTTTATTGATAATATGAAAGAGAGGAACTGCATCAATTTAAGACATAGTAAGGTTGTAATCCACAGAGAAGAGAATAAAATGGTTCATTGTGAAATAGAAATATGCATCAACCACTGTTGCTTGTTACAAGTGGGCCACCTCGATAATGGCAGCGGTATCTCGGACATGAAACAAAAAATGTTATCAAATTGAGAATCAAAGATGTATAGTTTAGTAACCAAGTTAGCGTTCTCTGTATACGAGTTTGTAAGTTTGAAATTCAGATAAAGATGTTTTTGTGAATACTCAACTAGTAGAGTGGTTTGATCTCAATTTTACTTCTTTTTTTAATTAAAAGGTGTTATCAAGTTGGCTTTGACCAGAGTCAACATTTTTTTGGTAAGATAGGACAAAATTATAAGATGAGGAAAATTTTATAATTATTTTTAATATTAAGTATATTTTATACTCCTTTTTTTAAAAACAGAAAACTAAAAGCATGAAGAAAAATTTATAGTGAAACATAATTTTTACATTTTAAAATCTTCAGTATATTTTTATTCTTATTTCTGAAAAGAGATATATAGATATAAAAGTATATTTGTTTAATTAATTATTTCTGATTATATGTGACACCTCACTGACTTTGGTGAAAATGAACATCACCTAGCTGGGGTTAAAATTTTTCTAGCGAGTTAAATTGCTTCTATATATTCATGGATAGGTCTTCGGAACAGATATGAATCTAGATTTGACTTTTATTTATTTTTCTTATTTTAATTGAACTACAAGTTTCTCTTCTTTTTTTAATCTAAGTCCAGATTTTTCTTCCCTTTTAAGTATATGCTTGCTGCAGCTTCAACCTCAAGGAATTAAGGGTGAAGTTATTTTATTTCACCGCACAAACATATAGCACCTCATTACTCAAAACAACTAGGGAGCTGACATTACCCGCACTACAGTATCCACACTATATCTTGTATCATAACTATCATAACTACCTAATGGAACTGCAAAAATTATAACACTGAATTATTTTTCTAAAATATTAATACCTATAAAAGAAAGTATTTATACATATATTCAGAATAATTTATATTTTTGAGGAATATATGTTTTACGTAAATAATTGTCTCCCAACCAAATCTCTCAAATGTATTAGCACCATAAATATCAGTGGGGGCTACTCAAACTACATAGGGGATCATAGATGTTTTTAGAGGTAGGTTTTCTTTTTTCTCTGTTCAATCTCGTTCATATTTCTGACAATATATGAGAAATTTTGTGAATTTAAAATTACGAGCGTTTTCTACACAATTTTTTCTTTCAAGTGAGATCTATAATGACGTACTTTTGGACTTATCCTCACACAAGTATTTATACCTCGTCTTGTAAGTATTTATACTTTTACAAAAAAAAATTTACATATGACACTGGATGACATTTGAAAGTTATTAATATCAAGTACTGCAAGTATTATACCTATGCATTAAAGTATTTATACCCATGCGATCAACTATTTTTGTTAAAGGAAGGTTAACGCGAGGATGATTGTGAAAGGTTGATGCGGTGATGCGGGTCCCCACTACTTCATTAGAGGAAGGTTAATGTGGAGACGATTGGGGGACTAAAAAAGAGATAATCATAACAAGTTACGTATCAAGGTATTAATATCTTGTTCTTGAAGTGCTAATATATATCTTATTTTTCAAGTATTACTATCTATGAAGATTGATGCGGAGACGAATGTGGGAACTAAAAAAGGGAGACTATACAATTTTTTTTTTTTTGAGAATAACAATTAGTGAGAATCATAGTACATAATTTCTCTTGGGTGCATTTGGATGCTCAGAGAATAGAGCTATTCTCAGAATAGCGGAGCTATTCTCATAGCAGAGCCATCCAAACGTGAAACTGAAATTAAGAATAGCGTAGGAATAGCTCTATTCCGCTATTCCGTGAAAATGTTGGGTTAGCGATTTAGCACCCGCTGGGGTTAGCGAAAAAAAAATAAAAAAATATATTGAATGCCTTTGCTATTCCTAACATACAATCCAAACAACATTTCTACTAATCCGGAATAGCTAAAGTTAGTGCTATTCTTGAATCTCTTGGGTTAGCACTATTATCAATCACTAACCCAAAAATCGTTATTCTTGCACTAATCCTTGCACGATCCAAACGTAGGATGCGAGGGTTTTGAGAGTACTGAAGTGAGGGTACTCAAATAATTATTCTAAATAATTATAAGAATATATTTTCTAAATTATATTTGTATTCAAAAGTAAATATAAAATTTTATATTTGTAAAATAATTATAAAATTATGTCTCAAACTAAATTTTAACTTCATCTTATTATTATCTTTGCTCCGCACTCTTGGTTTACAGCAAGAGGTTAACAACAAGATAAAGATAATTTATTACTGTACTTATCAGATAAAAATAGAAAATGACAGTTTCGTTAGACAAGCCAACTAATATTTTGATTTCACTTTTATATTTTCATCCTAGTTTTTTTCTATAAAATAGATATCTTTAAAAGTATTTGCATCGTAGTTTTTACAAAACAAAATATTGAGAATCATTAAACAAATTAATACTATAAACATGATCTACATAATGTTTATCAGACTTTTTATTAGGTTTAATTAAACGATAATATATTTTTAAGTGCTTCAATTTAACAACTTTTGTGAATTCTGAAATGATATTTAAATTGAATAAAATTTTAAAGCTAGGTTGTTTATTGTGTCTATAAACTTATGAAAATTAATTTCAGCATATTTCATATATTGTTTTAGGGAGTTGGCTACGGTGCTACGTGTAACATAGAGGGCCTTCATACAACGGCTCAATATTTGAGTTTTCAAAATTCTAACGGTCGATCCGAACCGTTCAACATGATCTCCATATGAATATGTACTTGCAAAACAATTTATATTTTTTAGAATTTTTGTACTATTTTTTTAGATATATTGAAAATCACTTGAGCTGAAACTTATATACCATTCAGATCAAGTGAGTTTCTACTCATCTAAAAAAATAGTACAAAAATTCTAAAAAATATAAAATTTAATTTGCAAGTATATATTCATATGAAGATCATGTTGAACACTTCAGATCGATTATTAAAATTTTGAAAACTCAAATATTAAACCGTTACACGAAAGTCCTCTATGCTACGTAGCATATTATCATTTTTCATTGTTTTAGTACTATTTAAACCATTTCAATTTCAGAGATCAATTTCAATTTGAAGGCTAGGTTGTTTATTATGATGGCAACGGTTAGGATAAGTACGTAATAACGGTTAGGATAAACATGACTTGTTCTAATTCCGGGATCCTCAAATTCTAACTGGACCACGTGTCATCATCTCAAGGCATCTATTTGTTGTCCATTTCTTCTGAAACGGAGACGACGCTTTGATCTTTCCCCTCTCTTTGTTTCTCTCTCTCTCTCTCTCTACCCCTTCTCTCTTACGCGTTTGTCTCCGACTGCCCTCGGCGCCGAGCTACCCCTTTCCCTCGCCTGCTCGGTAGCTTAATCGTTGGTACCGGTTGAATCTGTAATCGAATTCAGGTGCGTACTTCCTCTTTTTCTTTTGCCCCTCTTTTTCGCATTTTGACACTCATAATTTTCGTATTATTTTAATATTTCTTTCAAATTTATTCTTTCGCCGATGTATTCTTTTAATTGATTCCTTTGTTTAACATTAAGCTCTCTTCTATCACACATTGGGCTCTTTTTGCTTGGATTCTCTCCAAAATCTTTTATCACCCCCATAGCTGGATTTAGTCTGTTTTCTGAACCTTACTGGTAGAGTATAAGTTTGA
Organism: Carex rostrata; assembly: GCA_964058875.1. Classification (NCBI taxonomy): domain Eukaryota; kingdom Viridiplantae; phylum Streptophyta; class Magnoliopsida; order Poales; family Cyperaceae; genus Carex; species Carex rostrata. Next base: position 3,053,264 of record CAXKVT010000008.1, on the reverse strand, counting down.
TTTTGTTTGAAGTCTTGGCTTTATTTATTGGCGGTTTGTGGAAGTATTAGGCTTGATCTGACTCCCAATGTAAGTTAATCTAACTGATTTCATGGTACTCAAAAATGCATTTCACCATTTAATAGCTTTCTGTAGTATTTTCTGCAATTAATTAGCTATTAATTTCTGGATGAAGAAATTTAGGGTCAATTGATAATTCTATGGTCATGTTAATAGATAGGCAATGATTTGTTTGAAGAGATTAGGTCTCGGCTGTCAAATTTAATCAATGTTGCTCAAATCCAATTATGATAAATTAACGCCTCAAGTTTTGAAACAATGCAATACCAACTCGCGTATAGACTGGTATGCTTCACAGTATCTTTATTCTTATGTGGTACCTTTCTATAATTTTAGAAAGAAAATGGAGAAGGGGGCTACAGAAGTATCCGCAAATGGTGAGCAGAACCTGGGAATTGAATCATTGAATTTAAACTCAGAGGAAGAAGCAAATCCAATTTCAGATTCTGAGGAAACCGAAAAGAACAGGATTTCTGAGACGCGTGTAAGAGTAGCACCTAGGGTTTCAGTTGAAGGCACTGGACGTTCAAACCGGACTGTGCCTCAGCCATTTGCACTTGCCACTGAGAAGAGGGGGAGCCGTGCACATGTGACAGACGGTGTGGTAAAGAAAAATGAGGTAATTATTTTTTGTTGGAATTATTTCATTTATAAGGATTATGTAATTTCCCATCTTTTTGTACGGGTGAATGGGGACAAATCTTATCAAGTAAAAATCGAAGGATACTTCACAACTAAGGTTAACTAGTGGCCAAAATTTATTAAATTGATGTTTGGTTTTTTTAGGCTAAAATAGTTTAAATAAGATCTGGTTACAAAACTGAGACCTATTTAGGTTGGGTTGCAGAACTAGTATTAGTTTCCAGTACTGCATATTGAGGGTTAACTGAAGCAAATATAGTTAATCCGAGACTCAGTTGCACCGACACTTGAGAGTCAGGTGAACGCAAAAAGCACTAATTGAGGATTAGTTAACACTTGATTAACATTCTTTTTTTAATTTTTCTTACAGGGAGCTTCACCTGTGTCCTTAAGGAAGCCTTTGCAACCAGAAAATCAAAACTACCAAGATGAGGAGGATTCCTGTTCCTTATCTTCTCTGTATGGATCTCTCTCTTTTCTTTGTCATTTTTTTTTTTGCTTTAGAAAATATCACTTCTATTTCACTGATAATGAAAGAGGAACAATTGCATTTGTTGCATGATAGTTTCAGTTGTAGCACTGGAAAACAAGAAATAGCACACAGCCCTACAGAACATATGAAAACATCACATACACCTCACGGCGAACTATATTTATTCTCTATAACGGGACCTTGGCCATTATCTTTAATATACGCCGAAGCTGCATATCCTCCCTCACCATATATGTTTTCCTGACAATTGAGTAAAGATGGTAAATTGAATATTTAAAGAAAATAGGGGAGATATGCATGGCATTTGCGAGCTGGCAAGTATATACACATGTTTGATGTTTACAGGACCATAAAATTAAGCATTTCCTTTCGAAAAGCACACTACATTATGTGGAATCCGACCCTTGAACCTTAGTTTTATTTAAGGCATACAAGTTATGTCATTATATTCATTTGCTATATTGGGCTAATTAAAATCAATGAGCTCAGTTGTTAGGCAAAGAAGGACGGTCAAAAAAAAATTTCTTCTCCTACCGTAACATTCTCTTTTTTTATTTTGCAAAAAATACAGGAATAATCAGACAAGATCTAGTAAACCTAAGAGTACGGTAGCTAGTGCGCCAACTTTTCGCTCCAGTGAACGTGCTGAGAAGAGGAGGGAGGTTTGCATCTTTTACCCTTGTCAAATTTTAAGCAACTTATTCGGTTACCCTATTATTAAAGGTGGATATTCTTTACCTATTTAGTCCTTGAGAAAGGAAGAAATTATCTAGATACCTCAACCCCTCGAAGGTATATCTTCTGTATTCCTAATTACTGCCTCCTTTTCCTATGAATTCCTAAATTTAGGAATGGCATTTGTAACCCTGGTCTCCCCTTGCTGAATAATTAGGGATGACATTGGGCTAATGGTTTCAGGTTGGTTGGAATATGACCCAACCTGTTCTCAAATAACCACCTTCTTTTGTCAACGTGAAAATGCTAAAATAAGGGCCAGATAATTTTTGCTAGGAAATACAAAAAAAGAAATATTATTGTGTCCAGAACCTGCCAACTACACAACATGTCCCGGCCCTGTAGGTTTGTATATCTGGTGAAGTCATGATATCGCTAGTCGCTAACCAGCTGACCAAATCCCACGCATTATTATCCCATAGAGAAAGCTAGTTTTAATTGTTTTGGAAAATGTGAAGAGGAGGTATGTCTGGCAGATTCCTTTTTTGTAGGGATATATAAAATGTATCGAAGTTTAGACAGGTATGCGCCAAAAAAAAATTTCTAAATAATTTGAAGAGCGTAAGACTGGTTTTAGCTAATTTAATTTAATGAAAGTATCTTTTGTCTTTTTATTTTAATTCAGTTCTATACAAAACTAGAGGAGAAGCAGCATGCTATGGAGGCAGAGAAAATGGAAATGGAAGCTAAAACAAAGGTTGATTTCTAGTCTAGGATTATCTTTTAAGAGGCCCCTATTTACGGTTTGTTTTTCTCAAGAAACACCCATTGTGAATTCTCTCTGTATTGTACACACATGATGGTTTTGGGAAACATTGAAAGTATATTCGGAACTGTTAGAAAAAAGATATGTGATACTTGATACTGTAAACCTTAATTTCCAAATATAAAGAATTTAAATTTTGTTTAAGATCTCAAACTTGATATGTGATACTTCTTATAAGCATTATTCGACGTTTTCATTAAAATTTAGAAATCTTCTCTGAGATTGTAGCCCTCATTGTTTCTCAAATGAGAAAATTAAATGTTTAAGTGAAGCTTTTTGCTAAGGATGTTGAGTGCAGATTATCAGGAAAAAAAACCCCTCTAAAATGAAATATCTTGGGTGATTCCGCCAATTTAGAAATTATGTTGGTGCTTTTCTGCAAAAGACCCCTTTTTATAAAAGCTCATTTCAATGTAATTATGCTAATTTGTGTAGCATTCCAACTTATAGGAAGAGCAAAATGCTGCTTTAAAACAGCTGAGGAAGAGCTTGAAATTCAAGGCTACACCTATGCCTAGCTTCTACCATGAGGGACCTCCTGCAAAGACTGAACTTAAAAAGGTACATTTTATCTCAAACCTTACCCAATGCTTCAAATCAATATAATCAGGGGCGTAACCAAAAAATTTAGATTGGAGGGACTGAAATGTAATATGTATAATGTGTGGCAAGTGGGATTTGAACTCAAGTCGCCACAAACACAAAGTGGAGTTCTAGCCACTAAGCTAAGTCAAACATTTATTATTTTATGAGGGGTCTAAACTATATAAACACTTCCTAAAATTATATAGTATAGAGGATCAAATTGTTGGTTTGTATTATGGCGGTGGCTAAGCACCCGATAGCCTATGAGTAAATCCACCCCTGAATATAGTCATTGCAATTTCACTCCTACAACAATATTTATCAATAAATGGGATTCATAATAAGTTAATAACAATCGAGAGTTTACAAGGTTTAAAATTTTGTTTTAGTCAGAAGTTTGAATATTTAAATTGGAAAGCAAGTTAGAAATATTTGCTAAATCTGCGAAGCGTATCTTGATTATGCTTGATTAAGTTAACTAACTACTTTCTATCAATTTTTTCATTCAATAAATCAGGTTCCTCCAACACGTGCAAAATCACCAAAACTTGGTAGGAGAAAGAGCTCTGGTGATGCTTCCAATGCCTCCTCCCCTAGAGATGCTTCTAATGGTGGCACTCGTGAAAGGTCACAGCGCCACAGTTTGGGCAACTGGCACAATAAAACCAGAAGCAATTCTCCAGGTAGTGCTTCCAAGGCCCAGAGATCCCTTAAACCAAAAGAAGAGCCCAAACCCGAAGGGGAGGAGGCTCACCTGACAACCTCAATTGATGAGGATGCAGCAGCTGATGGCACGGTTGAGGCTTGATTCAAATTCTGGAAATTCTAAAATTTATCTTTTTATTTTTCCTAATTTTGCCCATTTGAGAAAAAAATTTGTCCTCTGTTGTTCTTCTCTGTTCATCTTTTCATTTATTTCTGGGGACGTCGGTGGGGTTATGGAATTATTTGGGTAGAGAACTTCTGGCTGAGACCGAGAATATGATGTCATGTGATTGTAACTTGTAAATTTAATGTGATGTTAATCATGTTATGTTGATGGCATCCTGTTGTTATGCCCAACAATTTATTTGAATGCTCAAGAACTTCTAGTTTGCTAAATGCAAGATCTCATAATCTGTTTCCACTGTGCTTTTTTTTAAGTCTTGGGGCGAAAGAATGAAGTAGGGACAGTGAAATTGTTACTTGTCCAAAATGAGGTAAGAGTAAAATTTATTGATCGAGTAAAATCTGTTTCATAATCTGCTAACAATCGCTCTAGATTCTTTCGTTGGGGGTTCATCCACCTGTCACACACTTTTTAAACCGCACAAATGCCTGTAATATGAATTATGTTAATGTACAATATCAACTTAATTAATATAAATGTAATGTAAATAACCATAATCATGATCAAATTCATATTCTAAGAGGTCATGTACAAATTCAAATTACACAAAATTCACACTTAATTTAAAAATAATAAAATATACATGATACACAGTGATAAGACTAACTCTTTCCTACCTATTCCTTTGGAATAACAGCAGATTTGTTTCCGATCGATGAATATGCTGACGTGATCTAAATCAATCCGGTGCGTTCGTCAAGAGATAAGACTAACTCTTTCTTTCCTACCTATTTTTTTCCTAGGAAAAACCTCTCAGTCTCAGATTTCACTGTTTCCTCCACACTCTCCACTGTCACTCCATGGTTACTTCTCTCCTCTCTCGCTCAATCTCTCTCTTTCCCAATCCCAATCCCAAAAGACCAAACCCTAAACTCACCTTCCCTCTCTGCTTTTCATCTAAACCCTCCAATAATGGCTCCCCGCCTGACAACAGCACCACAAAGAAGAAGACGAAGAGGAGGAGGGGGTCGTACGGAGGGTCCCGCAAGTCAGTTACCAAAAAGAGCTTCAAGCAAGAGCAGGTCATTTTCGAGACCCCACTGTCAGACGACCCCGTTGTGGGGATCATTGGAGGCGGCGTGTCTGGGCTGCTTTGCGCGGCCACGCTGGAAGAGAGAGGGGTTCGCTCTACCGTTTTCGATACGGTATGGAATTTAGTACCGCGAATGTAATTTGAGGTGGAACTGGCATACAACTATACAAGAGTTGCGTTCAGTTATTTCAATTTTGAAAAAAAATCGTGTCAGCATCAGCTTTGGATCATCTGTGGCCGTTTTACATTTTAATTTTGTTAGGTTAGGTGAGGTGTCTGTTGAGTTAAGAGTGAAAAAATTTCAGCTGTAAGTTGCAATTCTTTTTGGCTTGGGTTGTTCAAAGGTTGTTTTTGGTTCAGATCAATATGTTAGGATTTAGTTAAAAAAATTGACTTTCAAATAGTGTCAGGTTGGGTTAGGTTCGGTGGCATCAAATTTAGTAATTTAAATTTTCAAAATTCTCAGGTCAGGTCAGGTTCGAGCAGGCTCCCCACAAGTAAATTTTTCCCAGTTCTACCCATTGTGAATAGTATTTAGCACGGTACCAGTACCATCTGTTGGTACATAGCAGTACATTATTACTGCTTCTTACTCCTGAACCCTATGCGCCAAACGTCATATTAGAATCCTTATTAGGATGAATCTTTAAATCAAGGGTTATTGTTTGCCCTGTAGAAATACTGGTGCATATAATTTGGTACAGTGCGGTGCTTGTCAGAGTATGAGTATGTTATTTGGGTTCTCCAATATAAGGCAGTGGTTACTGCTGACAGTTCAGATTTATGATTTTCTTGCCTTTTCTCTCTTTGCATAAAAAATTATTGAAATTAAGATTTTGTAGTGCTCTATAGGGAATGCATGGTTTGGGTGGAAGGATGGCCACAAGAGTAATTGATCCACAACCATTGATTTTTGACCATGCCGCACAATTTTTCACATGCAATGATGAAAGATTTCAGAAGTTAGTTGATAGATGGCTAGATAAAGGTTTTATTTGTGAGTGGAAAGGAAAAATAGGAGAACTTGAAGTTGGTGGAAATTTTACCCCAATGCAGGATTCTAGACCGAGATATATTGGTGTCAATGGGATGCGCTCCCTTGCTGATTCTATCTTAAACCAGGTTCTCTCTCTCTCTCTCTCTCTCTCTCTCAAATAGTTGCAAAAAAGCCCCTGTCTATTAATTATCTGCAAGGCTGGCCCCTTAACTTGTTGTAAAATTGGAAATCCTTGTGTTAGCTGATTTTTAACACCGACAGTATCAGATATTATTGAACAGATTTAGAGTATCAGATATTATTGAACAGATTTAGTGTAAGAAACTGATGAAAATATTACATGAGTTATATAGGTTGTTCAAAATTCTGGAATGTTACATGAGGAAATGTTGTATAACAATGTTACAACAAGAGCAATTTATACTTTAAATGGTCCAATTCTCACAGTTAATCACATTGTTAAAGTGCATGGATAGGAGTGCTAGGACACATTTTCTAGCAACGCTTAACATTTTATTTCTGAAAACAATCAGAGAATAAAATTTTGTTGTTTCAATAAAAGTTTCTGTTTCAAAGGATTGTATAATAGTCTGATTGCAATAAACTCAAAAGTACAGAGTAAACTGATTGATGTGGTGAGACCATGTTGGATAAGCAAGATAGAGCCGCTGAATGGCATTTGGTACTTATCTGAGAAGGACAAACTTCATGGCCAATTTGATGCAATTGTAATCGCACACAATGGTAATCCAAACAATGAGCTCTTCTAGATTCAGTTTCTAAATTTTTAATCTCCAATTCTCATAGGAAGCTTATGACATTTTAAATAGGAAAATGTGCAAATCGCTTACTTTCTACCTCAGGCTTGCCTCTTTTAACTAGGCAAATGAAGGTGCGCAGTGTTACCTTCAGTTAATCTGTCATAATTACAGTTGGTACAATGCATAGCACGGTTGGTCCGTACTATGGATCAATATCTTTGTTTTCAAAGTTCAAATAGTTCAAACCGTTCAACATAATCTTTATATGAAAATGTACTTGTAGGTCAAATTTAATATTTTTAGATTATTTTTTTTTACTATATTTTTAGATAGGTAGAATGAATATCACTTGATCTAAAGATTCTAAACCATTCAAAAGTATTGATTTTCTAAACCAATGTACGCTGTGCATAGTACCATAGCCTCAGTTATCAAAATGTTGATATATTGGCTGGTCGAACATTTTGAAATAGTCTTAAATTGCATTAACATCATATGTTTCTTGCAAAAATAACACCCACTATTCTTATAGAAACTTGACCTCAGTGCTATTTGGGCACTTCTTGCGGCTTTTAATGACCCTCTCCCTCTCCCGAGAAACGTGGATTTCGAAGGGGCATTTGTTAATGGTGTTGAATCCCTCTCATGGATGGGAAACAACTCTAGGAAGCTTCTCCACTTAGGAGGCGGGGCACCTCACTGCTGGACCTTTTTTAGTACTGCGGCCTATGCAAAGAGAAATAAAGTTCCACAGGTCAGTTACTTCAGCCTGGTACTACTGGTTGGTATTTATTTTGGTAACACTTGCTTTGGTGTTTATCCAAATACTGCTTTACCTATTGCGTTTTCAACTGCCATTTGTTACATACACGAAAAAAAAAGCTTGCCAAATAATAAACAAAGAGGTACCAATATGATGTAAGAGGTACCAGTATGTCACAGGTGCAGCTAGATGGAGAATTCATGAACATAAGAAACATTTTCCTTCTTAAAAGTTATGAACTTCTGCAAATTTTGAAGGTTTATATGATAGATTGAATATATCTCTGAAAATACAATTATTTTTTAGGAAAACATACCAAATGTAACAGCAGAGAAAGTAAAGCAAGAGATGCTTCATGGTGTGGAGCTTGCTCTAGGTTTGCCAAAAGGTGGGCTCCAGCAGCCAGTTTATACACGACGGGTTCAGCTATGGTATGATCTACTTTTATCTATTTAATTACCAGTTGTGGTAATTACTAAATATTAAATTGAAAAACTGCCTAGTATTTTGTGAAGTAAATTTTGCAGAAGGATCCACTTCTTCATCAATAAATTATAGAAGAACCCAACACTTGCCGAGAAACTAAAAGTTATCCCCGTCTCTCATTGTTGACATTTAGGAGTATTTTTTTTTCCACCAACTATGAGAAACTGACAAGAGTACCTCTTCTAAAACCAAACTAAGCACACTTTTATCTAAATTACAGATTCACCATTTCAAAATACCAATGGTCAATCTGATCAGCAGGCTAAGTTCTGTTACTAATTGTAAATCCACTTATAGGGGTGCTGCATTGCCGAAGAACACTCCAAATGTGCCATGTATTTTTGACCCACTTGGTCGAGCTGGGATTTGTGGTGATTGGCTTCTTGGATCAAGTGTACAAAGTGCTGCCTTGAGCGGAATGGCACTTGCGAATCATGTAAATGCATTTTTGTATTATAAACTTTCCACTTTACCTCTTGACCAGAAGTACTGTGCTATGGAGACTGTCAGTGCAAGCAAATTTTCTTCACTTTTTGTTTGCTTTGCACTTTGTTTAGAATTTTCCATTTGTTTTTTTGTATAATCAACCCTGGTTAAAGTCATGCACCCATATATGAGATAGTATCGAAATTATACCAATTAATACCTGTTCATCTCAAAAGTGATTATTATTTCTCTTGAAAAGTCTCTGTTCAAGCATCTTGAGTTACTAAATACTCAAACTTGGCCAAAAGAACATTTCTGATCTCTGTCAACTTGTTATGTATATATAAATGCTATGTATTCCATATTATCTAATTTCAATGTCATTTGATCAACTTATTACTATGCAGATTGCTGATTATTTTGTAAATGGCGGATCAAATCCCAATCAATTTGCAATTGGCTTAGAGGAGACATTTCATGAAGTGCATGGTCATGACATTGGTCAATTTCCTGGCACAGATTCTCAGAAAGTAGCCATAGATGAATCTCAAATGGTGCTAACCTCGTGAGATATCAAGTGCTGAAGAATTTTGAATCCACCTTTATATTTTTTGTTGGTTCAAACGATAATTAGGTGTATGTATAATGATAGACGGTTAGGTAGGATTTTTTGTTTTTTCGTGGTATTTGAGATTTTGGTAGAATGGTTCTGTCAATTCGGTGTGCTTACATGTTGAGAAACTTTAAGGGTAGTGCTGCTTTACATTTGCAAAAGTGCAATCGTTGTTATTTGTATTTGATTGTTTCATTTCATATCTTCGTTGCCTACGGGCGTTTCAATGATCAAAAAAAAAAAAAAAAATTAATATTTTCGTTAGTCAAAGGTTGCACCTTATATTCAAAATTAATGCGAGAGAAGTAGCGGTGAAAACGGTATGGAAAATATCCGTTCCTGTAAAAATGGATATTGGATATTTAAGTATCCGTGTGGATATAGATACCGATATAATTTTAAGTTAGAGTTAGGCTGGGGTGCTATGGATAGCATAGAGGCCTCTATGCTACGGCTCAATATTCGAGTTTTCAAAATTCAAACGGTCGATCCGAACCGTTCATCTTATTCTCCATATTAATATCTGCTTGGAGACCAAATTTTATATTTTTCTGAATTTTTTTACTATTTATTAAGTATTTTACAAAATTGTTGATCCAACGGTGGCTGCACAAAACAGTAAAACCGTTGGATTAGCGATTTTCAAAGTGGCTTAATAAATAGTAAAAAAATTCAGAAAATTATAAAATTTGGTCTCCAAGCAGATATTAATATGGAGAATAAGATGAACGGTTCGGATCGACCGTTTGGATTTTGAAAACTTGAATATTGAGCCGTAGCACGGGAGGCCACTATGCTATCCATAGCACCCCAGCCTAACTCTTTTAAGTTCGTATTCAAATAATAGATATATAACATATATTTTAATGAGTAGAGTTAAAATACACCATTGGTTTTGTGTTCCAACCATATTCCATGTCTCTATCTCCGTTTATAAAGTTCAAACAGTTGATCTGAGCCGTTCATTGTGTTCTACATATTAAAATGTGCTTAGAGACCAAATTTTATATTTTTTTGAAATTTTTTTACTATTTTTTTAGATAGGTACAAAGTCACTGCATCTGAACCATCCAAAAACAGTGGATTTTTACCTATCTAAAAAAATAGTAAAAAAATTCCAAAAAATATAAAATTTGGTCTCTAAGCACATTTTAATATGTAGAACACGATGAACGGTTTGGATCGACTGTTTGAATTTTGTAAACGGAGATAGAGACGTGGGATATGATTGGGGCACAAAACCAATGGTGCATTTTAACCCTTCTCTTATTTTAATATATATTATAAAAAAAATTATTATTCACTATTATAATTAGATACATATTATGAACTTTAATATTTTTTAATAATGTTTTATATTATTTTAATAAATATTTGATCCGATCCGTATCCAGATCCGTTTGATATCCGCTCTGTATCTAGAAAAGGAAAAAGATATGAATCAAGCTTTATCACTATCCGCTCTGCATCCTGTCCGTTTTCACTCAGAAAAGTCTTCTGTTTTAAATATATGATGCTTGTGTCTGTTGTATTTCGTACAGTAACTACAAACTACGGCAAATTGATCTGATTTAAAATGCAATGCTTGAGATAAAATAAGAAGGATAAACCAAGGACAACAGAGCAATACAGAATCGCTTGAGTTTTCATTTCAAGCAACTAATAACATTAAACCACGTACTATTTGATAAAAAACCTTAAATAAAGAAAATAACATAACCTAGTGGTCTTAAACAAAAGGCCAAAATCAAAAAGGGTACTCTCTTTACACAAACACAAGCTAACTTTTCACAGACACTACCAGTCTACAGTGACAACCTAAACCATCAAATTGGAGCCGCACACGTGGTCCTAAAGTGACCCGTCTGGTTGCACCTGCTACAATGCACAACCCGTTTGACTCTCCCTTTATCCTCAGGGCGAACCCGTTTCTTCCTAGGCCGACCAGGTGGCCTCAGAGACTTGGGTGGGTTTATCACCTTCTCAATCATATTATCCCCACATGAATTAGGGTTTCCACCCACCAGCTCACCCCAGAGGCTCTTATCAGGTATAGGGTGTATTGTTTGAGAATATGTCTTCCTATAGGTTGCCACAGTGAAACAGCTCTCAGTGTACCGATGCACATTCTGACGACACGACACAAGCGCAGCCACACCATGTGCACAGGGAAGGCCATAGAGTTGCCATCCACGGCATAGACAGCATCTGTTGCGAATATCAACAATGTTGGTCCCTTCATGTTGCGAAACCACTTCAAATTCAGCCTCATTGGCACGACCCACTTGGTACCCACGGGCCCGCTCAATTGCCTCAGATACACGCCTCTCAGCCGACGGTACCAAAATAGTACTCCATTGCATACTTGCCTCGCGTCTCTCATTGAACCAAGTCATCAACTGCCTCCTTATACTCTCCATCATTTGAATAATGGGCAATCCAGAAGCTTCTAGAAGCCAGCTGTTCAACGACTCAACTATGTTAGCCGTCAAATGCCCATAACGGGTCCCATCAAAGTATGCAGTTGCCCACAAACGGGGTGGACGATGCCGGATCCAGTAAGCCGCCTCTTGTGAAATCTCTTCTATTTCTAAGATTTTTGCCTCAAATTCTATAACTGTCAACGCATGTGCTGCCTCCCATAAGAGATTAACTAGCATTGTATTATTGAACTCCTTTCGGAAGCTTTCACTGAGGTGGCGCATGCAATAGCCATGAAAAGCAGTAGGGAAGTTGAACTCAACACCATCTACTATACCCTTTCTTCGGTCTGACAAGATAGTTAACCGCGGCATGTTCTCAGTATTTGCCTCAAGAAGTGCATGAAGTTCTGACAAGAACCAAATCCAATTATCATCTGTTTCTTCATCCACAACCCCAAATGCCAACGGGAAAAGAGCCCCATCTCCATCAAACCCAGTTGCAAGAAGTAACGTACCAAGATATTTGCTCTTCAAAAGGGTACGATCTAGACCAATCAGAGGCCGACAAGCGTTCACAAAACCATAAATTGATGCATAATACGAAACGAAAAGCTTCCGAAAGCAACTATCCTCTGGGTCACCATAAACTGTTGCAGTACTACCAGGGTTGGTACGCACCACTTGCTCACAGTAATGGGGTAATAGCCGGTAACCTTCTTCAAACGAGCCCCGTACTGCCGCCATGATTCTCTCTTTCCCTCTCCAAGCCTGTTTGTATGACAAGGTAATGCCATGCATTCTATGAATCTCTTCTAGAATCTCTTTAGGCTTGTACTGCGGATTTTCACGCAATCTTTCTTCAACAGAATTTGCAACCCACTGCACTGATGCCTGTTGGTGGCCAAGATGGGCTATGCCACTACAGTTATGGGTGTCATTAATGGTACGAATGGTGAAGGTTGGTACACCCGGTAACTTGGCTGCATGGATCCTCCAAGGGCAACCATCAGCCGCACACCTGGCTGTGAAACGGGTCTTGTCAGATTTCACCGTTTGGATCTCAAAATGACATCCAATAGCTGCATCACGTATGGCACGACGACACGATTTGACATCAGGAAACTCTTGTCCCACTACTAGCTGGTAAATCGGGCTCACTACAAGCCGACGGGATTGTATTACTGGAGTTGTCTGTGCAATAACTAGCTGATGATTTGACATGTCATGAGCCGGCTGTAGTGCAAGCTCTTGGGTGGGATCCAATGTGAGATGATCTATGCTCTCATCGAGTTCATGTGGTTCAGATAGGGTTAGCTCATGGTTATCAGATAAACCCATATTGTGGGCCTCTGTATCATGCTCATGAGCTTGACCCAAGGCAAGCTCATTTGTGTGGCCCAGAACTAACCTATTGTCATGGTGGTGACTGAGACCGAGATCATGGTCGTGGTCGTGGGTTTGACCTAGACCTAGATCATGGTCATGAGTTTGACCTAGACCTAGGTCATGGTCATGGTCATCCTCATGGGTTTGGCCTAAGCCGAGACTGTGGTGGGGGTGGCCAAGGCCAATAGAGTGTCGGGACCTGATACCAAGGTTGTGGTTTGATGTCATGACGAGGTCATGAGGATGAGGGTTCTGGCCTAATGCCAGGTCAGGGTTCTGGCCTAGAACCAGATCGTGATTTGCCATTTCAAAGAATTTCACCAAGTTGTAGTAGTCCTTTTCAGGTTAGTTCAGCAGAAAATCTGAAATAAGACATAACAAAGGACTAAATAGTGGTTAGATCTTTGTTATTTAATTTTTTAATTTTGGTCTTAACACGTAATAACTAAAGCCTAATTAAACCTTAAACCAACAAAAAAAATCAACTTAAAATACACACCCACAGAAAGAAATACACACTCTTGATTTTGAATAGGAGGGGTGTCAATGGACTTCCTACGAAACCATGACAGAGGAGGGGAGGACTCCTAGGTTTTGGTGGGGCTTAATGAAGAAAAGAGAAGAAACTTCAGAAACCTCTCCTTGTAGCAATAGAGATGAGAGTAAATGTAGAAAAAAAGAAAACCAAAATATTGTCTTTTTGGAAGAATCGATCTCTCAATTTCCTTCTTTCCTTCTCTCACTTCTCCCACAGAAAATCATATATCAAATCGATCATATAAAGAGCATTACCTTGCGATCAGGAATCAAGCATCTCGCGAAGAACCGACGAAGTAGAAAAGCAAATCCTGAGTAAGCAAGAAAAAACATACATTAAAATCGACGATCGACCCAGAATTTAAAAGAAATCATAAAAGAGCGGAGAATCCCTACCCAGAAGTAAAGTTTACCGTTGATGTGGCGCGAAGAGGAGTCGGGGTTTAAACGAGGGGTAGAGAAAAAAAATCGAGGGGCAAAGAAGGAGACGAGAAGAGAGAAATGGGGGCGAGAATTTTGCGAGGGGCAACGGAGGGGTAAAGGAGGGATGGATAGAGGAGGAGGCTACGGCGGTGACCAAACAAAGAGGGCATTTAGGTCAGAACCTTATCTCTTGGTGCGAGATTACGATTTTACCCCTGAGAAATTTCGGTGCCCTCGTCTCAATTATCCATACTACCCCTCGGGGGCAATTCAAGCTGTTAGTAGGCATTCCCTATTAAACAAGTTTGATTTTTCTGTAGCTAATATTTTTGTGTATTTTATGTAGCGAGTCATTTTACAAAGGTTCCACCCGCCTAGTCGATTACTGGAGATATGTATGGCATAGACAACCATAATTTGTCATTTAAGCAGCACAGAAAGGTTGACGATTGATCGCGAGATTTGGTTTAACCAAGACTTGTATCAGACAAACTACACAAGCGACAAATTATAACACTGTGCTGATATTAACACCACAACTTTTATTATTAACACAACATTATATATATGTAGATTGAAGAGCCCCTAGATTAAATTACTCTCTGAAAACTTCCTCCGGTAACCATTTGCTTTCATTCATAAATGTATAATTTAACTTCCTTGTATTCAATTCAATAAAATAAGAATAATTATACTAATCCCCCCACCCTGTTCTCCCATTTATTCCCGCACTCTCTCTCTCTCCAAATTAACTTCCTTAACTGTCTTTTATCCCTCCATTAATTCCGTTAAGAATTTTCATTTATTCCCGCATTAATTATTGTGAATTAATAACAATCCCCGCATTAATTATATTGTCATTTTATTAACAATTCCCGCATTAATTATATTGTCCTCTAATAACAATCGCCGCATTAATTATACTTTCCTTTAATAACAATTCCCGCTAACAATTATTTATTTGTTTATTGATATTCAATAAAATATTTATCATTGTTCTGACAAGTATTTATCCTTATATCTGAGAAGTATTTATCATTGTCCCTGACATGTTAATACTTTGATTTGATTAAAAATTACTTCTTGACAAGTTCAAGAAAATATTTATCATTGTTCTGACAAGTATTTACCATTATATCTGAGAAGTATTTATCATTGTCACATACGTTTTACTATAAGTTGCAATTATGTCTGAGACGTATTTATCCATGTAACATAAAGTACTTATCCATTTAATATAAGTATTTTACTGTAAGTTGCAATTATGTCTGAGAAGTATTTATCCATGTAACATAAAGTTTTTATCCATGTAACATAAAGTATTTATCATTATGTCTGATAAGTATTTATCCCTGAGAAGTATTTTACTGTAAGTTGCAATTATGTCTGATAAGTATTTATCCATGTAACATAAAGTATTTATCATTATGTCTTATAAGTATTTTATCATTGGGTGAGGGGATTGTTTATTTAATAGTCCCTAGTTGTGCGGAGACAATCCAAAAAAAAAAAAAATTTGTGCGGGGATAACTGATAAGTATTTATGAGGGGATTGTTTATTTAATGGTCCCCAGTTGTGTGGGGACAATTCAAAAAAAAAAAAAAAATTTATGCGGGGACAATTGATGGATTGATTTGTTCAGTCATAAATAGAGATCATTGCATAGGGATTAATACTTTGCAAATTCAGGATAAATACTTTGATGCTTCAAGTTAAATACTAACAGTTTCTGCGGAGTATTAATGATTGAACGGTTCCCCCATGACTTTTTTGGCAGTTAGTGCGGGAATTTTTGTGGAGTTAACACTGCTGAGATTGTTATCAGGATCCATAAAATAAATATATATTTTTAGATTTCATATTTATAAATCTCGTTGCTGCCAAAATGAATATAAATGAAGATAAGCACACCAGATTATGCATGATGGAATGGAATAAACTCTAGATTATTTATGGAACAATTCTGATTTAAAAATACAAAAATATATTAAAAACAAAATATAAATATCACAGAACAAAATAACAAACAATCACTTAAAATTAAGTTTGATCTACATATAAATTAAAACGAAAAATGTCCATCTATGTTATATTGAAACAACAATGTTGTTCCATTACACTCACAATCCACAAAATAAAATTGCACTAATAGATAATATCATACATTTTTTACATTATTAGTGAATTGATTTTTGAAATAGCTTTGTATATCTTCGCGGATCTCTATTTTTATTTTGAAAAATGAAGAATGCACAGAACCGATAAGTGCCTTAATTTATCCTAGACAATTAGCCGCTCTCTTTTTTCCCTTTCAAAAAGAATTGATTTTCTAGAAATAATTACCAGTTGAGGATCAATAAATTTTTATTATTAAGATTAAAAGGAAATAACGAGCTCAGGCGGCAATTAAAAAGGGTCAAATACTAAAAAAATCTGTGTTTGTATATTATATATTGAATATGTTATGTTTATTAAAAAAAAATGTTGTGTTAATATCAGGCTATCAGCTCCCATTATAACATGTGCAAACCAATTATAATGACTGATGTTATAATAACTATCAATTGTAAGATGTAAATAATGATTAATTTAGTAAATTATTTATTTTATTATATGTCTAAAGTTGCTACATCAATTTGCAATTATCAATCATAGAAATATAGTATTAAGTTCTTCTCATAAAACTAAAATTTGAAATGATTTGCAAAGATAGAAAAGATTCGACTTTGTTTGAGCAAAAATAACACAAGTGATAAAAAAAGACCATCTAATTGCATGAATATACTTATTGTTATTTCCTTCATTAGTTCTTTTCCGTAAAAACAACTATTTCTTTCTAAATGGTTTTGTAATTTCAACAATGCATCTAGAAAGCATGTTTTTGTAATTTCAACAAAGGATCTAAATGGTTACATGGAGACTACTACTTTCAAAATAAAATGTCTCTCGAATTGATTAAAATCCATGAAGAAAATCCGAATGCCTCATTTGGAAACTACATTATTTTTACTTCTTGAAGTTAGATAATTTAATTTTAAATTAAGGATATTAAAATAAAACCACCACTCATGGGACAGCACGAAAACGTCTGATCTCTGATTGTGATAGACACTAAAATTTTGTAGAAATTCACTAACATGAATAATTTAAGACTTTAATGTTCCAAACTCTTCATCTCCATTCGAGATGTCATAATTTTCTATGCAATATAAAGGGAATAACACATATATCATATCTGCCAATCTTATTTTGTAAGTTCTAAATTTGTTATTAAAAAATTTACAAGACATGATAAAAGCATAAAAAAATTGTGGCATTTGGACCTCAATTACATGGTTATACCAATCTACAAAGACCATGCAATGGGGAACATGAAAGGTTTAAATAGGACAAGCCAAGATCAAAGATTAAAATCGTAAGAACTTTTACAAACAATAATTAATAGAAGTAAATAACAAAGATTAGGCATACAATTGCATCACTTCCATTATCTTTTTTCCTTGAAATTACTCAAGCCACCCACAACAACTCCACATCTCACTTAAGGCGAAAGAGGAGAAATCTAGCAACACCAAACAGAGAATCTGTCAGTGTGAAAAAAACACACACAAAAAAAAAGGGACTTTTGCACGTCAAAAGGAAAAAATTGGTTCATTTGACGCTCTTCTCACAACAAAATGGTATCATTTGCCCTCTTCTCACAACAAAATCTGTGGTCCCATTTTACGCTCTTCTTCTAACTCCTTCAACCTATTCACAATCTTTTCAGCTATGTCGACATAAGCTTTTGCTGATATGGACTGAGGAGATGATAGTACAATAGGTTTTCCTTCGTCAGAGCTACTTCTTACATCTAGCTCCAATGGTACCTGCCGACATAAAGAAATATTATTTACTTGTATGCCATAAAAAAAGAAATAAGTTTTCAGTAGATCTACACAATACTTGAATCCCGTATATTTCACTCTATTTGGTTTAATCCTTGACACAAATTGAGGTATTATACAGCTTGCTTTAGTTTAGCATATTAAAATGATTTTGCCTCCTAAGAAGTTTTTTAATTATACAAGTTGTTTTCAAAGTTTAATTATCATCATTTGGCCTTGGTCCATCAGATTACAACTTCCCATATTCACTATACATTAGATTCTATTACTTTATCCCAGTCAATGTTTTTCATTCCAAAAAGACACATCTTAGTTGATTCTCTTTTCAGAGTTAAGTTGGTGGTGTATTTTCAGTAAAATGAAAACCAATTCCATGTGATTGCCGGCTATGATTTGTTTTCCATTCTTTCTACAAAAGAAGGAACCTCAGGGACCCTAATTTTAAATGTTAGCAACTTTAAGACCAAAATGAAACTTTGGAACAACTCTAGGTGCTAAAAAAAGGTGCCTGGATTTTTTTATTGTGACCACTCTACATATTAAAAAAAAAAGCCAAGAATAGAAGAAGCTTGTGGCTGTGATACTAGTGTGGCATGGGAACTGGTGTGTAGAAGTATCAGAAAGAAGAATGTAAAGTTAGAGTCGCCACAAGCAATTATTTACAAAGAAAACTATAGAGAGAATTAGCATCGACGTAAGAATGTAGCAATTGGAAAAGAGGTCTAACCTCACCAAGGAACTTCAAGTCCAAGTCGTTTGCAGTACGGCGGGCTCCACCTTCTCCAAAAATGTGCGATTTCTCACCGCAATTTGGGCATTTAAAGCAACTCATGTTCTCAACTAGCCCCAAAATCTACCATTATACAACATATAAAAGCAGAAAATACCATTAATTAAATCATCTCACTATAAAACTAGTCAGCGTGATGGTAAAGGTCAATTTTTTTAAACATTAACAAATTTACTGCAACATCTGGCCGTTTTGTTAAACATTAACAAAATTACTTTTGTTCCAATATTTAAAAGTGGTGGAACTTGCTAATAACCCGAGACCTTGCTTCCAAAAGTAAGTACAAATGGAGTTTGAACATAAAATATGCCAACTGACATTTGCAAACATAATAATGTCCATGAATAATTTACAAAAAGAAAGGCCTAAAACGGAACAAAATTATAAGAGTGATAGACAGTGCATACTGGAACTTCAACTTTACGAAACATGCTCACACCTCTTCTGGCATCGATCAATGCAATATCTTGTGGAGTTGATACAATCACTGCACCTGTTCACAAGAACCAGAAAACAACATTTCAGTATGGAACCAGTTGCATTCAACAGCAGCAAATAAAATGTATCGACTGGCACTGTAATTATGGACAGTACCTGATAATTTAAGTCTCTGAGAAACAGAAAGTTGAGTATCGCCGGTGCCAGGTGGCATGTCTACTACAAGGACATCGAGATTTCCCCACGAAACTCCTCTTGTTAATTTCTCAAGTGCGCTCATTACCTAAATATAATCATTTTTTCTCAGTAAATACTATATTTAACAAAATATTCAACAATTACTTAATTCAAACCAGATAATAAAACAAGCTAGTTCCATTTTGTATCGTCCAAGTGCAGAGTATAAAAGGGCCAATGTGTACAGAGATGTAGAATAATAGCATGCAAAATTCAAATAAACAAAAACAAACCATAGGACCTCTCCATACGATGGGCGCATCCTTTTCAACTAGAAATCCAATAGACATACACTTCAATCCATAATTCTCAACTGGAATCATCTTCATGTCTGCTCAAAAAAAAAATCAAAGACTTCATTGCCATGGAAGTGAATTAAAATGATGGTGATGGTGATGATTTCTCATATCTTTTTTAGTTGAAATACAGTAAAAATGTGTACCCATAACACACTAAAATATAATAGGAAAAGGTGTAATACCTTCGCTTACATCAGGCTTTTGATGTAGGTTCATCATTGTTGGAATAGAAGGCCCATAGATGTCGGCATCCAGTAAACCCACATTCAATTTCCATACATTAGCAAGAGCAACTGCTAAGTTAACTGTAATCAAAGACTAAATTAACCTTGTGCAATTTATATTAAATGATTTGTCAATTAATCCCCCTAAAAACCAATTATAGTCAATAAAGAGAAAGGTTTGAATGCTGAATCTAAATTTATATTTACTGGTTGAAAATCTATTCCATTGGATCGAGATGAAAAATAATTCTAGTTTTATTTTTTTAGTAAATTATACCAACATTACTTTTCATTTGGAAGGTTTGTGATCTAATTGTTTCAGACAAACCCAAATTAATAAGCCAGGCGCAGTGCTATTGCATTTGCATATATGAAAAGTGCAAATTATATAAAGCGTCAGTAGCCACAGGCTAAAACTCATAAACAATCGTCTCGATAATAAAAAGAATTAAATTTTCCAATTACTTTTCCCGATATTCGAATCAGGGGAAGTAAAACAAAACAAAAATATTAGTAATTCCCAGAAAGAAGAGAATTTTTTTTTAAGGTTAGAAAGAAGAGAATTGAACCTGCGGTAGTTGACTTCCCTACGCCGCCTTTACCAGAAGCAACAGCTATGATGTCTCTAACACCAGGAATCGACGGATTCTTCACATTACCAGAAGCTGAACTGTAGGATCTTGCAACGGTTGAATACTGAAAGGGGAAAAAAAATATGGAAAAGTAGCATTAAAAGAGGAGGTTCATCCGTTCATGCATCAATAGAGTTAGATCAATTTACAAATTATAAGGGGCTTTTTGAGAAACTACCAAGCGGTTCGACGATTGAGAGAGAGAGAAGAATCTACCAAGGCCCATGGCTGCTACACTGCTGTGATTTGGGTTTTGGATTTCGGTGTAAAGCAGCTGAAGAAAGAATTCATATCGCCAGAAGTAACTCAAATTTTGAGTTTATATTATGACCGTTAGATTTGTTTTGGCACGAATATTAAAGAACCCGTGCATTCCCACCTGGATTCTGATGGAGTCATGGACGGTCCAAATCTAAAAATAAAATTTGGGTTACTTCAGAGGATAGGAATACCGAAGAAATGGGGTTTTAGGGAATCCTCCGCTCATCGATGAGTAGGATTTTTCTGCTACCCACGAAAACTAACCAGCAATCTACATGTACCACCACGTCTTTTGAACTTCCAACGAAATAAATTTAACATACCACAAGATATTCATTTTCTATGAAAAAAATGTTATCAGTGCCACAAATTTTCAATGTACAATTTGAGCTGTACATTTTCAAATGTAAATTAAAAAAAAAAGAGAGTAGAAGTTCTGAGTTTGAAGAAAATTCGGCCGTTCTGGACTGGAATCGGCCGATCCGGATTGGAATCAGGCTGTTCGAATTCAATTTATGGCTGAGTTATATGGTAGGTGATTTTTTGGCCGAAATAGTCTGATTCCAATCAAATTTTGGCCGAATCGATTCAATTCCAGTTAGATTTCGATTGAAACAATTGTTTTTTAGAAAATTTAAAAAGTTCGTCCAATCTCCATTCGCTGCCTTTTTTTTAAAATTATTTTCCTCTTATATTTTCTCTTCTATATTTCATTTATCACCTCCATTTTACTCTTTTTTATTTTCTTATTTGTTTTATTTCCTATTTTCTTCTTTTCTTTTCTTTTTAGATATCAATATTAAGACTAGTAAGTAAATTTTATTTTCCAGCATCTTCATTTTAAACAAATTAATATTTTATCAAAAAGAATTCTGTTTTTTTTTAGTACAAAACAAGCTTTTGATAGAAAAGTTCGAGTTTCTGATCCGATTCAGCCGATTTCATCCAATTCCAATTCTACAGTCAAGTGACTCATCCCGATTCCAATTCTAATTTTTTTTCTTCTATGAAAAATATATCATTTATTTATTTCCACAAGAAACTTTATCGTTTTAATTTCTAAACTACGATGGTTATTAAGCTTGTAAAAAACATTTAATAACATTTGACAAACAATGGGACATCGAAATCTTTATCAAAGCCTATTTTTTAGTACTACAAAGTTCAAATAACGCATCCCTAAACTCGATGTTCATGAGTAATTATAACATGACACGATAATAATTCTAATAATATAATGCAGTAATTTGAAGACTATACGGTTAGTTTACTAGCTAATAATACAAGATCAATACTCCATTTTAATAATTGATTTAATACTACATTAAAAAAAACATGTCTAAGAAACATAATAAAATTAAGTATAAGTTCTTTGTCGAGTCATAATCAGGAGCGGATCTAAAGAGAGCCAGAAGTAGGAAGTGGATTGTGATTTTTTTTAGATCTAATACTATTTGATATTTGTGTCTATTACTGATTCAATACAATGCCTATCCCTGTCACACACACACACAAAAAAAAAATCCAAATGTATTACTAAGATTTCCCTCTCTAAGAAGCAAATGGCATTGGATATTAATTTCTTCGATTTTTTTCTGATTTTTCGAGTTGTTTTCTTAGAAAGAATAAGGTCTTCAACTGAAAATAAACATGGTGCACGTACATCCAAATCTGAGAGCAAGAAATGTGCGGACTAATTTGTTACTTTGCGTAAATCCTTGTCAGACTAAATGAGAGATTGAGAAGAGAAGCAGCCCCTTATTTTTCTTTCCTTTTTCTCCGTGCATAAAGTTAAATGATTTAATTGATTCAAACTTTTTGCTCATTTTTTCCTCTCTATTTTGTGCATCAGCACCTCTATTTTTCTGTTTTTTATTTTTTGATATATATTTTTTTCCTTTATCTGTTTTTTTTTTCTTTTTCTTTCTTTAATTTTTCTCTATTTTTTTAGAGTAAACAAGTAAGCTTAACATTAGTTTTGAACTAATTTTCTACATTTTTTTTGCTATTTTTTATTACAAAACATAATTTTATGAAAAAGAATCAAGTTTCCGATTCAATTTGACCAATTTGATCTATTTATCTGATTCCGAATTCACGATCAATTCCAATTCCAATTCCAATCCGATTTTGCAAACCATGTTATGAATTATGAAGGTATTTGCATTATTCTTTAATTGAAGAGGTTTTCTCCAACAAAGTTAAAGAATTCCTTATTTAACTATTTGACTATTTCTATTTGGGAGATGATATAAGTACCCGCACTCTCATACCCCTATTGTACCCCCAATTTTATTTGTTCAATCTCGTCAACATTTCTCATGATCTATAAGGAATTTTGCGAATCTAAAACCACGAACGTCTTCTACGCAATTTTATCTTTCAAATGAGATCCATGATGACATACTTTCGAGCTCGTCATTACACAAGTATTTATACCTCGTCATTTAAGTATTTATACCTAATATTTTTTACATATGACACTGCTGACATTTAAAAGTATTAATATCAAGTATTACAAGTATTTATAGCTATGCACTGAAGTATTTATACCTATGTGGTCAACTATTTTTGTTAGAGAAAGGTTGACGCAGGGACGATTAGGGAAATGTGATGCGGAGATGCGGGGTCCACGATTGGGGATAAATACTTACAAGTATAGGTATAAATACTTGTACGATGCGGTATAAATATTTGCACAATGAGGTATAGATACTTGTATGACGATGAATCCGAAAGTACGTCATCATGGATCTCATTTGAAAGATAAAATTGCGTAGAATACATTCGTGGTTTTAGATTCGCAAAATTCCTCATAGAACGTGAGAAATGTGGAAGATATTGAAAAAAAGAAAAAAAAAACCCACCTCTAAAAATATGTATGATTCTTCTCCCCATGTAATTTGAGTGGTCCCTCTATATAGTTATATCAAGTTAGATATGCAAGTATTAATATCTTAATTTGCAAGTATTAATTTATTATCTTCCAAGTATTTATACTAGTATTTTGAATCAATTTAATTAAACTAGTTAGTTAAGTTAGTTTATGGGAAGTTAAAATCTGTTTAAGAGATGGGGGTACAATGGGGGTACTGGAGTGTGGGGATTGAAATAATTATTCATTTCTATTTTGATGCAACACCACTTTCCGGAAAATTTTGCGGATGCAAAGACCATATAATAAACTATAGCTATAATATATGCTTCGTTTAGTATATCTATTTTTATTGTAATATGTATTTTCATCGTTGATCAATGTGTTATGTTTTATCACATTTTGTTATCTTTATGACCTTGTTTTTCTTTAAAAAGTAATCACAAGGTTTAAAGAAGAAAAAAGGTCATTCATCATAAGCAAAATTTATCATTTAATAAGAAAGCTATAAGACTTTGTTTTTTTGGTGTTTTCTATGATTTTCAGAATTTATATTTTATTAGTATTATGTGTCTATTTTTAATTGAAATTCTGAATCCGCCTCTGATCGTAATAATAGACTGTCAATTTCATTAATTTGATATTGTGAATTGCGCATAAATCACAAGTCGAAAAAAAAATTACCTTCTTAATGCAATGAATTTCATCTTCTTATGATGAATAATAAAAAAAAGACAGTAAAACAGTTAGAAAAGAGTTTCATCTTTGAAAAACGAATCGAGCATTCGAGCGATCGCAAATGCAGCTAAGTCAAAAATACTGAATTATTCAGTGTTTTCATGTCAAATGTTGAGATCATAATTTCTAAACTTAATTTCATAGATGTGAGAGTTAGAAACTCTAGAGATCATAATTTTTAAAAAGTGATTAAAAATTATTTAGAAACTCATTTAAGTTACTGGAATGTTGATGCTCATAAATTTTTTTCATGAGAATGCTTTACCAAAAATAAAACCACAAAACCGTCGTTCTTTTTGAGATCGTCTGCTTTTTTTTTTGATATTAGTCAAACAGATTATCAGCTGAGTCAAACTGTCATTTATTTCAATTGGCTTATACCAAGAATTTTGGACTTTTATCCTAGTTATAAAAAGGTACAAGAGCATAGTGCAAAATATTCAAATATTCTTTTCTTTTCATAGTGCGAAAAACTAGAAATAGTATTTAAGTGCAACAAAAATAAAATAAAAATCACTCTACTAGCAAATCTAAAGTGTAACTGCAAGAGGTGTAAGAACACTCCTAACAAAATATTTACAAAAGAAATCAAAGCAAAACGCATTCAAAAATATTTTTTTGTTTGACAACTAACTGGGTTTTGAGGTATTGTTTTTGGTTGTCCAAAATATCAAATATTCTTCTCTTTTTTCCCCAAAGTATGAAAATTCCAGTGCGTTATACCCCCAGTCAGAGAGAAAAGTTATTTGACTAAAGGCAAGAAAAGCACAAAGGTCGCTAAAAAACTTAAAAGGATTGGCTCGGATTCTGATCGGACGGTTTAAATCCAAACTCAAAATTTGAATTACTTCAGAGAATCCGGACTCAGTCTCACTCGCATTCTTCGCTCTCCGCCAAATCTCGAGCAAAAAAATTGCATCCTCCCTCCCTTTCTTTCCCTCGCTTTACCTTTCCTCGCAACACTGCGGCGCAAGATCTAAGCCTCTCTTTTACCGCTTCCCTCTCCTCCCCGCTCTTCGTTCCCGTCCACTTTCCCTTCTTTGAGATGACAAGGTGAAGTTACTGCTTTTGTTGAGACGCGCTTCTTTTTTGGATTTGGAAATGACTTACCCCGTAATACAAGGTACGCTCTTTCTTAGCTTCAGTTAATCCACTAATTTCATGCCCAATTTTAGAACTCATGAACAGGACCTTCGATTCATTCATATACTCATCTAATACTACAATACAAACAGACATTTTGAACGCCAGTGAGAAAGGAAAAAAATACTTTGTATGCGTAACTCCAATTTGAACCCAATATTGATTGTAAATCTGGACCAAAGTGAAAAACCTTCACAGACATAGGGGCAAATTGTCAATATCTAACTCTGCATATGTACAGTTCTACACCATCAGGAACTAAGGCTGGGCTTTACTAGTTGTCAATATGTGACTAATAATGTGTATTTTGTACAAAAGTGAGTTTGTGTTGGATGGGATCAGTAATGGTGGTTAATGATTGGTGCCTTTTGTGACAACACTCCAATTTGATTTGCTTTAGTTACCCATCAGTGCAATGCAGCAGAGACCAGTGTTACTGTGATACTCTTGATGGCAGCACAATTAAATATAATATCTAATTTTGTTGTACTGCAATTATGATTTGATGTTCTCCTTCTCCCTCTAACAGAGGTACACAAATTTGAAGTTGGCAACAGCTTTATAACAAAGCTTAACTTGAGCATTTCAAATAGTCTTCCAAACTCAACACCTCTTTCGAGTCTCAAGACAGATGAACATGACCTGGTAAATTTATTTGATTTTCTCGATTTCATAGTTAAGATATGGCTACATATTTCATCATAGTTTGCAAAAAGAGTATCATCAGTTCTCCTGGTTCCAAAAGTTGCTGCTATTTGCAAAGAAACCATTTTATTACGGAAAGGAACAATCCAACAAAATATTCCATTTTCTCTGTGAATTATATTTTCTTGGATCCTGCTCCTTCTCATCAACTTTGGCAAGATCACTGTTTAACATCATTGTTTTTCCTTTTTTCATATGGTTCAAGGATATAATATTAGAGAAGTGAGATGACAAATAATAGATTGAAATAAAATAGAGTAGCTTGGAATTTTAGGCTTGGATGGAATTGTCAGAGTTGTGATTCTTGTTGGTTCAAATTTTGAGACTAAGCTAATTAAGCTCCTAGTTAGTTTGTGAAATTGAGAATTCCTTTATTATTGTATATTTTGTCAAAGCTCAGATAGTGCTCAAGTCATTTTTATTTTTTTACCCCATATTGCAAATACCACAAATCATAGATTCTCCGTGAATGTTGATGCATAATGTTTATTTGAAGAAGTCGCATGATGTTTTATCTAATATATTTTTCTCAGGTTAAAGGTATTGTTCAAATGCTTCAAGGCTTTCCCAGCTATTTGTTTTACTGGGATGAGGAGTTACTGTGTTTCCATGCAAAGCAAGGGATTTATGCATCTCATTTATCACAAACTACTCTCAAGCGGCTACTAAATCCTTTCTTACTCGCCGGTACATGCTTGAAAAGAGTTGAAATATTCATTGAAAAAGTCGAATATATTGGTCAGAGATACCCAACATTATGTGCATTCGCTAATTCAGTTCATTCATGGCTTAAGGTATACTGTTTATTCACTGAATCTCACTTTGCAATGATTTTGATTATGAAGTGTTGATGCTAATTGCAATTTTTGGTATTTGTTTATGAGGAAAGAGGTTAAGAGATGGTGCTCTCAAGGAGGAAGAATTATTGTTCAAGTTAGATAATGGAAAAACTACCACCCTTTTAGGGCTAATTAATTCTCTTTCAAGGTTATTCTTTTTATTATTATGTTTTTATTTAAAAATATCATAGCTGTACCAGTCATCCATGTTTGTAGTGTTGACTCTACTTACAACATAATTTGTCAGTCTGTGCTAGTTGATAGAGCAGGAAGTTCTTATTTTTTTTCCCTTGAAAACATTATAATAACACTTAGTAGTCAGTATCTCGTGGAATTACAAATAAGGACTAGCACCTTTTTGTATTCACAATTAGGGGCTCATTTTTTTCTCCATTCACATGTAGCACTAAATTACTAGTTTCGGTTAGCATTTGAATCATATTGCATTAAATATAGACAATTTTGGCATTTTGTTCCTAACTTCAGTGATCTCCTATTGCTATGAGCACAAATTGAACTAAAAGTAAAATAAAAGTAATTCTGGCATTAAAAGTGATTTGATATTTATATTATCCTGTTATGAGTATGTTTGGTTTATTATTAGAAAGTTGAGGCAGTTTGGTCAATTTTTGCTGACTTAAAAGTTATTTTAGGTTTATCTGTTATTGACAAAAATGCAAGTGTCAATAAGAATTCTAGGGTTCTATGCAGCAAATTGTGTATCCTAAAAAAACTTTTTTATGTTTAGTTTGAGTTTGAAGGTGTTTCCCTGTTCACAATTCTTATTACAAGTATGTTATTAGTGACACTGGTACTGGAGGTCTATAGTATTGGCATGCACAGGCAGTCAATTTTTTCCCGATATGTTATTATTACGCAAGCAACAATTGTATCTCTATATTTTTTTCAGCCTATGTGCTGGAGCTGAGCATCTATGTCAAATTATATATGAAGCAGTACCGGGTGTATTTTTTGATTCTGGTACAACTACAATAACTATGCTATCTTCTGAGGTGGTAGTTCATATTTTGAATCATCTATTCAACAAGCTGAGCGATGTCTGTCTTGTGCAAGGTGGCGAGGTTGTCAAAATATACCTTGTTTAGTTATTTCATTTATAATTTCTTCAACCCCATTAATGATATATAAATTTCTTCATTCATGTGCCAGGGGGATTTCAACCACATGTTGCTATTTTTATTTGTCGGCACCTTATTACCTTATCTGCGGGGCCTTGATTCTTGGCTTTATGATGGGATTCTTGATGACCCATTTGAAGAGGTAAATCCTGCTATTTTTGTAAATATTAAAAAGTAGCGAGATCTCCTTGCAGCCAAGCATATTAATTGACTAAGAATCTTGGTAATGTTTTTCCCCAAAGTAAGGACATCAAGACATGCAACTTCCAAAAGAAAGTAAAGAATAGGTGCTTCTTATGTATCCATAAAGTGTTGATCATCATTAAAATAGGTTATAATTTTTTATTGTTTGTGTATGTGTTAACTTAAATAACATGTATATCTATAAAATATGAATCCCCTGTAAACCTTCTTCTCCATTTTACTTCTAAAGATGCCTAAACTACCTCTCATCCTCATTTGTGCCTTCCAAATACATAAAGGGTAATTTTTATATGGTTCATAATTTGGAGCAGAGGGATATGTTGTTAGTCTACTCAGAGGTTGCTAAATTATACCTGCATCAGAAAATGGTCACTCGACTTTTGTGTCCCCTAGGGGCCATTGAATTTTCACTATGTCCATATTAGGTTGGGTCCATTATTCTTCCAATAAAACATCTAACGAGATGAAAGTTCCTCCCTATGTTGCTCAATTTCTTTCTCCTCTTCATTCCACTTCTTCAATCAACAAGCACTTCTTTTTCTTCTCTTTCAATTGGTGGGAAGGGTGCCCGGGGGGGGGGGTTGTAGTGGTGGTAATATTGAAAAATTAATTAGGGAAAGAATGAGGTGACGTAAGGACATATAATGAATAAAATATTATTTTTCTAAAAATAAGGAGGAAAAAAGATGAAAAAAGAATTCTTTCAGCTATTATGTTCGTTTCTATTCGGTTTATGGAATCATTTTGTTCTATTTTTTATTATGTTTTGCTCATTTTGGTTTGAAGATTTTATATTGTGGAATTTGATTCTTTCATGAACAATTTCGGGTGCCCGGGGGGGAGTGGAGAAATAATGGTAATATTGAAAAAATAATTAGGGAAAGAAAGAGGTGACGTAATGGAGAAGTGGGTTGGATAAAAATGGATAGAAATGTTCATTTAGTTATGGAAGAGAGGCAGAATGAGAAGATTTAGAGAAAAATAAACAATCAGTGGCTATGCAGGAAAAATCAAAGTTACCTGGCCAATTTGTGACATGGGTGTACTCTAGTGGGAGATTTATCCAGGGATGTAGGTCATATTTTTCATTTGCAGGGGTATAAATAATATTTGATACATCTTAAGGGCAGTCATGGAAGTTTTCTTATGGAATGGAGCTGGAAAAATAAATTATTAATATATCAGATTGAAATTTCAATTTTGTGCAGATGTTCTTCTATGGAAATAGCTCAGTTTCCATTGACCAGCCATCGTTTTGGGAAACAAGCTATCTCTTAAGATCAAAACCAAGGAGTGCCATCTCTCAGGTGGGGTCCGCATTGTCAGACACAACTTGCCCCCAGTTTCTTGCTACTATGTCCAAGGCCATCATGTCTGCTGGGAAATCTTTACAGCTAGTTCATCATGCCCGCGACCAGAATTTTGTCACATCCTGTATCAGTAAAACTGGTATGCCATGTGACAGTCAAGATAAAAAGTCAAAAAGTGCACGGGCAATGGGGATATTAACCCTCACTGAGGTTTTCTTGATTTCTCTGGTTGGACTATCAAATGACCGAGACCATATTTTTGAGAATTTAATTAAGTACTCAAATGATAATCAGAGTATTAAAATGAATAATAAAGAAGGGAACAATAAAGCATGGCTGAATTTCTTGTCTGATGCAATAGAAGGGAGGAATAAAAACTGCTCAGTTGGATCTGGCCTGGATTCGTTTCTTGCCTGTAACCCAGCTGTAACTGTGTGTGGAGAAATGTTACAAAAGAACAAATCCTCTTGGGGACAACTGAATGTATCAGGGAGCTTCCATTTGCCTCCATTAAATGATAATATACTTCGCAAGGCAGTATTTGGTGGCACGCATCTTGATGACATTGGTAGTATAGAAGGAACTGACTATCGGTTTGGGTTTCCATTTGGTGAAATAGAGAGGCACAATATAGATGATGATAAAAGGGCTGTGGAGAGTCTATGCCCCTTCCCAACTATTCTCCCTTCCTTCCCGGTAAATTTTAATTAATCATATTTTACTGTACCGGTTAATGCGTTTACAAGTGTTAGCAAGTAAATGCTATTTGTACTGTGACATACCATAACCTATGTATTTTAACTCTTTTTTTCTGGGCCTCTAATGGTAAGTTTCATGACTGATGGTAACTTGAGCCAAAATTGATTGATTGATATTTTTTACTAACATAATTAAAGGGTAACTTGGGCTTTATTATATTTTGATGCCTATTTGCAGAAATAAGTAGATTGAGACATGAATGGGTGAAAATGTGGGCTAGTTGCTCATTCGAAGTAAACTGGTTCAGAAGTTCAGATCAGTCTTGTATTCTACCCACCATACAAGTCCTGTATGGTATTTGGGTATTTGGTTTAATTGTTACAAAGGGTTGCTGTAACAAAAAGTTACGAGAAAGTGCATTCCTTCATGAGTTATTCTGTAATTTTATGATTATAATTAATGAGGAGCATTGTTCTTTGTTTTTCTTTGTTTTAGGAAGATAAGCCTTTGTCAGAGATATTACCTTTCCAAAAAGATAGCACGCTCTCCTCTAGAGTTCTTAAATTTATTCAAAGTTTGAAACTCAAGGAGTCGCTTGACCCTGCAATTATTATTCAAGAATGCCTCAGTTTGTATATAAAAAGACAGGTCAGATAGCTTGGGCGGCTGATATGTTTCTTTTTTCTTTTATTAACAAAAATCTCTCAAAGATCTTGCTATGAAGGATCACGTACCAAGTGGTATCAGTAAGCAGGCCTCAATTTGGGTTTTAACAAACTCAAAATAAGAGCCTTAATGTGCCCTACATTAATCATAATACCTTGATAAATCAAGCAAAATAAGCAAAAGCTACGGTGATGTGACCTACTTTGCACTGATATTTACTAACCCAAGCCCTAGACTATAAACCATGGATCATAAACTCTTGAAAGGTCTTTAAGTGCTATACATGCCTTGTGTAGGTGGATCATGTTGGTAAAAGTATACTTCATAAGCTTATGGGGGAGTGGCGATTGATGGATGAACTATTTATGCTACGCTCTATATATTTGTTAGGCTCAGGTATGGTAACAAATAAGATTAAGCATATTTATTTACTTGTTATTGTTATTGGCCTCTCACTTTATTGTCTTCTTAGGTGACTTGCTTCAGCAGTTTTTGGTAGTAATTTTTAATAAGCTCGATAAGGGATATTCATGGGATGATGACTTTGAGTTAAACTCCATTCTGCAGGTACGGCTTTGAACAAGGAAAATGATATCTTTTTATATAACAGTTCTTTGCTGGCATCCTTGTATATTTATTTGTTCTGAACTTGTTAAATTCTTGGTACAATAATGTTTTGCAGGAGTCCATAAGAAATTCTGCTGATAGGCCACTTTTGAGTGCACCTGATTCTCTGACTGTTTCAGTTTCAAAAGAAGATGCGACCGCTGAAATCAATAAGGAATCCACTCCACCAAATTTTGGGAGCCATAACCTTGGTATTGATTCCCTTGACAAGCTATGTTTCTCATATAAGGTATGCCTTCAATTTATTCTTTTTCAAATAATTTATTTATTTTTGTTGCGGCTGTAACTTTGAGTATTTTCAAAAGACAGCCATTGTTCAGGGCAAAGAGCGCATCAACAAAATTATATCTTTTTGTAGTATTATTTTTTCAGTAAATGAATTGAGGTATCTTTGCTGAAAACCATTGCTTTACCTCTTTCCAATGAAGTTCAGAGTCCTGATAAGATACCAAGATAAACGAGAAAGCAGGAGTTAGAAAATTGTTGTTTGTGGTCGTAAATGCAGTATAAATGGCTAAAGTGAATTTGCTTATCCATCAGTTCTCAAAAAAAGAATTAGCTAATGTATCCCTTGTTTCAAGTATGAGATGCATGGTTCTTTTTTGGCTAATATAAACTAGGTTATTGGTTCTCCAAACTCCCTCATATTAAAAGGAAAAGGAGAAAAACAGATCATAATGAAAAGTTCCTTTTATTTTCTTTCTGCATCAAGGATCTGAAGATATGTTTCGGTTATAGGTTTCTTGGCCTCTTGATCTCATTGCAAATGTGGAAGCACTTAAGAAGTATAATCAGGTACAACTAATTTTGAATAAGACTGCTTAAGAATTTGTTGCTATATTGTTTTTTTTTTCTTTGCTTTCTAATTTTTTTTATAAAATTTGGTTGCATTTTAGGTAATGGGATTCTTACTAAAGGTGAAGCGTGCAAAATTCCTTCTTGACAAAACTCGCAAATGGAGATGGAAGGTATGTTTCCATGTTTTCTTATTGATAAACTGCAGTATTAAACTTTGTATATCCTTCATTGTAATTTGATTTATAAAATTACCCTTCTTTGTTGGGTAAGATGGTCTTCTTTCAGTTCCTTATGGTAAATGGGATATAAACCGGGATTTTGATATTTTCCTGACTTATCTGGTATTTTGTGGAGGCCTGATATCGCTTTCTACAATGGGAGACATGAAATTATTTTTTGCAAGGGTGTATTATAGTTTTCAGTTGGCCTTGTCTTTTCTTTTTAGCAGGACAGTAGCAGTCCACAAAATTACAAGAAGCATTTGTTAATAGAACAGAAGCTCCTGCATTTTGTCGATTCATTCCACCAATATGTAATGGAGAGAGTAAGTATAGACTAATTACAATTGTGCCATTTCTGGATTATTTTTGTTGGTTTATTCCACCTATTTGGATTATTTGCAAATCTTAACCCTTACATCTAGGGTATTGAGGAAACAATGGCAAGAGTGATAGCCTGAGCCACAGAACTATCTTCATAAATAATTAATAGAACTTGAGACCCAACATCCAAATCCTGTGGCCTTATTCATTTTTTTGGGTTGAGTTTTGCTTGAGAAAAGGAACCTAACAGTTAAGAGAAAATTGTTAACAGGTGCCTTGAAAATGTTGTTTTCCTAAAATGTTGGATGATATTTGCAGAAGATTATTTTGTTAATCAGATTGCAAATAGAGAACATTTGGTTCTTGTATGATAACAATGTTACCTTTACCAGCTGTAATGCTAATTATAAATCTGGCAATGGCTTGTTGATTTTCCCATTTTGAGCCAAATTTTTATATTAGTTTGATTGAAGCTAGAAGCACAACCCTCAATATTTGTGTATTATTTTGTTTGTGAAATAGGTCTACCATAGTGCATGGACCGAGCTTTGTAGTGGCATGGAATTGGCAGGGTCCCTTGATGAAGTCATAGAAGTTCACGAGACCTACCTTTCCTCAATTCAGCGCCAATGCTTTGTCGCTTCTGATAAGCTGGTTTGTTTCACTCTTTGTTGAACAAGTTTTTTTATTCAATAAAATTATATTCACTGAAGTTCTCTAAGGTTACAGTGATTATTGATAAAATATCTCCTTAAACTTAGATTTATCTGTAAATCTGCTTGGATCATGATTTGTTAAAATGAAGATGTACTTTGTCAAGTGTAAAAGGATAAATTTGACAAATTTTGGTAGTTGTCTAATTATAATTTATTTACTCCACTTTGTACTTAATGAGTGTTTATTTTCTTGTTTCTCTGATATTTTTGTAAT
The DNA here is from genome assembly GCA_964058875.1 of Carex rostrata. NCBI lineage: Eukaryota > Viridiplantae > Streptophyta > Magnoliopsida > Poales > Cyperaceae > Carex > Carex rostrata. Next base: position 3,019,262 of record CAXKVT010000008.1, on the reverse strand, counting down.
GTACAGTGGGCTTTAATAGCAAGTAGAGTGAAGACAATTCTTGGGTTAGCACTTGAGTTTTACAATATAAAACAAACTCTTCGCACGGGTGGAACGAGTGCAGCCATTAAGGCTAGGTGTGAGGCTGAAATAAATAGAATTGAGAAGCAATTCGACGATTGCGTGGCCTTCCTTCTGAGGGTATGCTTGCTAGATACCTTTTTATTTTTATTTTTTGCAATTACGAGTAATTTATATAAACCTTTTGTTGACTGGTTAAAAACTTAAAACCCAAGACAAACATTTTGAAACCTTTTGTTTAATAGGTGACCAAGTTCTCATTATATTTTTAATAACTACACATCTACACCTTATATAATTTGACTAGTTAAAAGACTTATGGTTGATTTATTTTTGTAAAATTGCACAGATACTGTCATTCAAACTGAATGTGGGCCATTTCCCGCACTTAGCCGACCTGGTAACAAGAATCAATCACAACTACTTTTACATGTCCGATAGTGGAAACCTCTTGACCGTGCCAAGATTTCAAAGTAGTGGCAACTTTGGCAAAGCTCCTGCTTGATGTTTTCAGCCTTTTGTATATTCTTTTTGTACCGGTGTGGGTTGCTATGTAAATTTTTACTTATGGTGCTCTTAATTTGGTTTTGGGGTGATCTCTTATTTTTGTCTCGACTTGTTTTTCGAAAGTGTTTGATTATGTTTTGGGCTTGTGTGATCCGTGTGGTATATACATGTTTACTTGTCTGGTAAAGAAAAGTTCTAAAATTTTAAAATTTTAAAATAAGACAATCTTATAAAATTTATGCACGGATCTTAATGAAAAAAGAATGACGCAGATCATGCACAGGTACTTCACAAATCAGAATCCTAGTCCTACATTTCTTATAACATCTCATAATAACTTTTTAATACAACATACATGCTATTATTTTTGTTATTCTTTCATTTATCCAACTAAATGAAAGTAATTTATAATGACATAACAACATAGCATAATTTTACGTAACAAAATTATAATAACTTAATTGTAATTAAACATAAACACGGGGATGGCATATGCCGATTTTTTATTAATAGAAAATAAATAAATAAAATATCAAAATACGGTATAGGATTTGAATTTTATCGAGAAATGAGTAGAACGGGTTGCCACAGCCCGTCCCACCGGACGGGTCTAATTATCCCGTCCGGTTAATTAATGGTTAACGTTAAACTCAGTGGAGAAAAGGAAAAAAGAAAAATCCGGACGGGTTAAGTAAGCCCGTCCAGAATTTCAAATATTTTTCTATATATTATATTATTATATTATTATATTATATTATTATATTATTATATTATATTATTATATTATATTATAATATTATATTATAATTTTATATATATTATATTATATTATGATTTTACATATATTATATTTTTTTGTTTTTTATATTATATTATTATATTAATATACTTATATATTTATTATATTATGAATAGAACTAGTTTAGTTGTGTTTAGGCTCACCAAAGTGTTTGGTGAGCTTAACTCCAAAGCTTATTAAATCGGTTTCAAATAACGAATCCAAACCGTTAGAACCTGCCTATCTTGCGAGTGATGCGTCTACATGTGAAAATTTTAAATATTTGAATTAATTTAGTATAAAGTCAATCGGTCAAAATTAAAAGGTTAATAAATTAATTTTAAACATCCAATAAGAGTTTGTATGATGGTACCTGCTATATATACATACCTGTTAAAAAAAAAATCCCTCCAATTTGATCATGATGATCAGACCAACGCGCGTAGATTTGCAACAAGATAAAGGGAGAATTTCATATATACCACTCAAAAACTGTGAAATTACGTATTTACCATTCAAATTTTTGTAATTACATATTTACCATCTAAAAATCTAATTACTCACATATTTACCCAATATAACTTTAGTATATATCAAATATACTCAAAACTCAGATTAATTATGTTTAATTTTCTAAAAACTATAATTAATCAAGTATTAACTTAGCACCCTCTCTTTCTTTCCTTAAAACCGTTCTCTTTTATATCCAATATAGAAGATTAAAAATAGATATTCCAAACTGAGTTAGTAACAAAACACATATTCTCAAACTCAATTACTATTTTGAGAATGGGTTGCGATATCAACATCGAATTCAGTTGGAAAAGTTGAAGTGGTTACTTTGTTTTTAGACGATCAAGCTGGAGTTGGAATCCTTATATCTGAGTCTGCTGTCCCTTCTCTCCGAGTTTAAGCATGAGAGATGAGATGAGGAGAGAGTTTAAGCGAAAATAGAAAGTTACGTCAAAAAAGACGAGAGGGAAATCTATGCGCAAAAAATGAAGGGGCAGAGAAGGAGAAGAGACCAAATAACATATTAATTATATTTAACATAATTTTTAACTTAATTAATCTCATTTTTTGATTAATTGGATAAATATGTGAGTTATTAGATTTTTAGATGGTAAATATGTAATTACCAAAATTTGAATGGTAAATAGGTAATTTCACAGTTTTTGAATGGTATATATGAAATTCTCCCTTAGATAAAATATGTAGCTAATTCCAACACTAAGGAATACTTAACAAGTGTGTGTTTGTCTATATTATATATATATATCAATTATTTCTAAAACACAATTACAACTAGTATCCAAAAAGATTGTGACATCAACTCAATTTAATTTGTATCCTCTGATTTAACGCAAATTTTGAGTTAAGATCTGGACTGTACGTCAATTTATATCTGCACTACTACTAAAGGGCCCCGTGCATTATAGGCCATTAATTAGCACGTCTTAATTTGGATAAGAATATTGATAGCTAGGCTTTGATTTTGTCCATTAATTGGCACATCTCAATTAAGTCCAATTCACTCACATCCATTCTCTACATTTGACAAGTCTTACTGGCATCCGGCCTTCCCTTCCACCTGATTTTGAGGATTTTAAACTGTTTTATATCATTCACTCGTTCCCAATCTTCATTCAAAAATATCGATTTGATTTCTCTTATTAATTTATATTTTTAGTAATACCTTTCGGAGCTTTGTACTAAAATTGAGTGCTGGAATTACTTTTAATTTACTAGAAGTGAATGTTATGACTAGACCTGTATTTATTAAGATTATTTAATTTATGGTATGTAATTAATTAGAGCGCTAGACATCATTTATTTAACTATGTATCCGTGACACTTTATACAAACAGTACATTAATTTAGACTCCCTGATCTTTTACAATAGCTACAAACAATACAATATTTAATGCGCCATTATAGTCTTAGGGCTTGGGGAGAAATATATATATATATATATATATATATATATATATATATATATGAGCATTATTAGCATCCCTTGTACAGTACAGAGATTTATCAGTATTGTTCAACTTGATAACCCTCTACAATTTACATATATATGTTCTAACAAGCCGATTACATAGTTCAACGTAAAATCTTGCAGAAGATTTAGCAGAAGATTAAGGAAACAATGAGGTAAATGAAATATGTTATTCAGGCAATATGTATCTATTAGGAAATATGTAAAATTTATAATGAGCTTTAATTAATCCTGCACAAAATATTCGTACTATAAGTTAGTGCAAATTATATTAGTTATTAATGAAGGAAAAACTATGTATCAATTGTACTAATTTGAACCTTATGGTGCTGATTGAAAGTAAAAAGACACTTTATTAAATGTTGATGAACAATATTTTAAAACAAAAGGAGAGTGATCCAAATAAGAATAAGAGTTTGTATGATGGTACCTGCTAACATACCTCCCCACAAACCCTGCAAAAATGTATCCTGCAATTGCATGGTAATTGACCAATGACCTATCACAGTTGACGAGGAAATTGAAAGGTCTTCAGGTATGATAATAAACCGCAGGAGCATCATAAAAAATGTATCCCTCGATAATATCTCTTCTAGATGATGTCATACCCTTATTTTAATCATGTAATAAATTTTTTAATTTAATTACTAGTCCTTCAAAATAATATCATTTGGGACTTAATTTAGGTTTCAGATAATTTTTCAATTGACACTTATGATATAAAATTTACGTAAGATATCAATTGTTCTTGTATGATTCATGTATATGTAAAATTTTAGTTTATACATGATTGTACAGGGGTTCATCCTTAATGAGCATAAATTCTGCACAAATTATTCGTATTGTAAGTCTGTTTCGATTATCACAGAATTGTGCGGAATGATATTTTACGGGAACACTCATGTGACATAAGTCATGTCCATGAGTATGCAAATTAATATGTCCATGAGTATGCAAATTAATGATTACATAAATGTGCTGAAATAAATGTTCAATTGTAGTATGAAAATGGTTATGAGAAATCCTCTTATGTTCTCAAAATATGTATATCAACATGATTAATGAACAAAAACAAGTTGAATTATAAAGTTAAAGAAGCATATTATATAGACTATTGACCATACAGTGAAGTTATCCAGCTTATATGGAATAAATTATATTTAATTTTTATATAGAATACGAAATTAAAAAAAAAAATTTACCCATCTTCTATGGAATTTATCCAGCTTATATGGAATAAATTATACCTAATTTAACCTTGGAAGCATCTTTGGATAAGACAAGATAGTTGTCGTTTGGAATTTCCATGAATGGGAATATCTCAATTAAGTCCAATTCACCCACATCCATTCACTGCGTTTGACAAGTCTTACTTCCATCCTGCCTTCCCTTCTACCCAATTTTGAAATTTTAAACTGTATGTTTTATATCATTCACAGTTTGTTATCAATTTGATGATTTCAATAATTAATTTCTATTATTAGTAAGAGCGTTATACTAAATTGAGTGCTGGAATTACTTTTAGTTTACTAGAAGTAATGTTATGACTATACCTGGATTTATTAGGATTATTTAATTTATGGTATGTAATTTAATTAGGTGTCTAATAATTTAGAGTACTAGACATCATTTATTTAACTATATATCCTTGACACTTTATAGAAACAGTACATTTGGACTCCCTGATCATTTACAATAGCTACAAACAGTACATTCCATTCTTAGGGAGACATATATGAGTATTATTAGCATCCCTTGTACAGTACAGAGATTTATCAGTATTGTTCAACTTGATTACCCTCTAGTAAGCATATTACATGGTCCAACTTAAAATCTTGCAGAAGATTTGTTTCTCTTCAATCTAATATTTAGTTAGGCAATCCTAGATTAAGGAAATAATGAGGTAAAGGAAATATGTTATTAAGACAATATTTAGTTAGGCAATCTAGAGGGCTGCGGCTCATGGAAGATTAAGCTGAAAATACTATGTAATTTTTTTCTAAAATTAATAAAACAAAGGGAGGGAATGAAGCTTCATGAAAGTGCTTGTGTTCGTGTTCTATCTTATACAATTATAATATTTTTTTGTCAATTATCTTAATTTGTTAGAAATAAATTAATGATCCTGAAATTGGATAATTAATGGTCCTTTGCATATATTTTCTGCTCTTGAAACGTACGACCTAATTGAATTAGTGGAAAGTTGGGTATAAATTGAAAGGTTTTTTTTGTTATGGCCCAATTTTGGTCTCATACTAACTCTCACTAGTGGAAAATATAGAATCAGGATCGGTCATACATGCATATTAGTATCAGATTACAACCGATTCTAATGAAGGCGATACTGATGCTACAATAATCTGGATCGGTTAAATAACCGATCCAGATAGAAACTATCAAGATTGGTTGTTTAAACAACCGATCCAGATAGTAACTATTATGATCGGTTGTTTAATAACCGATCTTCATAGGCTTTAATCTGGATCGGTTATACAGAATACCCGATCCTAATAGTTCCTAATCTGGATCGGTTCTTTCAAAAAACCGATCCCAATTAACATATAGTAGGATCGGTTATTTAGGAGAACCGATCCTAATAGTTTTTTTTCCCATTTTTTTAATACCCATTAAGAAATAACAATTAGTATCGGTTGTACAGTAAAACCGAACCTGATAGTATTGCGCCACAGAGATGCGAGGAGAGGGCACAAGGAGGTATCATCTCGATCGAACTTGGCTCCAGTCGTTGGAGGATGAGGCCAATGTGGGGTAGCTGATGCGGCTGTTGAACAACGGTGGATAAAGCAGATCTAGAAGAGCTCCACAAGTTTCCTGAAGAGAGATGGGGGAATAAGAGAATAGGGTGATTTGAAGAATAGTGAGAATAGAGGAGGAAATAAAGAGGGTAGATATGTAGGAATAGAAGAATATGGTGATTTAGAGGAATTGAAGAGAATAAAAGAGTTGATATGAAATAGGAAAGTATATAATAAAATAGAGTGGGTCAATTGACGTGTTGTAAATATATTTTTTCTTATCAATGAAATTATTAGTACACATTAAAGTCACTAATTTTAACATATAATTTTGAAATTTGACAAGTAAGATGATAATCCATTGACAATGGATTAGTTTAACAACTTAAAATCACATATAATTTTGAAATTTGACAAGTAAAATATAATATATACTTCAACATATCTTTTACTTTAAAAATAATAAATTTGATGAGAAGGGTTCAAATGCTTCCATTTTTTGTGCCTCCACCATACCTCAATTTATAAAAACTTTAATAATTCAAAATTTAAAACTTAAAAGTCAAAATAAAACCGTTGGATATGATTTCAGCCCAGTAAAGTCCAATAATATCACCATCAGGCTAGCATCAGCACACATGCCCCATTTGAGCAAAACTTTCGCATTACAAATAGACATTTTCGCAAACACCTTAAAAATAAACTAAAATGTGATGTGTACAACAATGAAGATGAATTTTTTACAAGAGAATTCCAACTTTAGGCACCCATGACCCATAATGAACTGAGAAGCTTCTAATAAAGAATTAACGTTGAACGTGACATGCATGATCATCATTTTAGATCATAGAAAATGTAACATGACGTGTGGGTCAGTTTGTGTGACATAACGTGCCATTTTAGATCAAAAAGAGGCACGCCATGTGAATGGACATGTCACACGACATGCGAATCATGTTACGTGATCGACACACGTGACGTGACGTGACGTGATAGAATTAATAACAACGTTCGCTAGGTGCAGATTGGATCCCATGAATAGCTATTTGTGTTAGAAGAGTCAGATGTGATCTTATTAGTCCGATTTGAAATAGAAGGTCCAGATTAGTTATGGAGTCTTACAATAATATCAACCCAGCTGGTGAGGTAAGGGCGGACCCGCGCGAGCGTGTGTGTGTGTGGGGGGGGGGGGGGGGGGGGGGGGGGGGACAGCTGTCCCTCTGGATTTTGAATTTTAATATAAATATATAGGCCCGGACCAAGTTTACTTTGAAATTTTGATTTGTAATTTGAGATAAATTTTGAAATAAAATTAAAATATTTTTTTTAAATTCTAATTGACAGTTAGAGCATTGAAAATTTTAAATGGGAGCATTGGTTTTTATCTAGTATTCGATTAATTATTGAATTTGAATCCAATTAGCTATTTAAATTCGATAAGTATTTTTTTGACGACAAAAATCGCCCAGGTGAGGAGCTTAATTATTTCACAATTTCCCAACTACGTGCGACCCAGTATGCTAGTAGTTTCCACCAGTAATTACATACTTCCAATTAATGATGGATTTTTCGAGGGAAATTCTCTTGATCATGGTCTTAATTGTTTCCATTTTCTTGTCTAAGTTTGTCAGGAACATGTTTAGGAGCGCCGGTTAACACTAACTTATCTATTATATTATTACTTAAATAAAATTAAGATCAAGATCAGAGCAACTTGAAAGCTATTTTGGTGTACGTAGTAGTTGCAAATAAATCAAGATCAGAATAACTCAAAAGCTTTGGCGGGGTAGTTGCAAATAACTACGTAAACACGAATTGTGCTGTCAATTTATCATTTAACGGAAACGTTTAGGTAAGACGTGAGATGATGATTTCAGCAGTTTTACTGCTAATTTCAATCAATTATTTTTCTCACTTAAACTGAAATAGAATTAAGTTTTGGTTCATAGGTGGTGGCTTGGTGATTCATCCAGTACCTGTGGCTTAAATACTCAGACATTTGGTGTCCTAGTTCAGAAAATTATAGAAAGTATTTGTAACTTGAATGGTGGTAATTTTATGAAGTTTAATTTTAACCAATTTCTTATTGAACTTTTACCAAATCCAAAATTTGAAATATAACTCGAACACCGGTAGTTACTGTGTAGTCATTAGGTCCAGTAACAGAATTGCTGGACTCAGAATTCTTGGGCCTTTTACTTAGAAATTTAAGTCCATTAGTTTGTCGACTGTTTTCTTACCACAGTCCATTCTCGTTTTTTCGTACTTGCAATACATGATCTGTTATATCCATGCATCGTAATTAGGGCCTTCAATTTACAAGGAGTCATGGGCTTAGAAAGGCCGTAAGGCCCAAAACCACTTGAGCCTCTCTCTGACTCTCTCCGACTCTCTCCGTTTCTTTGATTGGGATCTCCGCAGACCGCATCCGCTGGTGCAGAGAAACCCTAACCAACGGTGCTCTCCCCCGCCGCTGTCTGAGGTATTAGATATCTTCTTAACTATAATTCTCTTCTTTCCTTAATGAACATGAAATCTCCATCTCGTGTTCTGTTTTGTAATTTGTTGTATACCATCGCCTAATAGTTTTATGCTCTTTTTATTTTAACAGTTTTTTATAAATAGTTTATCTTTTGTTGGCGTATACTAACTTATTTTCTAGGAGGGAAAACTGTACTCCTTTTTGAATTTCCAAATAGGGATGAAGACTTGGTCTAATTAGGAATCTCTTTGATGCTTTATGGGTTTTCTTCAGTCGATTTCAACAAGCCAATTTTGAATTTGCTATTTAATCTTCCCATGATAAATTTTCCTCCTTTTTTTTTGTTTCTTGTTGATACAGCATCTACAACGTAGTGAATTTTCTCTTTTTTGTGTTTGTTTTTGTTTAAATATGCATTATATTTATTGTGATGAAGACCTAATGATGTTTAACAAGTATAAGAATGGAAATCTGAAAATGATGTTCTCTGTTGAAGCCTGATAAGAATGTACATGAATTTTGGCTTTAGGGTTTTGGGTTAATGGTTTATGGAATACCGTATGGGTCAGGTAAACGGTTAAAAGGATATCATTGACACCCGTACTCTCCTATCCTCCACCGCCGCTTGTGTGTACATGTGTGCATGCATGTGTGTGGAACGAAACAATACAAGCACACATATCCCAGATGTGAATTATATCTGTATTTGTATTTGTTTAATATATGATCCATATTCGTATCCGTTTAATATCCGATCCGTATCCATATCCGTTTAATGTCTGATCCATATCCGTATCCGAAAAACAAAAAGGGATACTGATATGTTTTTACCACTATCTGGTCCGTATTTGTCCGTAGCTGATCTGTTTGCACCCCTAGCTGTAGAAGCTGAGTCCATATCCTCCGAGTTAACAAAATACTTCTTGCTGTTTTTTGCATGTGTAGTCTGATTTAAATAAGCCCCAGAGAACAGTGAGACATGTACATTTTTATATGAGCCCCAGAGAACAGTGTGTTGAAAGACAAGTTATGATACTTACTGAGGGTCTTCACAATGCATTTTATACTTCATGTTTTATTAGCTGCTGATTTTTGTAGCTGCACACTTTCCCTTGAATTTCTTTCTGTTTTGCTTCACTATGTTTCATTTTCCTGTTCGCTAAATTTGACCTCAGGGTGCCGAAATGTACAAATTATCAGATTGCACTGTGATGATTTCTCTATATATTATTGCTGCCACCGAGGCACAATAATGATCCTTCTTTGACCTTCATATGCTGCTATTATTGCTTGATCGCTTATTTTTAACTTTTACTTTTGCATTGTTGTTGCCTTGATGCTGCACTGCATCTGTTGAATTTACTAATTGTTTGTTATTATTTTATTCTAAATTACTGGCCTGATGATGAAAAGTTGTGATAAAAGAATATCTCAAATAGCATGTCACTGTTGTAGCCCAATGTATAATGTTGTTGGTAAGATGGATAGAAGAGCGAGTATCCGCTGCTATTTAGAGTCTATTTAGAATGTTGGGGATCTGCTTTGAGATCCGTGCCATATTAAAATGGATGACTCAGATCTCATTCTACACTGTCAGGTATTGCAGAGTCTTGTCTTTTTGGTTTTAAAAATCTGAACCAAACGAAATATAAGAAACCGAAGTATTCAAAATTCAACCGGATTGATACATTTAAACTGAAAAAAATAAACCATTTAATACGAACTTTTTCAGTCTTGTTGAAAACTAAATAAACCGGACCCAGTGAATAACCCCAGCAACAATCAACAAGCTTTCACAGTTTTTATGGCAGCAGATGTGTGCAATTTCATGTAATACCCCTCAAAAACTTCAAAATTACATCTTTCATGTATCTTCTTACTGAATATTTGAACTATTTTAACAGAGATGTTGATTTATAGCACAGACCGTGCTTTGCAAAGTACCATAGCCTCACTTTATATATAAAAACTTTGCCTAACAATCAAGTTTCATGCAAATTAAGTACTTGTAAATCAAGTCTCATGCCAAAGCAGATTGGACGTTCGGATCTAAATCTCAAAATTTGAGTTACCTTAGGTGATTTGAATTTCCCCTGAATTCATATCATAGGGCTCCTTTAATGTTTGTGCCGATTTTGGTCGGAAGGTCTGGATCTAAACATAAATATTCCCGATTTTTTTATTTATATCCAAAAATTAAATCAAATTACAAATAATAACCGAAGTACTGTTGAATTTCGAAAACTACCCAATCCGGTTATCCAATAACCGGATTTGGGATAAATGTCCGGTTATCCAATAACCGAACTCAACAAATATAACCGGTTATTCACTAACCGGAAAATTATGTTTTTTTTTTTTTTTTTTTTAAACAGAAATTTCGAATTTTTTTTATTTTTTATATTAAAATATTAGAAATGTTGAATATATTTATTTGAAAATAGATGAAATACAATATAATTTGATTTATTAGAAAGACTGCAACAAACAACCCGGATCAATATTTTTCAGGTCGGATTTTTCGCGGCTGTAAGAAAAATTAATATGTTTCTTTATGTGCTATTGGAAAAAAATAAAAATGCTCAGATTCTGAGTTATTGATCCCGGTTCAAAAGTCACTTCTAGGTAATCTAGAAAATATTGTGATCCATCTAGTAAATTTAATTAATAAAAAGTTGTTTCTATTTTGAAAATTCTTTTTGAAAAACAATTATTAAATAAATTAAAGTTTTTATTTTTTTTTAAAATAGAAACAACTTTTTATTAATTAAATGTACTAGATGGATCACAATATTTTTTAGATTACCTACAAGTGACTTTTGAACTGGGATCAATAACTCAGAATCTGAGCATTTTTATTTTTTTCGCACATAAAGAAATATATTAATTTTTCTTACAGCCGCAAAAAACCCGGCCTGAAAAATATTGATCCGGATTATTTGTTGCAGTCTTTCTAATAAATCAAATTATATTGTATTTCATCTATTTTCAAAAAAATATATTCAACATTTCTAATATTTTAATAAAAAAAAATTCGAAATTTCTGTTTTTTGAAAAAAAAAAAAAAAAAACTTACTTTTCGGTTAGTGATTAACCGGTTTAAAAAAAAAAAAAAAAAAAAAAAATTTCCGGTTAGTGAATAACCAGTTATATTTGTTGAGTTCGGTTATTTGATAACCGGACATTTATCCCAAATCCGGTTATTGGATAACCGGATTAGGTAGTTTTCGAAATTCAACAGTGCTTCGGTTATTATTTGTAATTTGATTTAATTTTTGAATATAAATAAAAAAATCGGTAAATATTCTGTTTCCTTAGAGGATATGGCCCCCACCCTCTCCTCAATAGGGAATATATGTTTTGGCTCCCAGCCTCGCATGGGGTTGCCACTCTTGATTTTTTCTGACATGATTGATTTACAAATTATATTTTTGGGTTCCAGTGACTTTGGCATGTTGAAACAGTTGTAAAAACTAATTTATGAACATTTTGAAGGCCCAAATTTCATTTATTTTTCTGGTTTTTTCCCCTCAGTAACAACATCTCAGAATTTGGATGTTCTGCACTTGTTGATAATATTGAAACTTGAAATACTATCAATTTGCTGAGGGTCCTCATAATATCATGCGGATCTACTACTTTCCCTATGGAGAATACTAGCATTTGATTTGGTGCTCCAATATGCTTCATGTACTTTATCTCCATTTTCAAAGTCCGACAGTCAGTCTGAACCGTTCAACATGATCTTCATAATAAAATATGCTTGGAGACCAAATTTTATATTTTTTCAAATTTTTTTTTACTATTTTTAAGATAGACACAAAATTAATTTTTAAAAGAGATTCTAGATCATCCGATAAAGTCATATTGTACCTATTTAAAAAAATAGTAAAAAAAATTCTAAAAAAAATATAAAATTTGGTCTCCAAGTTATGAAAATCATGTTGAGTGGTTCAGATTGACTGTTTGAGCTTTGAAAATAGAGATAAAGTACATGGAGCGTATTGGAGCACCAAAATGATGATGCATTTGAACCTATGTTACATGGATACGAGTACGGGTATCGTATCGGATACGATACGGATACGGCGATACGGTAGTTTTTAAAAATCAAGAATATGATACGTCTATTATATATATTATTTTTTATTATAATAATTAATATTATTAATTTAATATGAATTAAATATAAAAAATGCAGGTAATCCAAGCATACATTAAATATGTTAGTTGGTAGATTATAACAAAAGAAAAAAGTTGGCGCAGTGGTTAAGGTTTTTGCGTTGGGATTGGGCCTTCTCAGATTCGAATCATGCTTTTCGCAGAAAAAAAAAACCCATATTTCCTCTGGTGAGCGCTGGTGTTTGCACGGTTCACAGCTCACAATCGCGGCTCACGGGTGCGGGCGCGGTTCACGAGCGTTGATAGCCGTATCTAGGGTTGCAAACGAACTGAACCATATCGAATTTGCCCTAGTTCGAATTTGAATTTGAAATAATATCGAACCAAATTCAGTTTGAAATTGAATAGATTTCAAACTTAAAATGTCAGTTCGAATTTAATTCGGTATAATTCGAACTAGTTCGATTTGATTCGAAATTAGTTCGAAATTGAGACAAATTGTATGAAGAATTGAGATTAGAAAATCTAAAAGAAATCAACAAAATTTAAGTAACAAAATTTAGCAAGAGGGAGCGACGCGAAATCAATCACAGCTCAAGTATCAACTATCAAGTATCAATGCAAAATCTGGAGAGAAAGAGGAGAGTGAGCGAAGGAGACAGAGCGAAAAGGTGATTTTTAGTTTGCTAGGTTTAGACGAGAGTGAGAACTTGAGAGGGAGAGATGCGATGTTCACCCTGGAAAGTACGACAAGGGCTAATTTACCCAAAAAAAAGTACCACGACACTATTAAAATATTACGCACGTGAATCGGTTCTTCCTTTCTGTGTCCAGCTGGAGACGAGGCTTTTTATACGTTGTTCGTGTAAAATTCATAGAGAGTGTCTGAGTACGAAAATATCAGGGTTGATTACATTTATTCTCCACTTTGTTTCATCAGAAATAATTGGACGGTCCAGGATACACTCGGAGATTTCGAACCAAATAAATTAAAAAACCTATTCAAATCGAATCTGATCAAATTCGAATTCGAAATTGAATTAATTTTGAATCGAACTGGTTTGAATTAATTTCAAACCGAATCTATTTTGAATCGAAATTTTTTTCGAACTTTTTCGAATCAAACTCGAATTGAATCACGAACTACGAATTTTTTGTGCACCCCTAGCCGTATCCACACGTATCCAGCCGTATCTAGACTTGTCAACGGAGTATCGGCGACCGTATCGACTGAGTAAGGATACACCACGTAACCTGATACACCAGTTGGCGTATCAGAGCCGTATCAGGTGCGTATCCGTATTCGATACGCACCCGATACGGGTACAGGGCCTAAAGTGGCGTATCGGGGTAACATAGATTTGAACCCTCCTCATATTTGAGATAGAAAGATGGAGGTTTAACCTACCAATTTCCATTTAATTAATATTGTAATAGTAATTAGTATCACATGACGTGGCGTGATGTGACCAGATCAATTTACGTAGTGTTACGTGATAGAACTAATAATGACGTGATTAATTTCCTTGACTCGCGAGATGAGATATATTAATCTCGCGATATATACTAGTATGTCCACAAATAAATAATTTGTTTCAAAAGCCTCACAGAACTATACTATACATAAAAGATAAAACGACAGTCTTAAGAGAAAAAATAACTCGCAAATCTTGTTCTAACATTCTCGTAATTCATCATAAAGAAATTTCAGTACAAAACAACACGTCCACTTAATTATAAAAAACACCGTAAGAAATAGTTTCCACTTCGTACTATCACTGTCTTATAATTACACATGCATCAAGATCATTTCAATTTTCAAATTAAAATAGATATGTACGCAGTCGTACTTATTTCCTTGATTCTTAAATTAAAAAAACAACTAAATTTCACCATCCCAAAGTTCTTCAATGGTCTTGTAGGGCCCATTGCATGAAACAAACTCTTCTGCTAGATATCCCTTGCGTTGGGATATTTGATCAATTTTTTCTCTTTCATCTACAGTCAATTTCCAGTTTAATATGTCTAAATTCTGTTTCATCCTTTCTTCACTGAAGCTTTTTACTAGCACACAATCCCCTTGCTCAAATATCCATCTCAGACAAATCTGGAACAATTTCGATATAAATTACTCCAGAAAACTTTTTTGCCATTGCCTTTTCTTTTTTTAACCTGATCAATGTTGATTTGACACATATATTGACTTTACTTTCCCATTGTTTTAACTCTTTTTTTCTGAGATATACATTCTTAACTTCATTAATTTTTCTGTTCCCCATTGTGTTCCTTTAGCACCCAAAGGAGAGTAAGCGCACACTTGAACTCCCTTTGCTATGCAAAACTCTCTTAGCTTCTTCTGTTGCCAGAGGGGACTTACTAGAATTAAGTTGTTATCCGTTAAGACATGAAAGAAATGATTCAATTCCAATATCTCCATAAAAATTGTTTGACAAGTTTTCATCTGTTGTTGTCTGGCAAGTTTTCATCAGTACTTGTTTGACAGAGTGTCAATTTTCCCATAGAAACATCATAATATCCAATATCTCCATAAAAAATTTAACATCATTTCTTTTATCCTCTTTTATTTATTTAATTTTTTATTTAGTTATTTCAAAAACAAAAATGACAAATATACCCTCTTTTTCTTCTTGCTATTGTCCAGTTTATACTAATCAATAGTAAACTAAATAGAATTGAAACAAATTCTGATACTCAAATGAGGTATTGTCGTGGCTAGGCTACTTACACGGTAATTTAGAGGGAGGCAAGCGACTTGTATGGGAAACCATAGGAATTGCAGAGAAACTGAAGTAATTTTGAGAAATTTGATGCAAAATCGAAGAAACAATAAAATTGAGATAAAACTGAAATTGTTCAAATTCTGAACATACATCTGTAATAATAAATCACCAGCTTATATGGAATGGTTCGATTAACATGATAAATTATAATTAAACAACTAATTAAGATTAGATTGGAGATTTCTTTTTCATCCTCTCCAACGAAACCCAACAGTTTTTGAACGAACTCATGGAAGAGGAGGAGGAGAGACTAAGATCAAGATGCAGTCGCACGGGGGCGACACCTCAGCAGCGGTCGCCATGGAGGCCATGCAAGAGGCACTCGCCGTGGCTGGTGCCAGTCGTCAATTACTCCCCCAATTCACTATTTTTAATCAGTGACCCCTCTGATTCCTTACCCCTGATTCTTCTTCTATAACTGAAGTAGTGAAGGAAATAATTTTCACTTTAATTTTTAATTTTATTTTTGATTCAAAACCCATAGGTGCTTCATTAAGTATTGAAAATAGTCTGCATATTACATAGATGAAAGAGCAGCCTGAATTAAACATAAAAAGTTCTACCGTACCAGTATCTTGTGAAGTGAAAGAGAGAGAAGAGAGGAGGGTATAATTAATAATTGTCATTTTATTTTTAAAATAATAAAATAAAAGATCAAATAATTAAAAGGAGATAGAAGAAATAATATTAAGTTTGTATGAGAATTTTGAATATTATTATGTTTATATGAGAAAATTGACTATTTTGAAAATTTGAATGCATACACTAGAAATTTTCCCTAAAAATTACGGACACCGTAACACTCTGATTTGAACGGTGGTTGATGCCAAGACAGCACATGGTGATATGTTCGTCTCTGTATCATTACTTTATAGTTTTCATACGGTGGTTGATTACAGACTGATACTTCAATGATTTGTACACTGCTCAATTAACTAGCTAGACAGACATGCATGAGAAGTGTTTCCTATTTTCTATTACTTATATACACGGCTCAATTAACCTAATTTTTAGTTTGCGTTTTAAAATAATAAAAATTCAGAATTGGCAGCACTTTGAAAAAAAAAAAAATCAATGTTAGCCGCAACATGTGCGTTATATGCGCTGCGCAACTTTCGAAGGGCCATAGTTTTTTAATGCCTGCGCACCTATAGTTTTTTTTTTTTTGTGTGTGCATATTTAAGGCATGAAGATGAGACTTTTAGTTTTATTACACGAACTTGTAGTTTTCGAGTTAGAGAATAGTATATTGATTCAATCATATATATTAGTCAGATAAAAGTGTAATCTGCAACCAGCGGCGGAGCCAGACATTTACTGAATGGGGGTCAAACTAAACGGGTTGGATATTAGATACACATATCCAATATCCGAATATATATATGGATACTAGTACGTATATATAGTTTTAAATTTTAACTATTCGTATCTGAATAGTAGATATATACCAAATAACTTAATATATATTATGAAAAAAAAATGTTGTTCGTCATTATAATTATATAAATATTATAAATTTTTTGTATTTTTTAATAATATTTATATGTTTTTTAATAAATAATATTATTGAAAAACGAATATCGATATCCGTCTAATATTCGATCTGTATCCAGAAAAAAAATGATACGAATATGGTTTTACCACTTTTCGATCTGTTAATCAAACACATACTAAAAAAAAATTAATAACATTTAATAAAATTTGTATTAAAAATCTAACATTTACATATTTGGATAAAATAAAGTTCAATAGTCCAAAAGTGTTCTAAAATACTAGAGTTCACCAAATTGTACACAAGTCAAATTTTCTTGAAATATAATGGAGGTCAATAGTATAAAAAATTCACAAACTATGGGGGTCAATTTTCTTGTACCCATAACATTTATTATAATTTATATAGCAAAACTATATTTTCATTATATATTTTTGAAAAAAAATGGGAGTCAATTGACTCCATTCTTGCATATTATCTCCGCCTCTGTCTCCAACAGTCGGATAGGATAGATTAAAAATGAACACAAGTTCACAACCAATATCTTTCTTAAATATACAATTCCACTAATAAATTAAACCTAAAAAGCCATAACTTAGCTAAAAAATAAAAAGTTCATCCACATTACAAATCAATCTTGCACAGAATATCACCAGGCCGAAATTAAAAAAAAAAATATCCCTGTTAAAAAAATAAACTAAAAGACCACTAAATCTTCAAAATTCCAGATTTAATATGTTCGCCATTTCACATTGTGGACTTATTCTTGGAGTCCGCAACGTGAAATGACGAATCCATTATGTGGTCATTTTTGGTGTCCACCAAATCCAATATGGAGTCCACAACGACAAATAACGAATCTATTTTTGAGATTCACAACGTGAAATGATGGATGTGCTAAATATGAAATTCTGAGAATTTAATGATCTTTTAGTTTATTTTTTTTAACAGAGTATTTTTAAAAATTTCGGATCACCGAACCTTGAGATGATGAACCTGCAAAATAAAAAATAAAAAAAATCTACTATTAGATAAAGAGTGTTAAAGTTGGTGTTGTAGAATTTTTTTTCTAAAAAGAAATTCTAATAACCTTAAAAGTTTCTAGCATTAGCATTTCGTTAATTCTAGTGTTTTTCGGCTCGACAACGGGATAGAGTTGTGTACCGGGGTCATGAATTAGTTCTTTAAATTACATCAAACAACGAAGATAATAAATGAATAGGATCCCTCTCAGCTACAAAATTGCCGAGCAATTGCTAACATGCATTAGAATTTTTTTCAAAGTGTTGCAATCTGAATTTTTATTATTTTAAAATGCTAACTAAAAAAAGTCAGCTCCACTTGGCAGCTACATTGCATAGACAAGCTGGAAACTATGAATTCGTATACACTGCATTAATTCAAAAAGAAATATTTTGAGTTAATGAATTTGAACTGTCCAATTAGCTTCAAAATTCATACAAATTAAATCTGCACTAATATTAATGACTCCTATGTTTTAGGTGGAATCCGGATGAACTCCGTTTATAATCGAAGAGTCCATATATATTAATGCAGATGATACGGACTCAAAAACTATGGAGGGAGCTATGACAGACAAAGCGAATTCGCATCCTCTCAGCTTCTCAAGCATGTGGTCGAGAGTTCTCAACTACAAAACGAATTCGTATCCTGCATTAACGCAACTTGCGTTAATATATGTGAACTATCCGATTGAGATCTGCACTAATATTAAATAACTCCTGTGTTATTAGGTTGGCTGAATTGGCTTTCATTTTGATCAGATGGCCGACATGCATTAAACTCAAAAGATACATCTCTACTAAACATGTCCGCAGGTACTGTATTGATTTCATCGGGAAGCTTACCAGAGGTACGACAAGTGGCAAAAAGAGTAAAAAGATCATGCCACCAGCACTTATAGAAAGGGGGAATAAAAACCAGCATATATTCGTATGCCCAGTTCATCTTAATTGGTAGACACCATGTGTAGGAGAAAAACCGTGACTTCTGACATGCAAGTTAACCCATAAAATCAAGCTCAGATATATTAGCAAATGGAGCCTCAGTGTGTGGCGGGTCATAAAAGAGAGTGCAGTGACCCGCATCATCAGATCCCATTGCTTCGATGTCTGGAGCTGCACCTATTCCAAGTAAATTCGGTGCTAAAATATAAAATATAAAATATAATTGGTAGTTCGGGAGGAGAGATACCTACGGGTTTCCAGTTTCCACTGAAAAAAAAGAAAAGAAAAAAAAGATAGAGCTAGAATCCAGAAACAGTGAGCGGTGGAGATAAAACAAAACATTTCCGTGAGCGCACATGTGACTACTCCTTTTACTGTGGAGTCGGGAGACATCGCCACGCAAGCGAGAGAACTAGCTGGACCCATGGGTGCATGATGTTGCATCGTGTGTGTGGCGCAAAAAAGGAGAGAGCACATGCGGATTCAGAATGCCAGGTTGGCACATAAATTGGGTTGAAATAATTTATCGAATTCAAATTTATTAAGTAATTGAGTTTAAATAACTAAATTCATTAACTAATATAATATTAGAAAAAAATAATTAAAATAATGTATTACATAATGAAAAGCAACAAAAATAGTATATTAAGCCATCTGTACTTTAAGATAATAATTTTCTTTATCAAATCACTTGAGCTTCTATATATTTTTTATTTCTTAAATGGTGAACTATTTTTTATTTTGAAAACTGAAAAGAATAAATTGACATCTAAGATCCGCAATTAAAGTGAGGTTTCTTTTTTTAATCCAGTACCAAGCTACTGCGCGTCTGCGCCTCAGCGCTTGACAGAGAGAAGGGACTTCGCGAATTAACAGATTTAGGCAATAGTTTTGGGCTTTGCAAATTAACAGAGTCAGAGAGCGAACGGATCTGGGCTTGCGAATAGTTTGGGTCCGTTAAATAATCAATTAATTAATATAGTGCTGAAGTTTCTGGGCTTCTCAAAGGAGGCAAAACAAAAATCAAAGAGAGACGAACTTGATCCTGACCGTGATTCTTCACATAATTTAAAAATTCAGAAAACAGTTGTTCCCCATCCTCTGGATCTTACAGTATCTTAATTCAGTAATTAAAATTAATTACTAAATAATAATTATAAAATTTTTAGAAATTAAACAATCCACTCCTACATTAGTACAATCAATTAAACAATTGAGAATTAAACACTTAACCAACAAGAATTAAATATTTGGCCAACTCATCTTTAGAAAAGAATTTCTTATTAAGCAATTATTTCCAAAACTTGCTAAATAAGCAATAGACATACAACCTAGCAATTACAAAAACAATTGATACATCAAGATAAGCAATCCATAAACAATCACTGTTGGAGATGCTCTTATTAGATCCATCCCTCCCTGAGCACACATACAATTACAAACAGAGACAATAAAAAAAATAACGAAAATAGAGACCTTGAAAACGAACAAAGAGAGTCTAACGAAAAACAGAGAGAGCCAAATGAAAAAAAAAAAACTAACGAACACAGAAAAAGCTAACTAAAAAGTAAAAACTAAGGCACACATGAAAACTAACTAAAAACTAACGAAGACAAAAAAGAAACTTTTGTAAAGAGAATATAAGATGATGATATTTTAATTGATAAATTAATACAAAATCTGTGATGTCTATTCAGAATGTGGAATAGACAATGTTATCGTTTTTTTACTTTTTTTGAAATTAAAATAAAATTTCCATGTAGATGTTGTGAGGTTAGCCTTAGACAGGCCGTAAGGCCCAAAACTACTTGAGTCTCACTCTCTCTCTCTCCATTTCTTTGATTGGGATCTCCGCAGACCGCATCCGCTGGCGCAGAGAAACCCCAAAAGACGAAAGGCGTGCTCTCTCCCCAGCTGCCGGTCTCAGGTATTAGATCTCTACTTTCCTTTTAATGAACATGAAATCACCATCTCGTGTTCTATTTTGTTGTACACCATCCTTTAATAGTTCTATGCTCTTTATTCTTTAACAAGTTTTTGATATAGAGTTGATCTTTTGTCGGCGTATACTAACTTATTTCCTAGGAAAATTTTAGTAAAAACTGAAGTTCTTCTTTTGTGTCTTGTAAATTTACTAATTACGTCTATAAAATTCAAGGGATTTTGATTGATAAAGGTCATGCAAGTGATGACGGGAATGTAGACAGGGGGAAATCTGTACTCCTTTTTTATTCCAAAAAGAAATGAAGAGTTCGTCTAATTGGGAATTTCTTTGATGCTTTATCTGTTTTCTTCAGTCGATTTCAGCAAGCTGATTTTGAATTTGCTATTTGATATTCCTATGATAAAATTTCCCTTTTTTTGTTGTTGATACAGCATCTACTATGCAGTGAATTTGCTCTTTTTGGTGTTTTGTTTTTTGCTTACATTTGCATGTATTTATTGTGATGAAGACCTAATGATGTTTAATAAGTATAAGAATGGAGATCTGAAAATTATGTTCTCTGTTGAAGCCTTGATAAGAATGTACATTAATTTTAGCTTTAGGGTTTTGGGTTAAGGGTTTATGGAATACAATATGGATTGGGTAAACAGTTAAAAGGGTACCATTGACCACCCTACTCTCCTCCTATGCTGCTTTTGTGTGCACGTGTGCATGCATGTGTGTGGAGAGAGAAACAACACAAGTCGGAGTGCACATCTGTTGCCATAAAGGCTGTAGAAGCTGAGTCCATATCCTGAGGTAACAAAATATTTCTTGCTGCCTGTTGCATGTGTAGTAGGGGTGTAAACGGAGTGGATAATGTTAATACCAAATTCGTATCCGCTTTTCAATGAACGGATATTAATACGGATAGTAAACGGATGTCAAAATATAAAACCAATCCACCTTAAACGGATACAGTTACAGAGCGGATAATCCACAAAAACGGATACGTAACAAACAATTGTCGGATATTGAGTCATATGAACTTTAAGATACAAACTCAAAATTTGAGCTATCTTAGGTGATATGAAGTTGTTGCATGTGAGATGTGTACATTATTATATGGGCTCTAGAGAACAGTATGTTGAAAGACAAGTTATGATATTTACTGAGGGTCTTAACAATGAATTTTATACTTCATGTTTTATTGCCTGCCGATTTTGTAGCTGCAAACTTTCACTTGAATTTCTTTCTGTTTGCTTGACTATCCATGTTTGCTAAGTTTGAGGGTTTGACCCTCAGGATGCCAAAATACACGAATTATCAGATAGCACTGTGATGATTTCTCTATATTATTGCTGCCACAGAAGCACATTAATGATCCTCCTTTGATCTTCAAAATGCTGCTGCTATTGCTTGACCGCTTATTTCTAGCTTTTACTTTTGCATTGTTGTTGCTTTGATGCATTGATGGCTCGATGCTGCATTGCATCTGTTGCCTTTACTAAATGTTGTTATTATTTTATTCTAAATTACTGGCCTGATGACGAAAAGTTGTGGTAAAAAAATATCTCAAATTCCATGTCACTGTTGTAGCCCAATATATAATGTTGTTGGATTGATGGATGAAAGAGTGAGTATCAGCTGCTGTTCAGAGCCTATTTGGAATGGAATTCGTATCCTCTGGGTTAACTCAAATTTTGAGTTAAGATCTGGACCATCCAATTTAAATCCTCACTAATATTGAGGGCCTTGTGTGTTATAGACGTGGGCGGTATTGACCCGAATTCTGTTCACATGGTCCAGAAATTAACTCAAATGGTACGTTAATGCAGAAATGCAGATTCTTTGGAATGGAGGGGGTATGCTTTGAGATTTGTGCCATATGAAAATCGATGACTCTGATCTGATTCTACACGGTCAGGTATTTTACTTGATCTGAACTCTGGAAAGTTTGAAGAGAGATTTGTAAAACAAGTTTCATGCAAATTAAGCATTTGTAAATTAATTTTCGTGCCAAAGCAAATCAGAAGGTCCGGATCTAAACAAAAAATATTCTGTTACCTCAATATATAGAATATATGTTTTGGCTCCCAGCCATGCATGAATCTCATATTTGCATGACTTTTTGGAAAATCTCAACCGTTCAAATACGTTCTGCACGAATCTCAAAGCTAAAATAATACTAGCCCCCTGTGCTATCCCCAAATAGGCACCAGACACGTCGGTCACGCAAAATATGAGATATCGCAGAGGATATGCACTCGCCATGCATGGGGTTATCACTCTGAATTTTTTTTCTGACATGGTTGATTTACACATATATATTTGGGCTCTAGTGACTTTGGCATGTTGAAACAGTAGTGTAAAGTGTAAATGCATTTATGAACATTCTGAAGGCCCAAATTTCATTTATTTTTCTGGTTTTCCCCCTCAGTAACATACATATCCTGAAAATTTTGATTTTTGTGTCTGCACTCATTGATAATATTGTTCACTGATGTCTAGTGAACAGTTTTAAAATTTGTGTATTTATAAGATTCGTATCTATTGCTCTGCTGCATTGTTTGTTTATTTGTGAGGAATTACATTATAACATTTGTCCATTTCTGTTCTAAATCTCCTTTATTAGAGAAACACTACCAAAATTGCCGTTATGGTTTACGAGTAACCTCACTGCTCACTTAGCTGTCAACAGCAGCGGCTTCTCTCTCTACTCAGTTGCTTTCAATCAATATTGGTGAGGCCCTGCTAGACTCGGGATCACATGCCTACTAGAGCCGTGGAAACCTCGGATGCCACAATGTTCTATCACATTTGACCCCTTTAACTGTGTATATATCTGGCACTACCTTGGCAGCTTGAAAAACTCCTCTATGCACATATGTAATGTGTATGTAAGGTGTTTGAGTCTATGCCTAAGACTGACTCTTGCCCTCTGGTGTTTACTTTTTTTTTTAAAATATTCGCAGAGGCTACGAAGTGGTGAGAGGGGCTCAAACTCTCGACATTTGGGTTTCTAACAGTCCTAGGACTTTTTCATTGCCAACTGTGGTACTACCCCATTCTCCTCTGGTGTTTAGTGTTACTACTGCTCTTATCCCCTTATTACTTGATGATTTGCTCTTAAAATTTAAAATGACTGATCAAATGCTTCTTTCCTCAGGCAGTCTGTGCTCCAAGTACTCCAATCAATTAATTACAAAAATCAAACCGACCTAGTTAACAGAATATCCTATCATGACTCATGAGAACTCTTAGGCACTTATAATTGATTACTTGGAATATGTAGATATTTGTCTACGAATGGAATTGCCCGGAATGAACTGTTACCATGGTTAAGTTAAGGCATAACACACCTAAAGAAACGGTGCATAGATGTGCTATTTGCATTTTCAAGGGCATAGATGGTCATTTATTTGCTCTCAGCCTCTTTGTGGGAATCATGATAGCGCTTTTTGATGCAAAATCACATTGCTCCAGAATTTGAATATTCTACTTCTGTTGGTAATAAAGTACTGACAAGCACATTAGCAGACCATGTTATAGTTTTACATGTCTAGCCTTGGGAAAATAGAGGTTAATCCAAAAGGTTCCTTAGTTTATGAGAGTAATCACTTGAATTGATTAGAATTTTAACACTACAAATTAACTATAGAAGTCTCTTTATAAGACGGTTTCAAATCAATTTAGACAATCGCCAATAATTTATTTTTATTTCTTTTAAGATCATAACGGTTCAGTTAAACCTTGAGTTAACACATTG
The DNA here is from genome assembly GCA_964058875.1 of Carex rostrata. Lineage (NCBI taxonomy): Eukaryota > Viridiplantae > Streptophyta > Magnoliopsida > Poales > Cyperaceae > Carex > Carex rostrata. Next base: position 2,994,602 of record CAXKVT010000008.1, on the reverse strand, counting down.
TTTTTAGAACTAGTTGAGTACCTGTCTACAATATAGAACCCAATTATATATTGGTCATGTGCTAACAATTTGAGATGCTTTTTTATTGCATAAACAGATAGAATCAGGGAGATGATTAAGATCAGTTGGTACATCATTCTTACCATGTCCACACCTGTCACATACAAACATAAATGTACTCTCAATATCCATTAAAGATCAGCTAATCTATGGTTTGACAGAGCCACATAGGTCCATGCAATGGTAGATGGTACTCGATATATTTCTCTCAAATCATACCTTTAGCTTTTCATACTGGTAGAATAGAAGCCCTTTGCAAATGGGAAAATGTCATGTTGCTGCCAATAGGCTGCACCCATGGCAAGGTGGGCCTCACCCACGGCTTAAAAAGAGGTGTGATCATTTGATACGGTTATTTTGACATTTCTGATAATAAATTAAAAAAAAGTAAATTTATTTGTATGTCATTGAACATATAGATAACTTAACAAAATTTAATTTGTGTAATTAATGAACAGTGAAACATATATCAAGTATGGTTTTTTTTTCTTTATTATAAACATGATATATGGATAATATATATTATGTAATGTCAAATTTTATTTGGAAAATTATCAGAATGATCAAAATAAAGTATTGTGAAGTCCTATGCTATATACAAGCATATACAAGTACGTACAATTATATATTAATTCGATCTAGTGTGTGCATTTGAATTGAGCCAAATGTTTATCTAGCTAGAATGAAAATTTTAATTCCAATAAAAATTACGCCAAAATAATAATACGCCAGCTGTATTTTCTATCTAGTTTAGAGCACGCCAAATAATAATACGCCAGCTGTCTTTTCTCCAATTTTAGTTTCGTAAGTTGCATTTCGGTAGGTGAAATATCATTATTTTGTTATTTTATTTTTAAAATTTAAAAAATATTATTTTTTATTCTGAAAATATCACTCATATAGTCATATATCATTTAGTTTTTTGAAATTACAGAAATATTATTTTGTTAAAATTTTAATTTATAATAAATTATTCCAATTATTATCACCGATCAAAAGAACGAGATGAGAATAATCCACGTTTGGACCCATATCATGATTATATTTATAGTTCACATTGTTTTTATTGTTTTATAATCTATAGTACTGGTTTCAATGCTAAATAGACATTGTACGTAATAGATGATCCAATTATCTTTTTAATTATATATGTTAAATGCATTACCAGTTCGAGAATTATAAACTTTAGAAACTAACTAAAATGATATTTTGGAACTTTACAAATAAAAAATAATAAACAAGTGATACTTGAAGGACTAAAATAATGCTTATAATTAAAACTTTTGAGAACCAAAATAGAAAACAAGGAATATATTGAAAACCATTAATTAATGTAATATATTCTACAAACATTATTGTCCAAAAAATTCAGTGCCGTTATGAAATAAAATAATGTTGGGATGCCCTCCAGTTGTTGAGAATTGGATGGTCCTGTTTAATACGGGTACTCATTTCAGAGTTCAGACTATCGCTGCAGATTGGATCCCATGAAAAGCTATTTGTGTTAGAAGAGTCAGATATGATTTGATTACTTCTGGAATCTTCCAATAACATCAACCCAACTGGTGAGGAGCTTAACGATGGGAAATTAGTTATTTAATTATCTCATGATTTCCCAACTACATGCATGCGAATGCGACTATGCGAGTGCGACCCAGTGTATACTGTTCTCTGTACTAAAATAAGTCATTCACAGATTGACATTAATTACACAATCATCCTCTATAAATAATTAGGTTTATTTGTTTGTCTCTCTTCTCATCACAGATATAACTTTACAAGAGAACTTGAGCTAGCTCCTACTTTCCACCAGCAATTACATACTTCCAATTAATGATGGATTTTCGGAGGAAAATTCTCTTTGATTATGCTCTTAATTGTTTTCATTTTCTTGTCTATGTTGTCAGGAACAAGCATAGGAATGCCAGTTCCTGAAAAACCCAGTATTTGCAATTGTAAGATGGACAAGAGTCACGGTGTACACCATATATAGTTAATAGTGTCGGTACAGCTAGTCGATCGATTGGTGGTTGCTCATCTTAAAAAATGTCCTATTTTACTGTATTCTGTACCATTTTTGCCTTTTTTCAAGGATGAATAAATGATCTTTAAATTGTATTTTTGTTACCGGTATTATTTGTTGGTTTTGTTATTGTTATCATCCTCTTTGCTATCAGGCCATATATAGTTGGGGCTTGGGAAGGAAGAGCAAATATTCTTCATTACATTTTCATTACAATTAATGCATATTAGACGATTAGTACTATTAATTTAAAAATGTAAAGAAATAACTATAGGTTGTGATGCTAATGATATGTTTTATAGAGCTACCCTTGTCTGATTTCCCTAGAACGCCCAACTAAATACGTGGCGAATTTCTGGTCTTTCAGCACAAGCCACTAGGGGTGGCAATGAGCTGCTAAACAACGAGTTTGGTCTCACTCGTAATCAGCTTGTTTATAGATCAAGCTAAGTGAGCGAGTTTGAATTTTATATTCCGAGTTGAAATTGTTGCTCAAGACTGACTCGTGACTTGTCCGAGTGAGTCGAGCTGGCTTGTTACTAGCTTAACAGATCCATAAATTTGTATATTTTTTTTCCTGCTATATCTTAAATTTTCATAACACATCTTATCAATTATGCCTAAAATAAAATAATATTTATATGACTAATTATTGATGAATACTCTTAATTCAACTGCAATTAAGCAAATCAACTACTATAAATTAAGTTTACAACTAAATTCATACATACAAAAATATCAAAATTCTAAATTCATACAAACATATTCACATAACAAATTCATGCATACCAAATCAAACAAATTCATACAAATTAATTTAGTTGCTTATAATTAATTCATACATATTCCATACAAAATTACTAATCAACTTAAGCACAGTTCAAAGTGCAATTACCATAACACTGGCTATAACATCCATAGACCATAATATCCCCAATCTAAAGTAAACGCATCCGATTAAACTACGTATATTAAATAGCTCGTTAATGACCGAGCTGGCTCGTGCCGAGCCAAGCCAAACTCAAACTCATTAATTCTGGTTCGAGTATGTGACGAGCAAGCTAATTTTAACTCGATCCACTAACGAACGAGCTGTTACCGATTGAATCACGGACAAATTCCAAACGGGGCCACGAGCCACAAGTTTTTTTGCCAGTCCTACAAGCCACTGTCATATATATTCGTCCATTAATTCCAAAATCTCATTTAAATATCAGTTCACTTTTCCAAGTCTAAGTCTTACATCCTTTACAAGTCCTGGCACTCATCGGTCTTCACACGGCATCAAAAGAAAGATACATGCACTTGCAATTATATATAAAGCTTCTACACTACGAGCATCAATTTCACAAAGCATCTAACAATTAACAAAATGGGGAGCGATCTCCGAAACCCTCTCACTGTACTCTCTATTGTCGTCCTCCTTTTCCTTTTAACCACACCAACAAGCACTGCCATAAGAGGACCAATTCAGTGGTTGTCTCCTCCTGACCACTGTGACTTTAAGTTGGAGAATTGTTCACCTCCTCCGCCTCAACTTGGCGGAACTACCACCACAACACTAGATCAAGCAACTGATCAGCCTTAGTGAGTGAAGGATATATAATCTGTATTCAGGCAACTAGCCAATATGACGATATGATGATCTCAACTATTATTTATATATGTTTTGTTATTTTGGTTTTAATGTGTCAGTATAATAGTATTGGTGAGTATTGTGAAAGATGTTGTATATTTTTTTCGTACAATTAAAATATGATTGTTAGAAAATAAAAATGGTCTTTTCTCTGTGTGAGCGCGGATGTTAATTTAATAGCTAAAGTCTTTACAAGTTTGTTCTTTTCACCTGTTGTAGTTCTTTTCTAGAACTAAAACAGTCAATTTGTTTTGATTTCCTCTTTTTTTTGCTTTTGTTTTTGTTGTTGTTAATAATATTGAACTTGTGGCATGCCATTTAAATAATATATAAGTGATCAAATGTGTATGATGCCGGCTCCATAACCAAAGTTTTTTTTTAAAGAAAAATGACTGAAGTTGTTAGACTAAGGACCTGTTTGTTTGTCACGGTATTGTGCATGATGTGATTTGACGGGTTTGGAAATCTATTTTTTATTTGCAGGAATCCATACTCATAAGTATGCATAGGAATAATTATGAAAAATGTACTTAATGAATGTTTGGTTGTATTGTGAGAATAGTTATGTGAAATCTTATTTTCTTTCTAAATACTTGATATCAATAAAATAATTATTTAATATTAAATTAACAAATTGATTATTTTGATGATTAATACAAGATTTTCATTTTGCTTAATTTTTAAAATCATTCAATTATTTAATTTAAAAAATTATAATTAATTAAATAAAATAAAATAGAATAAATAATAATATTAAATAGATGAAATATTTTTAATAAAAATTATTAGTAAAATGGGTACAAATAAAAAAAAATTTATAGATAAAATAATAAAATAAGAAAACAACAATTAAAAATATTTAAAAAATAAACCTTTAAAATCATTAAAAAAACATTTATAATTTGTATTAACATTTTCAAAACAATTAAAGAGGAATTTATTTACTACACCAAATTTATTAATAGATCACAATTTAAAAAAAAGCACCGATGATGGTCCAATTAAATCCCATCACCTATTTTTTAGGGTCATGGAAATTTCTGAAATTAAAAAAAAATGTTTTGTCCGGATTCAAACTTTTGCACTTGAAATGCAATTGTCATGATATCCGGGTCACACTGTGAGTCAATTACCTAACACTTGACAATTGTCATGATATCCGGTCATCCGGGTCAATTCTCCCAGGACCATGTTTCTAGAATAACCTTACCGTATGCAAAGTGGGCCACAAATGTCAGAGATAAGAAATTACTTATTATTTGTTGCAATTAGAGGAGATGTACTTTTATTCAACTTGGATGGATCCGTTCGACCATATTAACCTGAACCTTTTATAAAGTTGAACAAATTAGAATTCGACCTAGGTATCAGATTCGAGACAATATGAGACTCGAGCATGATAAAAAAATTTGACTAACTTGAAATCTGATTCAACCAATCCGACCCAACTCAACTCGATACTAACAAGAATTCGACCCATCCGAGCCCCCCTTGGAAGTAACAAGTTTCATTAGACCCAAAGTATCAGTCCGATCCAATCTGGCTCGATTTTTTTAAAAGTCAACATGATCCATATTTGTACTTACCCGATTTGACCCGTTAGAATATTAGACGTGATTCAAAACTAAATGACTCGTAACTCGATTCAACTCGTTTGATTGTCACATCTGGTAGCTAGGATCATACAATAATTATACTTGCTATTATACAAAGTCCGTAATCACTGGATTTCCATGATCTTATCGATATTTATTGACTAAAATAACCTAAAACGTACGGTGACTAATGAAATCAACCGCGTTGATTTGTCCTGTTTACATATCTCTCCATTTGACACAAATTTTGAAGAATCCCGCATTACAAATTGATCTGGATTTTAATGGGACTTTCCAAAATTCAAACTCAAACGGAGAAGTGATTCAGAGAATCGGGACTCAGCACGCCAAAATTTACACCGTAAAGTCATCTCTGAGCTCAAAAGGATGATTTGGAAATTGCAAGTTATATAACTGCAAAACCCCACTGCAATGAGGTATGCTCCATCAAGTTAGTGTTTCTTTATTTCCCCCAAATTGGAGGTCTTAAATTATAGTTGAGTTTTCAGTATATTGTTTCAGACTTATTGATCTAAGAAATAAAAAAAAAAAACGGCGCCAATAACAATTGTACTAAAAATCCAACACATTTAACATTTTATTACATATCTTCAACAATATTCAGTTTAAAATACAGCAATTAAATCAAGAACAAGCGGTATCTAGCAAACCTTCCCAATCCTGAAATGGAAAACGCCACACTCATAAAGGAAAAATAATAAGAAGGTCCTAATTAAAATTCGATCTCCTTGTACACGTATAATTTTCTTCTGGCAATGCTTCTCAGACAAAAACTTGTTGAGAAACTAGGATCAAATGAAACATATACCAAACTATCAAATTCTTTTATTGGCTGGTAACACACGACAACGGTATTCACCGAGAGCCCATATTGGAAATATGTTGCGAAATTGCGAGTAGCTAATCATGCAGTTTTGGCTGAACACACCCATTATCTCCTGCAATTCACAAATATAAATAGCGGAAGGACCTAACTGTAAGATCGTATCAGCACTATGATAATACAATTTTGTACAAAGGCTTCTGCAAAAAAGATATTGAACTATTTTTATTATTGATATATATATATTAAACTAGGAGAACAGAGGCACACATACTTGCTGAGGGAACTCGCCATTCTCCATTTGTAAGTTGATCAAAACTTTTGCTGCCTTGTGCAATGGCTTTGGGTCTCTATCAGCCTAACCAACAAGCGCAGGCAATGAGTTGATAATCACTATAGAAATTTGTTGGGATGAATGAGGTGTGCTAATAAGGTCGCACCAGATATGTCAAGACTCAAGATCAATGATTCTAGTAATTTAAACTCAACTTGCATTAATTATTCATTCTTTTAAGTACTAGCTTTGGCAATGTGTGGCATAAAAACATGTGCATGTAGAACGCCCCCAAAATTAATAAAGAAATTATGAAAGCTGTATAACCAGCAAAAAAAATAAAATAAATAATACCTGACCAGCATCAATAAGAGCTAACATAGCCCATCCGGTGTTTACTGCGTGAGCTCTGTTCCCTTCCAGATTTGTATAAACCTTCTTCCATCACAAACAATCAAACCATTATCTAATCAACACTTAGTTCCATTCTCACATGTTATTAATTATATTGTACTTGCTTGTTCTTACTACATATAAAGGGCAGGATACCAAGCATATGGATACAGTATCTAAATAATTCTAGGGCAATTTATGCACAAGTAGTCAAGTACCTTATCTTGGCACGATAGATAGCTCTCACCCCAACCACCCGAAGGCAATTCCTTAGACAACAAGAAAGCACAGGCTTTTCTTAAAGACGCATTGTTTTCATACGTCTTTCCAGCTGCTATTAATCCTGTAACTCCAAACCATGTTCCATATGTGAAACAAACTGCCCATGAACCATACCTGAAAAAAAATAAAAATAAAAACAAACACGACAATATCATGAAATCAAGGAGAGATTGCAATGCAGTAATTTATCTTTCTAAAACTTTAGTGGCAATAGCGGACTTCTTTTAAGTAAAACTAAATGGAAATTGTATTAGAATATTCAAACCATGAACCATCTGGTTGTTGAATTGATTCGATATAGTTGACCGCTTTTCTGATGCTGGCATCAATATCTCTCCCACGGTGATTTGGATAGAGCTTTCTAAATGCAGTCAGAGCCTGTATTGCAGATGACGTACATTCTACACATCTGTCATTTAATCCAATTCTAAACATGCTCAATTTCATTGCATTTAGATTAAATAATGCAAATAGAAAGTTGTAAACATTCTTTTATCTTACGGGCAGTCTATCATAATGCCCCCAAATGTCTCTGCTGGGTTAATCATCTGCATTTTTCAGTAGTAAAATCAATAAAATATAGTTCCCACAATTTTTTTAGAGTATAGTAGAAAATCAAAACAGCTTCTATAGACCAGTAATAAACCAATTCCTATATATAGCAGGATTAAGGGATCACAATTGGTCGAGGAAGTTCATCCAAAAAGAAAAAGAAAAAAATTGATCCGTGTACTCCCGATCAAATTCCAGTTTTCTAAGGTTTAAATGGTAAATATTGTATGTTAAGGAATCGTTTGGCCTTTTCTTGTTGGTCGGAACTGAATTCTCTCTTCTTCTTCTTATGTTTTTTAAAATCAAAATTCAATTCTAAATCAATCCTTTCATCTCATTTCTATTAAATTGAATTGGATTCTATTATAAATTTTAATCTAATTAGAGCCTTTGTGTTTCAAGTTCACCACATGTAAAAAATCTGACAGATTTTTGTCAAACAACCAAAGTTCCCAGGAAAAATTACAAGAACGAGTAAATTGAATGTAAATCAACATGTTGCTGTCCGACTTGTCTGACACAATTTGAGTTTGGCTGAGTTCCAAATCATGCTAACATTATCAAACTGAACTCTTTGAATTCATATTAAAGTGCTCAAGGCACAGGAGAAAGACGAGAGATAAACAGCAATTCTCACCTCCATCCATGCATAAGATCTTGTGAGTTCATATGCTGAAAAACCACCATTGTCATTCTACAAGTAAAAGGAATCAATAAGAAAACAAGATATTGTTAATTGATGTCACTGTGATTGTCATATGGAACAAAATAAATAAATTTGCCTGTTCAAATAATATGCACAAGCACAGAGGCAGAAATAAAACATGGAAGAATTGAAATAGCATGAATTGACTTCTCAGTATAGCATAGTGTAGTACACAAACCATCAAAGATAATATAACATTGACAGCATCATACAGCCTATTTGCTTCAATTGGAGGACCCACCATCGTTTGTGGTAACTTTGACAGTAGTAAAGCTGCCTGAACAAGGTAAAAGCAAATCCAGATAATTATTAGAAGTTACATTAATTGTTTTAGGAACAACACAAACAATTACCTTTAGTCCCTCAGCAGTGCAGTCAGAAACTGCCCAGCCCTGATCTGCTGTACTGAATGGCCATGCACCTTTAGATATGTGACGATACCAGGAACTAAGATCACCTGGAGAATCTCCATAATATTACAACATATACCTTTTTATTTTTCAGATCATCAAATTTTGAAACCGACTTGATATATGCATGCATAAATATTATGGATACCTGACTATTATTTATGAAGTAATGAGTCTTGTATAGGGTTGGTGCATACTCTTGAACCAAACCAGTGGCATAGATTGCCTGAACAGTAAATGCAGTGTCCCACAATTGAGAACCATTGTGACCCTGCATTTTCATTCCATCTTCAGCAATCCAGAGATAGTCATAGATTCTTGGTATGTGGAGCTTAAACGCTTGTGAGCTCGGAATTGTTGTTCTTGGTTCAATTACTGAAATCATGCTATTTACAAGGGCCAAACAGAAACAAATCCAGATTTAGTGAAATCCGGAACAAAGTACTACTCACATCATTAGTCCCACAAGCATTATCCTAAAGAGGAGCGGCAGCCTGGGATCTATATATATCCACCCGATGGCGTCAATTGAATGGCCAGAAGCGAAGATGTCTCCAGGTGATCTTCTACGGTCGGATATGTATATGAGGTACGCACCTATGGCATGTCTGTTTCCATGTATTAGCAAGTTTTGTTTCTAATATTTTTTTGGATTAAGTTTGTTTTTGTCCTTTTCTTACTACTGCTGTAGGAAATTGTTCAAATGTGCATCTATGAAATCTTTCGGGTATGTCAAATTTTCATTGCTGAAACATTTTGATATGTCACATGATCAAAATTATGCCTGACAAATTGTTTGATAAATAGTGCATTTTGTCACAAGATAATTTTGTTCTTTACTTCTAAGTTTTGATGTTAAGGGAGCTATACATACAATTTGTTTCAGGATGTCTATGGGCTTCAAGTTAGTGACACTATATTGCTACTTGGTATGTGCCATTTTTTATTGTAATTTATAATTTAATAGTTATTGTTGTTAGATAGATTTGAATTGTTTCAAGTTACAAAACCAAAATGATAAGCACAAGTAAAACTTTGAGTGAGTCTATGGTACTATGCCTATCACGGGTTGGTCCGTGCTACGGCTCAATATTCGAGTTTTCAAAATCCTAATGGTCGATCCAAACCGTTCATCTTGTTCTCCATATTAATATGTGTTTGGAGACCAAATTTTACATTTTTTGAATTTTTTTTTACTTTTTGTTTAGATATTTAGAAAATCACTTGATCTGAAAATTCTGGACCATCCAAAAACAGTGATTTTCAATAAATTTAAAAAAATAGTAAAAAAATTTCAAAAAATGTAAAATTTGGTCTCCAAATACATATTAATATGGAAAATAAGATGAACAGTTCGGATCGACCGTTAGAATTTTGAAAACTCGAATATTGAGCCGTAGCACGGACCAAATCGTAATATGCATAGTACCATAGACTCACTCTAAAACTTTAGTACAATTGCAAAAACTTTAAAGAAAATATGTCCATAAAAACACTATAATATCCAATATTCACAAACTTACAAAATAGTCAATTTACCCATAAGAACACTATAATATCCAATATCCACTTTTATTCATTTAACATATTATTTAATTTTTTTTTGACAAATATACCCTTTCATTTTAAACCCTCCTCTCTCCTCTCTTCTTTTTCCTCCACTGTGAGTTTTTAGCAAACTCACTGTATAGCTAGTTCACTATATGCAAAAGGGGGCTAGTTTTAGCAAATCTATCAATACAAAGAGGCCCACAAAAGAAGAGTTCGAGGCCATAAGGGAGTGTGATTCACAGTACAAGTAGCGTGCATGCACACTATATAACATGAGGGTTTGAAATTAAAGGGCAAATGGGATAAAAGAAAAAACATTAAATTTTTGTGGGAATATTGGATATTATGTTGTTTTCACTGGGAAATTGGCTATTTTGAAAGTTTGTATGGTCACACTAGAAATTTCCCTAATTTTTAATTGGTATATAAAATGTTACATTTAATTTTTAAGGGCACCACAGATTAGTAGTCTTTCTCAGTTCTTACATATAGTTAATACCACAGTTCTGAATTATCATTTCTCAATGGCATGCTTGAATTTGACCTTAAAATGACCTCTGTCAGGTAATGTGATATTTTATTTTGTCTTTCTCAGTTCTTACATATAGTTAATACCACAGTTCTGAATTATCATTTCTCAATGGCATGCTTGAATTTGACCTTAAAATGACCTCTGTCAGGTAATGTGATATTTTATTTTGTCTTTCTCAGTTCTTACATATAGTTAATACCACAGTTCTGAATTATCATTTCTCAATGGCATGCTTGAATTTGACCTTAAAATGACCTCTGTCAGGTAATGTGATATTTTATTTTGATATTCTCGTAACTTTTAAATTCAAATATTATTTTGCTACTTTTAATAATTAAAGTTCCTCATACTGTTTAGTTTTATTATAAAGAAATGTTAAATCACCTGCTAACCCTTTTCCCTTCAATTATGATCAAGGCGAGTTTGGAGACTGCTATTGAATGGTAGCCAAGTTGACTGGAAGACAAGGACCTATAACCTCCAACACTATGTATTACTTTCAGGTGAGGCTATAATTGGAATTTCTCTTTTTTGTTATTTTTGTTCAGCAATGGTTGTTAGCTGGTGTGAAGGACTCCTTTAAATTTAAACTTTTAAAGAAATCAGGAATTAATGAGGACATACTGTATTACTGTTTAGCCTTAAATAGTGTTGAAAAACCATAATAACTTTCAAAACAAAGCTAGTTTTTTCAACACTAAGTCTTGTTAATCGTCTGAAATTTATTAAATTCATTTCTTTTACAAAATTTTAACATCAATGATTCAAAATTATGATTTCACCATTTAGTTGTCATGTTTCAAAAGCTTGTTCATAGCAGGTTAGAACTACTTCATATAACTTTGAGATTCGTGCTAAGTGAATTTTAAACCACAAAAAAACATAGTTTTTCTTACTAAAAAAAGAGCCTGAAATCATTACAAACACAACCCCAAGCAAAACATAGTTTGGCTTAGCCAAGAACATAGAATTACAAAAAGTAACATATTATAAGTTATAGGTTATGTTTGGTTGTGGAGTAAGTTAATGAGGATTAAATTGCTCACTCTATGTTACTCTTCATATTTTACACCTCATTTGGTAATTCGATAGTTCAAGTCATGTTTTAAATTAATCCACCTCGAGGAGTAAGATGTTGGAAAATGAATCTCTCTGCCTATGACATTAGGGGTGATCATCTGTGGTCATTAGATTTGTTTTGCTCAAAAAGTTTGTTTTTCCGAGCGAATTGCTCATTTATGTTTCTTTCATTTCATTGGAGTAGAAGGTTGATGCTGTAGGCTTGCACATGCAACAGGACAGTCCAGAGGACAGTGAAGAGGTATAAACCTGCCTTAAAATAATCTTTTATTGTATCTTCTGCTGAAAACCTAGACAAATGAGGCCTATCAAATGTCATCAAGAAAATATATATCTCCCAATGAATTCAAGGAAAATTCCGTGCCAAATCTAATGAAGAGTTGTATTGTTGGGCATCAGCCTGGCAGGAAAAATATTGGGCTCATCAAATGTCAAATTGATGAAGTTATCAATATTTATAAATGTCTGCCAAATAATACAAGATTTCCCTGCTCAAATTATATCTGGTAGCATAGGTTTTCATGCAAAAACACAAATATATTCATGACTTGAATTATGATGCTAATTAAATACACCTTGCTTGGGCGGCTTGAAGGTGACTAGAGGCGGCAATGAAGCTGATGACAAGGAAGAAGAGGAAGAGGGATACGAGGACCGCCATGTGGAGAATTTGACAAGGACTCTGGTGCAAATGATAATAAGGACGTTGACAAAGAGTATGATGAGGACTACAATGCTGAGGATGATGAAGATGATGACTTCATTGTTATCTGCTAAGTGTGAGGCAGTCTGCAGGTGCCAGTTTAGGTTAGTTTGGAGGTCTAGTTAGATTCTAAGGCCGAGTATTGTTTTAGTCTGGTAGTAGTGGCTTTCAGTTTGTTTGTCGCCTCTCTGTACTTGAGACTTGTTTTTTGTCACGATCTGAAGATGCAACAACTAATTGGGCTAGCCGTAGGAATTGTTGAAGGTCGCTATGTATAAAGGAAGTATGTGCAGAACCAACTGACGGGGCCCAGTGATCAGCGAAGTATAGCTTGTCCTGCCCAATCTTCCTTTCTACATAGCGACCTTCAACAATTCCTACGGCTAGCCCCAAATTAGGTATCACATCTTCAGATCGTGACATTTTTATTGGAAGCAGGTGGACTATTCTTTAAAAAAAAAAAAAACCCTTATATTTCTAGAGAATTTTACTGGAATCCACATTTTTCTTAATTGTGATATGTTACGAAATTCATTTTAGTAAATTTCTGTTAATATCACTGGAAAGGAATTACATAATAGATGTGTTTAATTTAACACCCTTTAGTATTTTTTTTTTAAATAGTTATTGATACAACCTCTGGATTGCTTATTTATGAGCAGATGGTTACTCTTGCAAAACATTTTATGCAGCATTTTCTCTTTTATTGGCTGTAAATAGATTAACGCGAAGACAAATTAATGAGAAAGCATTGAACCTGGCAAATGTATAGGTGTATCAGAAAAGGGTAATATATTATGGAGGACACTGGAGATATTTATTTTTCGGCAAAACTACGAATTTTTTTGTTTGTTTTCAGATTCAGCAAGTTTCTATCCAAATTTTTTTTTTCTTTTCAAAATAAGCAATTTTCTATCCAATTTGGGGCTCCGACAGCCACTTTTCAAACTTTAATATTAATGTACCTAAATGTGTTGGGTTCGTAAAGTCACAAAATTATTAAAAAAAAAGGAAAAAAAAATAAACTGCAAGTTTGTACCTCTTATCTGTCCTTATAATTGAGCGAGCTCACTGTAACCTGCATTCACAAAAATTTAAGAAAGAGAATAGTGAATTATTATTGAGATGTTGAGAATGGCAAGGTAGCGCATTTGGTTAGAAAAAAGTTTTAGAACTGTTGGTTACTCAAAAGTCGAGAGTTTGATTCCCTCTCATAATTTTCCAGTTTCGGCAAAGGTTTTCAAAAAAAGAATTATTAATGAGATGTTGAAGTCCAAATTTGATGAAATTGTTTTCTTTTGTTTTGTGTTCTTTTATTTTTTTGTGCTCTTATTTTTTTTAGACATAGACAAATGAGTTTAGTGTATAACTGTATATATAACTATATCCTGGTCTGGTGGAGAACCACCGTATTCTAACCAGCGTTGCAAATAACGGTATAGAGTTATCGGACGGTTAAGGTACTGCCAAATGATTAATCGGGAATAATAAGAAATAATCGGTTATGATCAGAAATAATTGACCGGTTAATTGAGAAAATCCGTGACAGCTTGATCACCGTCAATGACTAATCGGCTGATTAATCAGCTTAAACAGACGTTTTTTACAACACTGATTCAAACATGCCCTGCTCATGCCATGCCTCACTTTTGAGCTATTAATTGGATTTGTCAACATCTTGATATTGGGCCTTTGTCTTTGGCCGGATTTGGGATTCTGCTAAGATAAAGTGACTTGTCGGAGTGTTAGCCGTCTTCTGTTGGATTCTTTTAGGCCTTCGAAATATTTTCAAGATTTTGACTTGGTGTTTTAGGATTTTAATTGTTGTTTCCTGAAAACTAAAATGGTCCATTTGGTTTGTTCAAAAGAAACAATAAAGGTTAATTAGTCCTTTTGGAGGTTTGCATGTATACATGATAAGTCTGAAATTAGAAGGGGTATGTTGACAAGTCTTTTGTTTTCTATAATTTTACTGACTATTTTTCACTAATTTTAGAAGCTCTAAGTTAACAGGTTTATGAAGCTCTATACTTTACAGGAATATGTTTGTATATTTAATTTCATTTTATGTATTTTTTGGAGGAAATAGAGTTTCTATTTAGGCCTGCTATTGCATTCTGTTTTCTTGCTTAATTTCCTTGTTCTATTGTACAAAAGTTTTAGTGATTGTGCATTATTTTTCAGTTGATCTTTTATACACCAGTATATATTATTGTATCTATTGTTGTTTTCCTATCATAAAGATCAAGCAAAAAGAAGGTAAATTCACTAGTCCATCATCCCTTATTTGCTTGGCCTCATTGCAAGTTGCTGGAAATATTTTCATGGTATATATGCTGATCCACATGTTTGTTGCTCAGTCAGCACTTGAAATGACTCAAATTCTTTATTTGACAAATAAGAGGAATGAGAGAAAATGCAAAACACTTTCAATAAAACCCAACTAAGTTGGTTAAATTCAACACGAGGCAACAGTACTTGAGCTTTTACACAAACTAACTTTAAATAATAAAATAAAAATTTGGCACTAAGATCCGAGATTTCTATTATTTTTTTTTCCAATTATCTTAAGTTATGACAACATTTTCCTCATTCTTCAGACATTTTTTTCTTCTTAATAGTCAATGATTCTCATAATGGATCCCCAACCTTCAAAAGCTACATTTACTTTTGGTTATTATTTTCATTATTGTTGTTGCAATGTAAACCGTCTTTTGCAAATTACAGAGAGGTTAAATGGTAACTGAGCGTAGAGCAATAGCCTCAATTGAAAGTCCAGGCCCAAAGCCGAGGAGCATCCCAAATTGGAGCCCATCACCTGTAGTAGCCTTTCCTTCACTAATTGATTTCTTTCTCATCTCATTCATTATAAACAGTACCGTGGGACTTGACAAGTTCCCAACATCGGTTAGTACCTTCCTTGTCATGTTGAACTTGTCTTTCTCCAATTCAAGTTTCTCCTCAACCATCTTTAAAATTTTAGGGCCTCCTGGGTGAACAATCCAAAATAGAGAATTTAAATCAGTAATACCTAATGGCTTTAATACTTCCTCGACACAACCTCGGATATTTTCCGAGATGTGCTTTGGTATTGAAGGTGCCAAAGTGACGAGGTTTCCGACTTCCCTTGGTACCATTGCAAGAGCATCCATAGTATTCAAGATCATGGTTTCCCTTGTAGAAATGAGCTCATAGAGCGGGCGCTCAAATTCTAAATCAGGATCTGCACCAACAATCACGGCAGCAGATCCATCACCAAATAAAACTTGAGAAACAAGATCATCAGGGTGAGATTCAGAAGGGCCACGGAACCCATGAATAATGTATTCGGAGGTCACCACAAGAACACGTGCGCCACGATTGTTCTCAGCGAGGTCCTTTGCTATACGCAGTGAAGTTGCGCCGCCATGACATCCTTGGTAGTAAAGCATGACGCGCCTAACAGTTGTGGGGAGGCCGAGTAGATGCACGAGACGAACATCAGCGCCTGGACATTCAGCACCGCTATTCGTACAAAAGATGAGGTTGGTAATCTTGGACACAGGCTGGCCCCATTCCTCGATGGCCACTGTTGCTGCCTCTTTTGCAAGCTTTGCTACTTCCTCAGAGACAATCTCCCATCGGGCATCTAGAGAGGGTGCTGAGTGGTCGGCTATATTCGGATACTTCTTTAATATTTCTCCATCATTTGCCATCAAGCCCATATACCGCTGCTTTATAGTTGAGCTTTTACCTACAATTAATCAAGATATGATTTAATATATATGGAAAGGTACGTGTTTTAATCGTTGTGCTCTCAAGCCTTTAATGTTCATGAAAATAAGATTTTAGGTACTTTCATAAGAATTGTTTTTATTTACTAATTGGCATAATGATATGATACGTAATACTCAATTTCATCGCACTTCGATATATATATATATATATATAAGTAATAAATGGACAATGAACATGCAGTAGTACTATTTTTGGTTCCCAATTTTGCATGAGTGAACTAGATATAATGATTAAATTGAATAGAAAAGATAATTAGGAGAACTTAATGAACTTACATATCCTGGTCATCTTCTCCTTGAGCTCAGTAAGATGCTCGCTATTGGTAAGCCGGAAGTACATGTCGGGGTATGTATCATGAGGAACACAGACGGGTGGGAGTGCGGTGCCGATTGCTAGAACAGTAGCAAGGCCTTTTGACCTCTGTGATTAATAGCGACATGAGTTTTTTTTTTTCAAAATCCAAAAATAAATAATTATTTATCTCTTAGCGTTATTATGAGTCTATTCCTACATATGATACCAAAATCAATAATAACGTGACTAATTTTCTTTACTGTCCTTCATTCTAACTCAAGTTCTAGGTTCTAAAAGAATTCAACTGGACCTTCATTTTTTTGATCTGTTGAATTTGTAAATAACTTTTTTTTGTATCAATATATCTGTTGACGACAGTTCACCGCCAATCATAAAAAAAAAAAAAAAATTCCATCCTGAAGAAATCGTTATTGTAAATAATATTCGTAAAATAGTTAGGGTAGGTGCTGCACATATTTTCGATTCACATTATATCTTAAGCCCTAGATTGCTTGACAAAACGATAAAAATTAAAATACTGGCTCCATCAGCTCTTTCACTGATTTGTCCGTCATGTCTTTCCGTTCCTCAGCGAAATAAAAGTCAGAAAATTATATCTCTATTCCTTTTATTCGCTTCCTCTTCTCTCGCTTCTTTAAATATATATATTAAATATAATTTTCTTTGCATATAAATAAACAAGATTTAATATATACAATTTTTTCAAAAAATGGAAAGAAAGAGTTTTTTTTTTTTTACTTCTTATCCGAAAGAAATTTAAATGGTTTAAAGAATGGATTATGCGGGAAAAAAAATTAATTTTGACGTTTTATGTACTGATCAGTGTTGTATTAAATAACAGTATGCGATCGTTGGACGGATAGGGTATCACCAAGCGATTAATCGGGAATAATCGGAAATAATAAGCTATAATTAGGAATAATCGGCCAATTAATCGGAAAAATCTATAACGGTTTAGTCACTGTCAATGACTAATCGGCCTAATGGACGTTTTTTTACAACACTGGTACTAATTGCATAATCTATTGTTTTGATAAATCGAGTTTCAAAAGAAAGAAGAATATATTGTACAAATATTACTTAAATTTTGCATATTTCAGTTTTAGCAAAGTTTCAATTTATTGATTATAGAACATAAAACAAATATTTTATTAATAGTTTATTTTTGCATATTACTTAAGAAATGTAGGTAGTGTATTTTTTTAAATTTTGTTTGCAGATTTCGGATTTAACGACATTGATTAATACATTCTACAATATAAAATAAAATTTCATTGAATTAGTTTTAGAGACCCTTCGCAATTTAAATTATAAATAATTTATTGTTAAGTTGACATTATGAGACTTTTTTTTTACCTTAGGAGTGAGACTATGGGGGATCGAATCTCCTGCCCCCAGAGTCACTGTTAGTGAGCCCCACCCACCTCAAACCCTAAACCCGGTCCCACCCACCCTAAACCCGACCCCACCCCACAGTGACTGAGAGAGCAGGAAAATCCTGCACCCCGGGGGGCAGGTGATCTGCTCCCAGACTATGGTACTATGGAGAGCGCATGTTTGTCTGTACTAAGGATTAATATTATTTTTTTTTTAAATTTAAATAGTGGATTTGAACCATTATATGTGATTTTCATAAAAAAATGTGCTTGCATACTAATTTTTAAATTTCTTTTATATTTAAAAAAAAAATTAATATGTTGAATATCACTACTTTGAAATTTTTTTTTTTTTTTAAAAAAGGCAGAAGCCCATTTCATATTACTGAAATTGGATAATTACAAAATTAGTTTTAGTGTGCCCTCCAAACAGTGAACACCTCAACTGAGAGTAGATAATATCAAGTCACAAAAAAAATAAAATTTAAATAGTAGATAATATCACTACTTTGAAATGGTCTAGCAAATTTAAAAGTAATTTTTTTTTATCTATATAAGAATAGTAAAATGTTCAAAAAATAAAATAAAATGTGATCTACAAATACATTTTTATATATAATTAATTTGAATAGTTCTGATGGATTGTTTAGATTTTGAATAGGAAGATATTAATCGTACGATCGAACCCTACCCCCCTCCCGAATCTGCATCACCCCAGATACCTGAGGTGAAGTGGTGAATGTGAACCATTCATTCCCCTCGGCACGAATCTCAAAACTGATCCCTATAGCCTCAACATGCACCGGAATGAGTTTGATATGAATGAAATTGATATGGATCGTGCATTGTTTTGAATTGCACCTCCGGTACCTGAGGCTGAGGGGATACCCCCTCTGTCGAAATTAACTAAAGAAACATTGCGCTGCTGAAGCCACACCATCACCATTCCGCTGATTTAGTCACGCATGTAAGCTTCTCTGTGCACACATGTAATGTGTATATAAGGTGTTCGATGGTATGCCTAAGACTGTCTTTTACACTATGGTGTTAAATGGTACTTCTGCTACCCCCTTAGTTACTTGATGACCCGCAAATGATTGATCGAATACTTTTTGCCTCAGGCTGTCTGCGCTCCAAGCCTCCAAGTACTTCAATCAATTAATTACAAAAAATCAAACCTACCTAGTTAACAGAAAATATCCAATCATGACTCGTGATTGGAAGAATCCTTGGGTACTTATCCAATTGGAATACATATAAATATTTGTGTTGAAATGAAATTTCCCAGAATAAATAGTTACCATGGTTAAATCAAGGGTCATTTATTTGCTCTCAGAGTGTGGAAATCATCATATCAAGAAATTTCTGATTTTCCACAGATGCCAGCAAACGGCGGAGAAGAGAATTGGCCATCTATTGCTTGCATTGACCGATCTTCCCATTAGAGTGGAGGCTCTCCATGTGTCCTGTACTGTGTTCTTTACCTTCACTATATCACTTCTTGGTGCAAAAATCACATTGCCCCAGAATTTGAATATTCTACTTCCCTTGGTAGTTGGTAACAAAGTACTGACAAGCACATTGCCAGACCATTAGCTTTATATTTCTAGCGTTGGGATAATATATAGAGGTTAATCCAAAATCCCCTAGTTATGAGAGTATTCACTTGAATTGATTAAAAAATTTAACCCTACAGATTATCCATAGAAGTCAATTTATAAGACAGTTCCAAATCAGTTTAGACAATTGCTAAGAATTTGTTTTTCGTTTCTTTTAAGATCATAACAAGTTCGGTTAATCTCGAGTTAACGCATTTCTTTTTGAACTTGTTGAATACCTGTCTACAATATAGAATCCAATTTAACATTGTTTATGTTCTTGCAATTTGAGACCTTATCTATTGCATAAACAAATAGGGAGAAGATTAAGATCAGTTGGTACATCATTCTTAGCATTTTCACTCCCGTCACATACAAATGTAGAGGTACTCTCTGATCTCAATTAAAGATCAGCTAATCTATGGTTTGACAGAGGTCCATGCAATGGTAGATGCACTCTATATATTTTTCTCCGAAATGAAACCTTTGGCTTGTCATACCGGTAGAAGAGAAGCTCCCTTGCAATTGGGCAAATGTCATGTTGAATAGGCTGCATCCATGGCCAGGGGAGGAACCACATTGGACAGGTTTGCCAACCCATTTATTTTTAGAATTAATCAAGTCCCTGGTGTTGAAAACATAGTCTACAGTCACAGGAATGAATTAGAGCAAATGGGAAGTAAATGCAGCTTTCTGACATATAAAGGGCCCATGTTCAAAATAAAAAATGTTAGGGGCATAAGATGGAAAATCAGTGTTACCAAATGGTGAGCTCCAAGACTTTGCCTCAAGGGCAAAATATTCCGTTAATATTAATTTTTAAGTGATTAAATTAATAAATTGGTATATTAATAAAATAGATAAGTTCAGATGGAAAAATAATTAATTTTGAAATGTTGATTGAGAAATATCGATGGGCATATATCAAAATTTATCTTTTATCAAAAGTACAACTTACCTGATCTGTTAGATTCAAATAGAATGCGAATCCCAATATAAATCAAAGCCTTAGATGCCCATGCTCACCCTTAATTACCGACCTTTTGTTTACTGTATTGCTCCTAAAATTGTATAACTGTATAGAGAAAAGATGGCATATTTTCAGATGTAAATAGTATTAAATATTCTAACAACTTGGTCTTAGGCTATATATGGGCCGGACGGTCTTGAATACGAGTCCGCATAGCCGTCTGATCAGGATCAGAGTCAATCTGGCCGAAACGACTATGAGCACGGGACCCTTTAATTTAACTGTGGATCTCAATCGGACTGTTCAGATCTACTAACACATGTTTCATTAATGCAAAGGATACGAATTCCTTGAATACAAGGTGACAGGATGGGAGTGCGTATCCTCTAAGATATCTCATATTTTGCATGACCGACGTGTCTGGTGCCTATTCGGGGACAGAGCAGGGAGCCAGTATTATTTGAGCTTTGAGATTCATGCAGAAGTATTTGAACGGTTGAGATTTTCCAAAAAGTCGCGCAACATTTGAGATATCCCAGAGGCTGCGAATTCGACAAGATGGCCGATATCTCACACAGTTGGACATATAGCCGGTTTAAACGACAGCCACAATTTAAAGTTTAGGAAAAAAAAGGGAGTGTTATAAAATATATTTATGTGGATGTTCATTCTATAACTTCCAATATTAATTATCCACTACCTCCACTATCTCCACTACTATGGACATTTATTTTCTCTTTTATTGTAACATCTCTTTCTAGCCTATAAATAGAGGCTTTGTAAATAGAGAATATTGGACACACATATTATATACAATAGTGGAGAATACAAGTTTGTTGTTGCTCTCTTTATCTCTCTTGTTATTTACTTACTTTTGTTGCAACTTTATATTAATTTTACAACACGTTATCAGCACGAATTGCTCGGAAGAAGTTGCAAAGTAATCATGTAAGTAATTTGTGTGATTAATTATTATATCTTTCATTAATTTAAATTTCATTTAAATTTTTGATTATATTTGTTTTAGTTTACAAGAATCATTCCTTGAAGTGAATGATGAAATAATAACCTGAAGTTATTATCAAAACTAAATGTTTATCAAGAACCTGAAGTTCATATTACATGAATATAATAATAAGAGTAATAACCTGAAGTTATTATCACAACTAAAATTTTATCAAGAACCCGAAGTTCGTATTACTTGAATAAAATAATAACCTGGAGTTATTATTAGAATTATTTACAACCTGAAGTTCTATTATAAATTTTAGTATAAAATTAATATAATAACCAGCAGTTATTATAGGCCACTGGATGAATAATAACCTGAAGTTATTCTCAATTAAAACCTGAAGTTTTATTAGAAATTTTCATATAAAATCAATATAATAACCAGAAGTTATTATAGGTCATCAGATGAAAATATAACCCGAAGTTATTTCAAATTAAATTATACAATTGTGTAGCCAAGCAATTTAATAACTAGAAGTTATTAAATAAAATATTTTATTATAACCTGAAGTTATATAATATTAACCTGAAGTTATTAATACATTTAATTAATTTATTTATTTATTCATACAATTTACGTATTCTTTTATTTATATTTATTTATCTCCCTTTTCATAATATGAAGTTATGATATTAATAACCTGAAGTTATGACATTGATAACCTGAAGTTATGACATTGATAACCTGAAGTTATGACATTTATAATTCAAAATTATGGCATTCATAACCCGAAGTTATGGCATTAATAACCTGAAGTTAATGCGTATCTATTTTGTAGTACATATGACAAATCTCACAAAGTTTGAATTTATCTCATTTTTCATTTATCATAACTTGAAGTTATGGTAGTAATAACCTGATGTTGTAAATACATATTAATGAGAAAGAAAAACGTCCTGAAGATGTTTGTTTCAGATGTGGGATGATAAATCATTGGTCGCGTACTTGTCGTACGCCAAAATATTTTGTAGTGCTATATCAAGCCACAATCAAGAAATAAGGGGAAAACGTGGAAACTAACTTTACTGAATATGACTCCAAAATGAATGCCATGTGGATACACATCTTGATGTATCAGATTTCTTCCATAATGTCAATGAAGAAATATATATTATTACTTAGGGAGAAAATATAGTATAAAAATTTATATTTATGTTTAATAAAAGTTTAGTTTACTTTTTAATTTTTTTTTATGAAAATGAATAAAAGTAATTTATTTTTGCATTTTAAAGGAAAATGGCTGACGCAATGATAAGTAATGAAGATTCATGTCTGGTAGACAGTGGAACAACTAATACCATATTGAAAAGTAAGAAATATTTTTCACTATTGTATCTTGGTGAGACTAATATTCACACTATATCTGGCACAAGTAATTTAATAGAAGGCTCCGGAAGAGCTTGTATTTTGTCACCTGAAGGAACAAAATTAATAATAGATGATGCATTATATTCAAGTAGATCCAGAAGAAATCTACTAAGCTTTAAAGATATTCGAAAGAATGGTTATCATATTGAAACTATGAATGAGAAAAATTGCGAGTATCTTTATATCACATCTATTAAGAATGGCCAGAAGATCATAATTGAAAAGATGCAAGCAATGTCATCTGGATTATATAGTACTTATATAAGTAAAATAGAATCAAATATGGTTGCTAACCCGAAGTTAACCGTTACTAACCAGAAGTTAGTTGATCCAAAATTATTTACATTATGGCATGACAGATTGGGTCATCCAGGAAATATAATGATGAGGAGAATAATTGAAAGTGCAAATGGGCATCCCCTAAAGGACCTGAAGATCCTATTATCAAAAGATATGACATGCGAAGCATGCTCTCTTGGAAAACTAATTATTAGACCATCTCCAAATAAAGTTGGACCTGAAGCTCCTTCATTTTTAGAAAGAATTCAAGGAGATATATGTGGACCTATTACACCTCCATGTGGACCATTTAGATATTTTATGGTGTTAATTGATGCATCAACACGCTGGTCACATGTGAGTTTGTTAGCAACAAGAAATGTTGCATTTGCTAGACTATTAGCACAAATTATCCAATTGAGAGCTAATTTTCCGGATTATCAAATCAGAAGAATCCGGCTTGATAATGCAAGTGAGTTCACTTCTCAAACTTTTAATGATTATTGCATGTCTATTGGAATTACGGTAGAACATCCAGTGGCCCATGTTCATACACAAAACGGTCTGGCAGAATCGTTGATTAAAAGATTACAATTAATTGCTAGACCATTACTCATGAGGTCTAGTTTACCGTCTTCCGCATGGGGACATGCCATATTACATGCCGCTGCACTAATTAGATTAAGACCAACTGCTTATCATAAATATTCCCCATTACAATTGGTCTCCGGAAGAGAACCAAATTTGTCTCATCTAAAGGTATTTGGTTGTGCAGTATATGTTCCAATTTCTCCTCCACAACGCACAAAAATGGGACCTCAAAGAAGGTTGGGAATTTATATTGGTTTTAACTCTTTTTCTATTATTAGATATTTAGAACCATTAACAAGAGATGTTTTTACAGCAAGATTTGCTGATTGTCATTTTAATGAATCAGTATTCCCAAATTTAGGGGAAGAAAAACAAAAACTGGATAAACAAGTAACTTGGAATTCATCGTTATCTTATCTTGACCCCCGAAGTGGTCAATGTGAACTCGAAGTTCAAAAGATCATAAATATGCAAAGAATTGCAAATGAATTGCCTGATGCATTCACAAATACGAATAGAGTTACTAAATCACATATTCCAGCTATAAACGCACCCGCTCGAATTGACATTACAAAAATATCTAATGAATCTAATGTGCGTAGAAAACGTGGAAGACCACTTGGTTCTAAGGATGTAAATCCACGTAAAAGGAAAGAGCAGAATAAAGCAGTTGGTCCAACCCCAGAAGATGTTGATGGTAAAACTCCTGCAGAAGTCAATAAAACCCCAGAAGAGGTTGATAGTAAAACTCCTGAAGAAGTATATAAAATCCCAGAAGAGATTAATGGTAGAACTCATGAAGAAGTTGATAAAAACCCAAAAGAGGTTGATGAAGTTCCAGAAGAAACTCAAGTACCAAATGAATATGAGATTTCTATAAATTATGTAATAAATGGTACTATATTAAATAGAAATAAAACACATGTTGATGAAATCTTTGCATTCGCTATAGCAAGCGATGTTATAAACGAAGAAGATAATGTGCCAAAAACTCTAGAAGAGTGTAGACAAAGAAATGATTGGCCTAAATGGAAAGATGCCATACAAACAGAATTAAGTTCATTAAACAAGCGGCAAGTATTTGGACCTGTAGTCCAAACGCCCAATGATGTTAGCCCTGTAGGTTACAAATGGGTATTTGTCATAAAAAGAAATGAGAAAAATGAGATTGTGAGATATAAAGCAAGGCTAGTGGCACAAGGCTTTACACAAATACCTGGAGTTGATTATGAAGAAACGTATTCACCTGTAGTGGATGCGATAACTCTCAGATTTCTAATAAGTCTCACAGTTGCAGAAAATCTAAAAATGCGACTTATGGATGTTGTAACAGCCTACTTATATGGTTCACTTGACAGTAATATATACATGAAAGTCCCAGAAGGATTGAAAATGCCTGAAGCATATAAGTCAAAACCTAGAGAGATGTACTCTATAAAATTAAGAAGATCTTTATACGGGCTAAAACAATCTGGTCGAATGTGGTATAATCGACTGAGTGAGTACCTTCTAAAAGAAGGTTATAAAAATAATATAATTAGTCCGTGTGTTTTCATTAAAAGATCAAATCTAGGTTTCACAATCATTGCAGTGTATGTTGATGATTTGAATATTATTGGATCTCCTGAAGAGATTGAGAATACTGCAAAATTAATGAAGAATGAATTTGAGATGAAAGACCTTGGTGTAACAAAATTTTGTCTCGGCCTGCAGATCGAACATCTAAAGAATGGAATATTTATCCATCAATTAAATTATGTTGAAAAAATATTAAAAAGATTCAATATGGATAAAGCTCATCCTTTGAGCACACCAATGGTTGTACGATCGCTAAATGCAGAAAATGATCCTTTTCGCCCACAAGAAAATAATGAAAAAGTGCTTGGTCCTGAAGTACCATACTTAAGTGCAATCGGGGCATTATTATATCTTGCAAATAATACGAGACCCGATATCTCATTTGCAGTAAATGTGTTAGCAAGATATAGTTCCAAACCAACCAGAAGACATTGGAATGGAATTAAACAAGTATTTCGGTATCTCTGCGGAACTAGAGATATGGGGTTATACTATCAAAAAGATACAAAATCCAATTTAGTTGGATATGCAGATGCAGGATATTTATCAGATCCACATAAAGCACGATCTCAATCGGGATATGTATTCACCTATTGTGGAGCTGCAATTTCATGGCGATCGACAAAACAAACTCTTACAGCTACATCTTCAAATCACGCCGAACTGATTGCCTTATACGAGGCGGGTCGAGAATGTGTTTGGTTACGGTCAATGATTCAAAATATTCAAGAAGAATACGGACTTGAAAACATCAAGGTAAATCCTACTCCGCTATATGAAGATAATGCAGCATGCATTGCACAAATCAAAGAAGGATATATCAAAGGAGACCGAACTAAACATATTGCACCAAAGTTCTTTTCGACACATGACCTACAAAAGGAAGGCGTAATAGATGTTTGCCAAGTCCGATCAATTGACAATCTTGCAGACCTATTCACAAAATCTTTACCAACAAAGGTTTTTGTACAACTCACGAAGAAGATAGGTCTACATCGATTGAAGGATATTCAATGATATCAAATTGAGGGGAAGCATTATACGCACTGTACTCTTTTTCCCTTAACCAAGTTTTTATCCCAATGGGTTTTTCTTGGTAAGGTTTTTAATGAGGCAGTACATGGTCCTGAAGTATCATGTTGATCCTGAAGTATCATGTTAATATCGATCCTGAAGTATCATATTAACAGCGTATAATGAAAGATGAACATCCAAGGGGAAGTGTTATAAAATATATTTATGTGGATGTTCATTCTATAACTTCCAATATTAATTATCCACTACCTCCACTATCTCCACTACCATGGACATTTATTTTCTCCTTTATTGTAACATCTCTTTCTAGCCTATAAATAGAGGCTTTGTAAATAGAGAATATTGGACACACATATTATATACAATAGTGGAGAATACAAGTTTGTTGTTGCTCTCTTTATCTCTCTTGTTATTTACTTACGTTTGTTGCAACTTTATATTAATTTTACAACAGGGAGGACATTTTTTTTGAGGAAACAAAAAAAAGGGGGAGGAAATTGAAACACCTGTAGGGGAAAAAAAAAGGAAAAAAAAAAAAAAAAAGAAGAACAAACTTGTAAAGACTTCAGCTACCTAATTCGACATGGGCGCACACACAAAGACCATATTTATTTCAATATTTCTATTGT
Source organism: Carex rostrata (assembly GCA_964058875.1). Lineage (NCBI taxonomy): Eukaryota > Viridiplantae > Streptophyta > Magnoliopsida > Poales > Cyperaceae > Carex > Carex rostrata. Next base: position 2,967,433 of record CAXKVT010000008.1, on the reverse strand, counting down.
GCGATAAAGATGTACAACATCTTTCACAATACTGACGAGTACCAACATACTAGCAAATCAAAACATAAATAGTAGTTGATATCATCATACCGACATACTTGCTACCATATTAAGATAATCTGTCTGACCGTACCGATCATATATCCTTCATTCACTAAGGTTGATCAGTTTCTTGATCTGGTGAATGAACAGGATCAGAAGTGTTGGTAGTTTCTCCAAGTTGAGGGGTAGCTGGCGGTGGACAAACCTCCACTTTCGAGTAGCAGTGATCGGGAGGAGAGATCCACTGAATGGGTCCTCGTGCGACCGAGCATGTTGGTGCGGTTAAAAAGAAAAGGAGGATGACAATAGGGAGTACACTGAGCGGGTTTTGCATCTCTCTCTTCATTTTGTTAATTGTTAGATGCTCTGTAAAATTGATGCTTGTATAAGCTTTTTATTAATTGCAAGTGAATGTGTATATCTTCCGATGCCGTGTGAAGACTGATTGAGTGCCAGGACTTAAGAGGATAAAAGACCAAGACTTGGAAAAAGTGGAGAAAGTTTAAATGAGATTTTGGAATGTACCGATATATCACAGCTAGTGGCTTGTGCTGAAAGACCCAGAAATTCTCCACTTATTTTTTTTTTTTTGGATTTCATTTCTCCACTTATTTACTTGGGCCTTCTAGGGAAATCAGACCAAGGGTAGCCCATCAAAAACAACATTAGAATCACAACCTACTGTATATTAACTTAAAAAGGACCGAAATCCTCTTCTTCTTCTTCTTCCTTTTTTTTTTTTTTTTTGTTTTGTCTTATAACAGGAGTTAGTGGGCTATTATAAAACAAACCGATATTGCCTTTGCGTGAAAGTACAACACAAAATTGAAATCGATCAGTTAATATATACATACAAGGTCATTTTGGATTTATTTATTTCTTTACATTTTTAAATTAATACTAATCGTCTATATGCATAAAGTGTAATGAAGAATTATTTCCTCTCTCAACTATATATTGTAGCAAAGAGGAGGATAATAATAACGAAACCAACAAATAATAACAGTAACAGGACTGGTACAGCAAGGCATCTCAACTGGTACCGGAACTGGTACAGAAAGGCATACGGTACAGAGAAGAAATCAAGGCAACAGTGATCAGTGAAGATGGGGGAAGGAAGCAGGCACATAGAGGATGACAATCTGGAACCATTTAGCTAAAATTTCTGATTTATTTAGTTTGGATTTTTGAAACTTTGGACTCTTTATTTATTTCATTTTTATTCTGTTTTTCTTTCACTTTATTGCTCAAATGCATTGAGTATTATTTTAACTCTTGTCACAAATTTTTGCAACTATCTTAATGAAATTAAATGTGGACTTGATCCACATTTTTTTCTCAAAAAAAAGAAAAGAAAAAACAAATAATAACGGTAACAAAAATACAATTTTAAAAATCATTTATCCATCCTTCAAACTTCATTATTACATAAGGCATCGATCATGAGCAGCAACAACTCATTCATACAAAATAGATAAAAGAAGAAAAGACAATAATACAATAAATGACACCTTATTGAAGAGCAACCACCGATCAATCGACCATCTATACCGACACTGTTAATCATGGTGTGGATTGCGGCCCTCGCCAGTCTTAGGATTGCGGCACTCGCCAGTCTTAGGATTGCAAACAGGGCTGGCAGAAACCGGTGCTCCTCTGCATGTTCCTAACAACATAGACAAGAAAATGGAGACAATTATTATTATGATCAAGAGAATTTACCTCCTCAAATCCTTCATTGAAAGTATGTAATTGCTGATGGAAACAAGGAGCTTAATTAAGTTTTATTGTGAATCATTGTGGCACTTGCCAGTCTTAGGATTGCGGCATTCGCCAGTCTTAGGATTGCGGCACTCGCCAGTCTTAGGATTGCAAACAGGGCTGGCAAGAACCCGTGCTCCTAAGCATGTTCCTGACAACATAGACAAGAAAATGGAGACAATTATGACCATGATCAAGAGAATTTCTCTCCTCAAATCCTTCATTGCAAGTATGTAATTGCTGATGGAAACTAGGAGCTTAATTAAGTTTTATTGTGAAGTTATATCCGTGAGAGAAGAAAGACAAAACAAAACTAATTATATATAGAGATGGTTGTCATAATTTCTGATCTGTGAATAACTTATTTTAGTAAGGGAGAACACTGGCATACTGGGTCGCATGTAATTGGGAAAAGAATTTGGTTTTGTAAAATGGTTTTGGACAAATTTAAATGGTCCTAATATATAAATTTAAACCGCGCGTTCGTTAAATTTTGAATCTGATCGAAGGATTTAGACCCTTATCTAATGCTTTGTCCAATTAAATTCCTCTCGACAAAAACCCTCACTCCTTGAGAAATTAGGAAATAAACAACCAATTTCACTACGTTAAGTTCGTCACCACTACTGCTGATATTATTGGAAGACTCCAAGTGAAATCGGACCAATAGTGTGAATGTCATCCAATTATTTGATAATTGGAGGGCATCCAAACATGATTTTAATATAGATGGTTTTTAATAAATTGTTTATAATAGATTAAAAAAAAAAAACCGTTCAGATCTAGTAATTGTAAAAGATTTCCTTATCAGGTATTGGGGAGGATGTGAATTCCGCCTGTTGCCCTGCTGTCCTCACGAAGAATAATAGCCACATCTAACGAACGGGATGAGTTGTCTCAAATAAGGCCACAATAGGCAACACAGCATGCCTTTCGTGCCATTCGATCTACCCAAATAAACAACTGGAAGATAAATGAATCGTTTGATCTGGTAATTTATTGCTGGGTCATTTTTTAACTTTTTAATTAATCTTTCTGTTGCAAAAAATATGCTGCTAACCACGTTGCAACTTGCAAGCGCCTTTTGTTGTCGAATGGGCTTTATAATGCTACTCAGAAAAATTGTATAGTTATATTCTCATTGCCACGCAAAATCACGGGCCACCACATTCTCTCTCTCTCTCTCTTTTGAAATCCTGATAATGGCTATCAGTTTTTTTTTTTTCTCGTTTTTTAAGATAACGCTCACATGGATCCCAATTTACAACTGATTAACACACATTCTCCGCTTTATCAGGGTGCGATTGTTTTCTCAGATGGATTATACTAATATTTATCCGAAATTTTTATTAATAGGAAATTAATGATAATGGAGAACGAAATTGAGTTTTTTTGAGATATAGAAAAAACGTGATAGTTTATAATGTCCTCTAGACGTTATAGACTATCATGGTCAGATTAGCCACAAATCAATTACTTCTTTCGAACTGAACCATGCAGAAAAAAAAAGGCCGTGATACTCTATCATGCTGAAATTTTTTTCCTTGCCACCATAATAAATTAGAATTAAATCATTACCACCCGATTAATCGGATTTAAGATTCCACCACGAACACATATCTAGTATGCGCACGGATCCCAATCGGTGCGCGGACTGGGTATGCATACCGAAATTGATTTTTAAAATATATATTTTTTTAATTTTTTATTAATCTGTCCGCATACCTAGTATGCGCACGGAAATTTTTTTTTTAGTTCTGTTATGAATTGTGTGAAATTTTTTGGCCAAATTTTTTTCTATTCTATTATGTTTCGTTTTGTGGTATTTAGAATTATATGTACACATAAAATTTGACGGTAAAATTGTAAAAAAATAAAACGCACATATTTAACAAATAAAATTTTTGACTAAATTTGAACTAAAAATTACTACAACAAATTATACACACAATTTAAGCATCATTTTGTACTAAGTTGGTGCACAAATCGCTACAAATTACATGCACAATTTGATAAATGTTTTATACTACAAATTATATATGCATAACAGAAAAAAAAAAAAAATTAGTCAAAAATTTTTAAACAATTCATACCATAACTAAAGAAAAAAGAAAAAAATCCACGTGCATACTAGGTATGTGTACGGATTAATAAAAAATTCAATTTTTTTAAAAAAAAATCAATTTTGGTACGCATATCCGGTCTATGCACCGATTGGGATCCGTGCGCATACTGGGTATGCATTCATGGTGGAATCTTAAATCCAATTAATTGAGTGATAATGATTTATTTCTGATTTATTAGGATAGTAAATAAAAAAAAAACTGTCTATCATGGCCAGAGGCAGTGGTATTAAATGAGGCCTGGAGTATATCTTCTTCGTGGTGAGAGAGATTTTGCCATTTTGGATCCGGATATTTTGAAATATTCTTTGCTACATCCGGTCTTCACACACCGTATCTGAGTACCTCTTTTATGTATTTCATGATAATGAAAGAAACAGGTGTAGGGAAGGTTTGGTCAACGGACAATCAATACATGATTTGGTTCGTTGTGCTGAGGTTTTTGCAATGCATAGTAAGCTAGTAACTGACATGACACTTTTTTTCCGCACACCTCTGGCCGTGATAGAGTATCACGTCTTGGAATTTTTTTTTTTTTTTGCACGATTATAATTAGTTTGTGGCTAATCTAGTTGTCTATCTCGTTTTTTTTTATATCTTGAAAAAACTCAATTTTGTTTTCTATTATCAATATTTATTTAATTAATTTTCTATTAATAAAAATTTCGGGATATTTATAGTTCGAATTTGAAACGTGTGATTTTTTCACAGGAAATACTGTAATCAATAGAATAAAGACTGGCTCTGTTCAGACTACGATTGTGTGACTCGTGCCCCTTTTTGATGTATATTATTCGTACCAAAAAGTGTAGATCTGTGATCTAACATGGCTGATCAAGATTTCCTATTGTATGCAAATTTAACAGGAGCTAATTTATTTCTGCAATTTTGCATTACGTCCCCTTAGTTTTTTTTCTTAATTATGTAAAACCCTTAATGTAGGAGTAGTACGTACGTAACAATTTGTTGTAAATTTTGGATTCATAAAGTCTGAAACAAAAAAATTTCCTAAACAAATACTTTATGTGCAGACCAAACAAAACCTAAATTATACTTGTAATAATTTCAAGATTGAAGTAAACAATTTTCATGTATACCAATTAAAATATCAATCATATCATATCATATCATATCATATCATATCATATCATATTCTCTTTACAAAATAATTAACAGTCCGAACACAAAAACAACAAAATTCCTATACGATTAATATTCCCAAACAAAAGCAGAGACTAGAGCAACATCATGTTGTTTTACCAAGCTTGGTAGTCAAAGAGTTCTTGAGCACCAGCTCCCGTGTGGGGCCAATCTGTCCACCTTTTGAAATTAGTTATTCATAAAAGTTTGTCAGTAAACAATTACAATGTCAATGCTGAAATTCTCAATCCTATACTTGAGTAACTAAAATTTCAACTTCTGCAATAAGCTACTTCACTTATAAGACCAGTATTGAACAGTTGATAGAATTTCGAGGCTATGTCCCTTAGTTTATTTTCTAATAGAAGCGCACAATTAAACTCAGTGTGCCTATGGAAGTGACAAATTTATAGCAATTTTCTCAACTTGACAGGTAAAAAGCTTGTTAGGTATTTATTCTGGCCGTTTGTAACAAATTAAGAACTGGATAGTGGATAAGCCCTCCACTATAAGCCTATAACATTTGTTTTTAAAACAAGTATACATACTTTAATAGATAAGAAATAGAAAATATTTACTGTGACAAGCCAAAATTCTTGGATTGACCCCATGACTTCATTTCTCCTCACATAGACAGGTTTGCGCCACGCTTTAATTAAACTTATGCTCCAACTTCAAAGCATAAAAAACTGAATGAGATATAGTCAATAAATGTTGCACAAAGAACTAAATGATGTAATATGATGTAATATGTAACAATCACCCATAGCTTAGGTTTAGCACATTTACTGAATGATGTCATTCAGTAAATGGACATCATCCAAACCCAACCCACCCAACCCACCCAACCCCCCCCCCCCCCCCCCCCCCCCCCCCAACCCCCCAAGGAACTGAATCACCCATAGCACAAAGAACTGAATGACGTACATTCCTTTATTACTGATAGCATCGCTGGGTGAAATAGCAAATTTCATTTATTTCTCTCAGTTTAATTTAGTTGAACAAAATAGGTTTATTCAGTTCTTAGTGCCAGAAAAAGATACATTACTTTATTACTTTATTCATGATAACTGAATGATGTAATATTAGGTCAAAGATACACATAGCATAGGTTTAGCATATTATTTGTAGAACAATCACCCATAAAATATATAAAATTCCAAAAGTGATATCGACAGCATGAGAAGCATAAAACTAACCTTTTGGAAGTATTGGAGAGGGTTTGGCCACAGATCACCCCTTGTAATGTTTGCTGCCTACATACACAAGATACATATCAAATGTAATCAGTTTTATCTCATGAAAGAAATATTAACGCCTCCTTTTACATGATATTAAGGAATTTACCTGATCAACCTCTCCATCCAACCACACAGCCTCACTGAACCAACAGAAGAAGCTGCAGCTGCATTCATATAAATAAAATGTAGTATGTCCATAAAATCACAAGAGAGAGCTTCCACCTATACTAAGGTTCATAATCAAGAATTTTACCTTTTACTTGTAAAATAACAAATATTATAATACAATATTATGAACAATATGAAATTATAACATATAGCTTCACAAAGTTATAATTATTCTTAGTAGATGGCAAAGAGAAAGGTAATTTAAGGTCAATTTCAAGCATGCCGTTGAGAAATGATAATTTCGAACCCTGGTACGTGTTATGTATGTAAGAACTGAGAAAGACTACTAATCAGTGGTGCTCCTAAAAATTCAATGTGACATTTAATATCCCAACTAATTAAAATTATGACACAGATTTTCTTTAAAATATTTTGCAGCTGTACTAAAGTTATGGTTATCGTTTTGCTTTTTGTAACTGGAAACAATTCAAATCTTTGTAACAACAATAACTATAAATTATAAATTACAAGAGAATAAAAATGGCACATACCAAGGAGCAATATAGTGTCGCTAACATGAAGTCCATAGACATTAAATGCAATTACCTGAAACAAATTGTATGCATAACTTAGGAGTTAAGAAAAAAAAATATGTTGTGACTAAATGCACTATTTATGGAACAATTTGGTCAGATATAATTTTGATCATATGACATATCAAAATGTTTCAGCAATGAAAATTTCACATACCAGAAAGATTTCAGACACACATTTGAACTTTTTCCTACAACAGCAGTAAGAAAAGGAGAAAAACAAACTGAATCCATAAAAATATTAGAAACAAAACTTACTAATAAATGGAAAGAGACAAATGCCATAGTGTGTACCTCATACATATCCGGCCGTAGAAGATCATCTGGAGACAACTTCGCTTCTGGCAATTCAATTGACGCACCCATGGGGTGGATATATAGGTCCCTGGCTGCCGCTCCTCTTTCACATAATGGTTGTGGGACTACAGACTACTGATGTGCGTAGTACTTCGTTCCGGAATTCACTAAATCTGGATTTCTTTCTGTTTGGCCCTTGTGAATAGTAGGATTACAACTTTTTGTTTTCATTGTCCTATTCTTATCTTTTATGTCGGTCCATCATGCTGTATAATATTACAGAATAGATCATTTTTTTACATTTTTACCCTCAAAATTATTTTTTGTCCTTTTTTGGTCTTCATTACTTTTCTCAGCAACTATTCTTGTTCATGAACCCACAAACTCGTACACAAGTATTTCCAAAAGTATAAAAGCTTTTTTTCACTTTTATCTTCACATTCTTATCTTTGAATTATAAAACTCAGTTTATTAAAGAGGTACAACTTGGCTCATGCGTCTCGTGTTCTACACCATTTGGAATAATGAGTATATGTACTCTGTTTCTCTAGCTGATCATCTTGTGTTCTAATTAATTAAAGGCCTTACCACTGAAGGGATTATAAATGGTTGAAATTCGGATATCATGGAGCTTGGGTACACTGCGAGTTCGAAAAGAGGGAATCCTGGTGCCAAAATATTTGACAAAAGAAGGTACAAAATTAAGGTCATAGATGAATTTTCTATCATTTAGATTGTGTATCAAATTTGGTAAGTTTTTAAATTATTCTTGTCAGTGTATACGGCCTGTGATGGTGTAGAAATTTCTTCTACATATAACAAGCAAGGGAGTGAGGCCCACCTTGCCATAAATGGAGCCGATTTGCCGCAATTCAATACAACATTTGCCCAATTGAAAGGGGACTTCTCTTCTACCAGTATGACAAGCTAAAGGTGTAATTTGGGAGAAAATATATAGAGTACATCTACCATTGCATGGGCCTTGTCAAACCATAGATTAGCTGATATTTAATGGAGATTGGAGAGTATACCTCTACATTTGGATGTGACGGGCGTGAAAATGCTAAGAATGCTGTACAAACTGATCTTAATCTTCTCCTTTATTCTATCTGCATATGTAATAAATAAGCATCTCAAACTGTAAGAACATGACCTATATAAAATTGATTTCCATAATGTAGATGGGTATTCAACTAGTTCAAAAGGCAATGTGTTAACTCGAGGTCAACCGAACTTGTTAGGATCTTAAAAGAAATATACAAAATTCTTAGCTAAGTGTAAACTGATTTGGAACCGACGTATAAAGAGACTTCTTTGGATAAAATGTAGAGTTAAAATTTTAATCAATTTAAGAAAATACTCTCATAAACCCACAGGCCTTTTGGATTAACCTCTATTTTCCTCACGATAGAAATATAAAGCTATATAACATGGTCTAGTAATGTGCTTGTCAGCATTTCTAGAGCAATGTGATTCCGCACCAAGAAGTGCTATCATGATTCCCAAACTGAGGCTGAGAGCAAATAAATGACCATCTATGCACCATTTCTTTAGGTGTGTTATGCCTTGACTTAACCATGGTAGCAATTCATTCTGGGCAATTCCATTCCAACACAAATATCTATATATTCCAAGTAATCAATGATAAGTGTCTAAGGGTTCTCAGGAGTCATGATAGAGTACATGCTGTTAACTAGGTAGGTTTGATTTTTTGTAATAAATTTGATTGAAAAGCATTTGAACAATCATTTTAGTTTTTAAGAGCAGTTCATCGAGTAATTAATTAAGGGGATAAGAGCGGAAGTACAACTTAACATCAGAGTGAAAAAAGGCAGTCTTAGGCATAGCATCAAACAGCTTATATACGCATTACATATGTGCACAGAGAAGTTTCCCAAGCTGCCAAGGTAGTGCCAGATATATATACAGTTAAAGGGGTCAAATGTGATTGATCATTGTGCCTTCAGAGGATTCCATGGCTTTGATAGGCATTTGATCCAGAGTCTTGTATAAGCAAATCAAGCATATCATCAAACAACTTGCGTGCGTGACGAAATCAAGGGAAAGGAGATGGTCTGGCATTTATCGGCTGGAATTTGTCTTCAAGATAGTGTGTTCAAGGGGAATAGAAAATAGTCACAAAATTTCTTCACCTAATTCCAACTTCGATGGTCACAAGCCCGATCTGACGAATTCGTATCTGCATTAACTCAAAAAAGAATCTTTTGAGTTAGTATATCTGGATCGTCCGATCAGCTTTAAAATTCGTGTGAACTAGATCTACACTAATATTAAAGGGGCTGTGACTGGATTGGCTCTATTTAAAATCAAACGACCGAGATGTGTTAACTCAAAAGATGCTCATTTGAGTTAATGCAGACAATGCGGACTCTGATCTAACACCGACAACCCGACTGTACTACGAATTCGCATCCCCTCAGGTTACCGGATATGAATCTGCAGCATCGTGCTCTTCCTTTATGTCTCTATCTCTTTTTTTAAAAGAGGAGGAGAGAGAGAAGAGAAAAGGTAAGAGATAAAGAGGAGAGATAGAGAAGATGGCATGAAGAATAGAAAATTTGAATAGTAGCTGATTTCATTCTCAGGTTACCTAACTGAGTACAATTGAAACAGACTGTTGAGAATTGTTCTTTTAACTTGACACGAATCTCAAAGCACAAATAATACTGCCCACTGCGCCATTTCGTGTGTACAATTGAGAGTAAATCTGGGCCAAGCCCTTCATCGTTTTGCCCAATTTGGAGGAGAATACATCGAAACTATTCTTACATAATTTTTTTTTCTAGTAAAGTTAAGAGTGAAACTAAACTACTCCACTAATTTAATATTCATTAGGGATTCGCTTTCAAACCTGCGCCATTTGTTAGATATTTTAAATAATGCGATAGGATTCAAAAGCCTTTATTTTTTTTTTTTGTGCCTTCGTTATATCTTATTTTTTAAAAACTTTAATAATTTAAAATTTAAAACTTAAAATTAAAATAAAACTGTTAGATATGATCTAGATCATGTCTATGTACTTATAAAAATTTATGATCTTTCAACTTTATTGTGTTTGTCATCAAGAGCTTGTAAAAATATACTGATGTGGATAATTTCTAAACATTTATTTTTCAACTTATTGATCTCACATGAAAACAAAATCGAAATATGATAATATTTTATGAGCACGTAGTAGAATTCATATAGATCACATCTAAAAGTTTTATTTTGACATTTATATTTAATTATTAATGTTTAAAAAATGGACGCACGGTGGACACACAGAAAATGAAGACATTTGAACCCTCCTTTTATAAAAATAAATTATGAGCTAATTTATTGCACAAAATTTAATAAATTATATATGAGAATAAAATTTAACATTTGGAGGTTCAAGAAGTGCTTAATTGTTTTTAATATTTATTAAATAAATTCTTTACTATTTTTTCATTCTGATCAATATTAGAAGAAAGAATACATGTATGTAATATATTTATTCAGATATATCTAAATATTGTTAACTTCCAAAATTGATATATGATTATATTTTGAATGTACGACTTAGTTTATTAATATAAAAGACTGAAGTTTCTCGTTACTAATTTGATCAGTTTTACACTTTTACAATTTTTTGGTATAAATAGTACTATAAATTAGGAAAATATTTAAAAAAAAAACTGTCGCAAAATGTCTTCTAACTGCACAAAATTTTATATACAATTTAATATGAAGGGTCTCTATGTAAATTTTTTTTTATTAATATATTGCCAGCCGGCTAGCTACTTGCTAGCTGTCCTTCAAAAAAATATGAAGGGTCTCTAAAATCAATTCAATTCAATGAAAATATTATATTACATTTTAGAATGTATTCATCAATGTTGTTAAATCCGCAATCTGAAAATTTTAAGAATTAACAGAATAAAATATTTGCTTTTTGTTGTATAATCTATATAATTTGATACATTTTTACAATTAAAAGAGTGAGGCTTGGTAATATACATATTACCAATCAATTCATGTTATGAATTTATATCTTTATTTTTAAAATTTAAATAGTCAATTCGAACCGTTAAATATGATTTCTATATAAAACTTATTTGGAACCAAATTTTATATAATTTATATTTTAATTTTTCCGTTTTGTCAAGCCATCTATAATGTGAATGTCAATATTTGAGCACCGAGTCTATCTATTTTACGAATATTATTTAAATAACGATTTCATGATGATAGATTTCATGTTGTTAATGTCACGGTATGCATTGATGGACCTAAGGCTTAGAGATAGACAATTGTCACTTTCTTGATTTTGAAAAAAAAAAAAAATTTAGTCCATGTATTTTAGGTTATTGTCTATCTCAGATGAAGAATCAACCAAATTTGTTTTCTTCGTAACTCGTATTTTTTTTCTAACTCAACTTATTTTCTTCCTTATTCTTGACTCAATTTTTGAATCTGCCATGATGGCACACGTGTGTATCAATTACATAACAGGTCCTGTGTGTTGCATGACGTATCTCTCTTCAATTAAAAATAACATGTCATACAAACTAAACAGTTCCATAAATCATATTACATGATCAATTTTTTTAACATTGTCTAATTATATTAATTTTACAATATTTAATGTTTAGCATTCTTTTATTTTTTTTATTAACTAACTAAAATTTAAAACAAATAATAATTAAGTAATAATTATTAGTTACACATGGCGTGATCAAATTACAACTGTTTTTAGTAAGTGCCTACATGCGGCAGCTCCAACTTCTTTCTCTCTTTAATTCATCTAGCTCTTTTGTGATACACAATTACACGGGTTTTTTTTTTTAAAATAGAATCAATATTAATTATTATAACAGAACAAGTTCCATTGTTTTTTTTTTTTTTAAAAAAACAGCTCCAACGATAGGTGGAGTTTTTTTTCTTCTAAAAAACAAACCAATAGTGCTTATTTTTTTAAATAATTAAAATTGATTCTATTTAAAAAAAAAACAATTACACATGTTTGTAAAAAGGTGCAGGTAATTTTCTAATTTCTACCCATGAAACAATTAATTTAACTTTTGCCCGCTGTACAGTATATCGCAGAAACCGTATCACAGGAAATCTTCCAAGGAAAATTCGGAGGAAATTAAAAAAAAAATTAAGAGGAGAGAATATACGTTGATACAATTAATGAAAATTTATCGGTATACAATACAATGAATGGAAGATTACTTGAAAATTTTCAACTAATAAAAGCTTATAGAAATTGCCAAACTAAAAAAAAAGGAGAAGAAGTAAGCTTTGATTTCTTTTAAATCACTAGGTTTATTATTTCTTCTGTTAAAGCAGTCGTATTTCACAGGTTACTGATATTTATCAATCACATGAAGAGTGTCAAACAAACATTGAAAGCTGAGCAAATATTTTTTTAAAAAAAGGAACCTCAAGGAGTTGCTTCATTAGCAACTTTTAAGTTGTCCTATATAATTTATAATTGAAAATATAATGGATATCAGTTAATATCAAGTCTATTGTTTAACTACAAGACAGCACTTTCAACCAAACAGAGTATATTCTGTTTAAGAATACAAAATGTGTCTATGTGAATGAAGATTAATTGCTTGTAGATTAATCTTTCTTCATTGATAATTTAATGAAAAAAGCTTTGAACAAGACGAAATCAAATTGTTACCAATGAAGTAGAATATTCTACTACTTTGGATCTTTCACTATATAAGGCTGCATTCTCAGTAGGATTATGCACATCTCCAAACAGTTCCCACTACTACAAAAATGGTCATTGTACACTGCACATTGTACACGGATTTGATAATTTTACCTAAAAACCGTGGAGAAATTGTAATTTTTTGGAAGCTCGAAATATCTGTGGGATCTCTACACGGATGTTTATTAAAGAATCAGTGTAGAAAGCCTGGAAAGAGCTACACGGACGTTTATTAGGAACTGTACACGGATTATTATTTAAATAACAGTGTAGAAAGTTTTAAGAGAGCTACACGGATATTTATTAAAGAACCGTGTAGAAAGGTAAGAATTGTACACGGATGTTTGTTTAAATAGCAGTGTAGAAAACTTGAGAGAGCAACACGGACGTTTAATAAAGAGCCGTGTAGAAAGGTGAAAATTGTACACGGTTTTTTGTTTAAATAACAGTATAGAAAGCCTTGAGAGAGCTACACGGATTTTTAAGTAAAAAATCCGTGTAGAAAGGTTATTCTAGGATTTTGGTTATATAAAAGACCTCCTTCTAGCAGCGCCGTTTTGATCAATTAATACTCTCTCTCTCTCTCCTTCCAGAAGTGTCATTCTGATTTCTGTGCACAAAGAGCTAGGATTTGAGATCTTTGAAGTTAATTTGTATTTCTCCTCTCTATCTTGCTAAGCTTAGTCATGTATATATATATATATTTCTCTTTTCTGTTACTAGCTTATTATTGCTTATTTAGGTCAATTATTAATTAATGCATGCATGCTTGATTTGTTAAGATAATGTAAATAATTAGTGTAATGTGGACCATTTTTTGAAAGTGAGAAGTAAAGAAAACGCCTAAGGTCTCCATCATCAGATCTGAGAAAAACCGTTGAAGATCAGTACTAACGCTTCCACCTAAAGATGTCTGCACTTCAGAACTGTAAGATTTAAATTACTTTGCTATTTTATTTTGAATTTACAGATTCTGGATTGCTTGTGTTTTTTTAATTGCAAAACACGTCATGAATTATTAAGACTATCATTTGGTATCAGAGCCATTGTAAATTCATATAAGATGCAATAATTTTTTTTACGAAATTGATTTTCAATGGTTCGTATAAAAGCTAGACAGATTCAACTAATTTTATATATAAATATTTTCTTATAATTTTGGATGAAAATTTTAAAGGAGAATTTGTATTCCCTATTATGTATGCACATATATGTTGATCAATGGATTCTTATTGGAGATGCAATATGTTGGAGACTTTTAACCAAGAGGCATCATGTTATGGATCACATGGGAGCTCCTTTTTTGATATGTTGGATCTAATACGCCTTAGTTTGTATGAAATTTCGGTCCAAACTAGATCATAACCAAGAGTTTTGGCAATTTGAGCCCAACTTAACGAATTTTGGGACAAAGCTTGATCATGTGATTACTAAGTGGAAATGATATAACTTTTATACAAACATTGTATTGGATCCTGAGGAGTATATGTTATGTTTTATCACATGAGATTGCATGTACAAAAGGCTTTGTATATATATATGTTGCATGAATTGTAATCTTCTACCTTTTCTTGTTACTAACTAATGCCAAATTATAATTGTAGTATGGACCAAAGCAAAAGTGTTACATCAAGGAGCAAATTGACGATGTCAGATGTATGTGGACAAGGCAGTTTCAATTTAAATTTTGTAATGCTCAATATGGATTTGTATAATTTTGTATAATTTAGTGTACATAAATTATTTATACTGTTGTATAGTTTTGGAATTATGAGTTTAAAAGACCTTTGTTTAATGTTTCTCTGTTTTGGAATTCTAATTTTAAATGGCTAACAAAATTGGAAGCTAGCCACAAAAAAAATGGGAAAAAAAGAGCAATTCTACATGGACATTTAACTAAAGTCTGTGTAGAAAGGTATTTAAACATTAAAAAGAATTGAAAAAAAAAACAATTATACACGGACATTTAACTAAAGTCCGTGTAGAAAGGTATTTAAACATATAAAAAAAATAAGAGAGCTACACGGACATTTAGCTAAATATCATTGTAGAAAGAGTAATTGTACATGGACATTTAGGTAAATGTCCGTGTAGAAAGGTATTTAAACATATAAAAAAAATAAGAGAGCTACACGGACATTTAGCTAAATATCCGTGTAGAAAGAGTAATTGTACACGGACATTTAGCTAAATGTCCGTGTAGAAATGTATTTAAACATATAAAAAAAATAAAAGAGCTACACGGACATTTAGCTAAATATCTGTGTAGAAAGAGTAATTGTACATGGACATTTAGCTAAATGTCCGCGTAGAAAGAGTAATCATACACAGCTGTTTATGTAAATATCCGTGTAGCTCGGTTATTTTGAGAGCGACGCTGGCTATCGTTTGTACACGGTTATTTATGTAATAATCCGTGTAGCTCTCGATAATCGCACACGGGTAAATATCCGTGTGTAAATATTCAGGGATTTCTAAACCCTCACATTCCACACGGTAGGAAATCCGTGTAGCTCTCCTATTTATGTCCGTGTACAATCACTTATTTTGTAGTAGTGTCCTTTATACATATCAATCTATTTTCTCAGTAGTATCCAACTAATTAAATGGAGCAGTTTGTGCAATCACAGAGGTCAAAAGGCCTTGCTACTGTTCTAGCAATTGGCACAGCACTCCCACCCGTCTGTGTTCCTCATGATACATACCCCAACATGTACTTCCGGCTTACCAATAGCGAGCATCTTACTGAACTAAAGGAGAAGATGACCAGGATATGTAAGTTTATTTCTCGTAATTATATTTTCTAGATATATTCAATTTGATTATTATTATATCCAGTTCACTCATACCTTAATCCTCCCAAATAATTATATAGGGAAGCAAATTAATGCTGCCCTTTGTTCATTTATTACTATCAAAATGCGATGCAATTGAGTATTACGTATCATATTATCGCGGTAATTATTAAATGAAAACAATTCTTGCTTAAATACTTCAAATCTGATGCCCAGAACATTATAGGTCTGAGAACACAACGACAAAACACCTTAGTTTCCATGTTAAATCATATCTTGAATAATTGAATAATTGTAGGCAAAAGCACAACTATTAAGCAGCGATATATGGGCTTGATGGCGAATGACGGAGAAATTTTAAAGAAGTATCCAAATATTGCTGACCACTCGGCACCATCGCTTGATGCCCGATGGGAGATTGTCTCAGAGGAAGTGGCAAAGCTTGCAAAAGAGGCAGCAACAGTGGCCATTGAGGAATGGGGTCAGCCAGTGTCCAAGATTACCCACCTCATATTTTGTACAGATAGCGGTGCTGAATGTCCAGGTGCTGATGTTCGGCTCGTGCATCTACTCGGCCTCCCCACAACTGTTAGGCGCATCATGCTTTACTACCAAGGATGTCATGGCGGCGCAACTTCGCTGCGTATAGCAAAGGACCTCGCCGAGAACAATCGCGGCGCACGTGTTTTGTGGTCACCTCTGAATACATTATTCATGGGTTCCGTGGCCCTTCTGAATCTCACCCCGATGATCTCGTTTCTCAAGTTTTATTTGGCGATGGATCTGCTGCCGTGATTGTCGGTGCAGATCCCGATTTAGAAGTTGAGCGTCCACTCTATGAGCTCATCTCTACAAGGGAAACCATGATCTTGAATACTATGGATGCTCTTGCAATGGTACCAAGGGAAGTCGGAAACCTCGTCACTTTGGCACCTTCAATACCAAAGCACATCTCGGAAAATATCCGAGGTTGTGTCGAGGAAGTATTAAAGCCATTAGGTATTACCGATTTAAATTCTCTATTTTGGATTGTTCACCCAGGAGGCCCTAAAATTTTAAAGATGGTTGAGGAGAAACTTGAATTGGAGAAAGACAAGTTCAACATGACAAGGAAGGTACTAACCGATGTTGGGAACTTGTCAAGTCCCACGGTACTGTTTATAATGAATGAGATGAGAAAGAAATCAATTAGTGAAGGAAAGGCTACTACAGGTGATGGGCTCCAATTTGGGATGCTCCTCGGCTTTGGGCCTGGACTTTCAATTGAGGCTATTGCTCTACGCTCAGTTACCATTTAACCTGTCTCCTGTAATTTGCAAAAGACAGTTTACATTGCAGCAGTAATAATAAAAATAATAACCAAAAGTAAATGTAGCTTTTGAAGGTTGGAGATGCATTAGGAGAATGAGGAAAATGTTGTCATAGATAATTGGAAAAACAATAAAATGAATCTTAGTGCATGGACCTTTAGATTTTTTTTTTTTTCAAAGCTATATTTTTTTTTAAAAAAAAAATTAATTGTTTCCTCTTGTTGAATTTATCCAACTTAGTTGGGTTTTATTGAAATTAAGTGTTTCGCACTTTCTTGCATTTCTCCTATTTGTGAAATAATGTTGTAACCAGTGAACTCACTTTATCTCTACTCGAAAAATTCTACGTTATCAATATATTTATTCTGTACGTGGTCTCGGATTGTGTTGGATTGGGTCTTTGATTGAGCAAACTTGACTAGGCCTCATTTGGGCTGGGGTAAATATACTATCCGTGGCAATCTAGTGGTTGCTACCAATATATGTTCATTTAATTTGTTTAAATGGTCAATGTATAGTTCGTTCCTGACAGCACTTACAATGAGAAGCGGGGCGCGTCCGATGCGCATCAGATCAAAATCGGTTTGATGTCTTCTTGGAACCGTCTTATTAGCAAACACTTAATCTTTACAAACATTGACGTGGCATGTGCAAATTTTGTATTTAATCAAACGATTTCAAACGGACACCGGACTGATTTGGTCTGATGATCATCAGACACCCTCCGTTCAAGGGCTCCCCTTACATTGAACTTTTAATTATATATTTTTATTAAACGTGACATTTTTTTTTTCCAATTTTCGAGATATATAGTACGACAATTTCATAATTTGCAATATTTTTTGAAAAAGAAATCACATTTATAATTTTCGCGTTGACAAAAATTATGAATTCTGGACTGTTAATTGGTAATTCCACATTGGGCATCCAATTTTAATTTGTAGTCCAACGTAGCAATTTTTAATTAAATTTAAACATAGAGATACTCTAAGTTAATTTTTTTTAATTTTTCTATAACAGATATTAACAATATGTATATATATATTCTTCTACTGAACTATGAGGTGTGTCACTTTTAAAACATATCCGCTTTAATATTAATATTGAACTAAATTTTGACTTTTGACTTCTGTATAAACTTGCCAATTACGCAAGGACTTGTTCAAAACTAATTATCTGTATAAAAAAGTGCATTCCAATCTTGATTCTTGACAAACAGGGGCACACTCCAAGAACGCCAAACTGCCACTACAAATAGCTTTGAGATTCAAAATTTCAAAACATTCACATCGATCCTCATAAAAGTACACATGCTAGTTTCGATGGAGATGTACCGGCATAGAGACATTTTGGTGATGGCTATTTTGGTTTCTTCTTTTCTCTTGCTTATGGGTTCAACCATGGCGAGTTTGCAATAGAGATGGTGTATGTATTCATCCACATCATTAGTAGTATTTGGGGAACACATATAATTGGACGTCATTCAAATGTTGGTCTGTACGTAGTTTTCTCAGAATTTTACAAGGATAAGGGAAGAAATCAAATTGTGTAGAAAGAATTTTCCCTAATTTATGGTGTTATTTGTAGTTCATATGTAACAGTATTCTTGTTGACAAATATATCTATTTACGAGTATAAGTGGGGTGTTCTTAAGTTCATCAAACTCCTTTGTGAACTCAACTCTAAAATCTATCGGATTGAATTTAAACAACGAATTCAAACAGTTAAAACTCATCTACCTCATGAGTGATCGATGCGTGATGCGTCTACATGCAATAGTTATAATTTATAATTAACAAGTTTTTGTTAAAGAAAACACTTTCAAATTTTCACGCTGGCAAAATTATGAATTCTCATTAGTTGATTGTTAATTCTATTACACATTTAATTTTAATTTTTAATCTGACGTAGTAATTTCTTATTAATTTAAAAATAAAGATGCTCAAAGTCAATTTTTTTTAATTTTTCTAATACAGCTATATTAACAATCCTGTATATGGAACAGAGCAGGAGCATCATATCATGGATCGTTTTATAATTGTACTAAATTGTGACTTTTGTCTTCTGTATAAACTTGCTAAGCAAGTAAGGACTAGTTTTGTGCATCATATATATCATGGATCGTTTTAAAATTGTACTAAATTTTGACTTTTGTCTTCTGTGTAAACTTGCTAAGTAAGCAAGGACTTGTTCAAAACTGATTATATGTATAAAAAAGTGCATTCCAGTCTTGATTGTTGACAAAAACGGGCCAATCAAGAAAGCTCTACTGCCAATACAAATAGTTTGGGTATTCAAAATTTCAAAACATTCATATCCTCACCAAAAATTTGCAAGCCATCTACACACACACACACACACACGTTGTTTTTGATGAAAATGAACTGGCATAGAGACATTTTGTTGATGGCTATTTTGGTTGCTTTTCTTTTCTTGCTTATCGGTTCAAGCATGGCGGCGAGAATGGAGACAAAAGTTTGCACTCCAGATGGTGTATGCCATCAACCACATCATTAATTAGTAGTATTTGGGCGCATATGTGGCTATGTAGTAGGTAATTCAATGTTGGTCTAGCTTTCTCAGTATTTCATTAGGATAAGGGAAGAAATAAAATATTGTAGGAAAGAAATTTCCCTAATATTGCATGGCTTTATTCAGCTAAATTTGTAGTTCATATATAGCAGTGTTCGTTTTGACTGATGTATCTGTTTACACTCTAGGCCTGTAATTTGTATCACTGCTCATGTTACTATTACCATTAGTCTCCATATCATTGCTTATGAAATGAATTTTAAAAATGAATGACATTAAAATAAATTTTAAGTTTTCTTTTTGGGATTCACTATACTTTAATGGAGTGTTGAGATGGATTCTAGCTACAGATGATATGCATTAATGTCATAATATTGCTCTAGACATTTGCTATACTTTTACCAGTCCTAGATTTTGGCACACAATGACCCTGGTTCATATATAAATTGAATACTATATATAAAATTAATTAAGAACTTTAGCATATTGATGTATGAACCCTTCATAATAATTATGTAGATTTGACTTGCTTTTGGCACACAATTGACCCTGGTTCATATATAAATTGAATACTATATATAAAATTAATTAAGAACTTTATAATATTAGGACCTATTCGGCTGCCAGGCGGAAACAAAAATGGACTTGAGTTCGGATCCAATTTAAATGGCCGAAACACTATGCGCGTGGGAAAAAAAATTTTACTCTGAGTGAATTTTTTTTTTTTTTTTTTCTCATAGACACAGTGGTAGTCGAATAGGCCCTTAATGTATGAACTCTTCCGGAACCATGTAGATTTGACAGTATATTGTGAACCAGCTAGATTTGACAGTATATTGTTCCTTGAACTTGTTAGAAAAGGTACGGCACTTATTATTCTATACATTTTGGACAAAGAATTTGATAGGTTATTGATGATTTAACTTTGACCAAAGTGTGAAACATCAGGCCTAGATCTTGAGTCTATGGATAAGAAGCTCCGGTGTTACAAATAGTAAGAGCCTATGGATAAGAACATAATACATCTAATATCTCCTCATCAAACACATGCGGCACTAGAAAATTTAGATAGTGATGGTTGAAATGTAAAATGTATAATATGGAAAAATAAATAGGGAGCAGCTAATAGTCCCCGGACCTCAGTCCCCCAAAAATCCCCAGACCTTTAACACTAATCCTGTAAACAAGTCTATCAGATCCGGTAATGTTATGCAAATAATTCTGTAAACAACTGCAATTGATGCTGCACATATGAAACCGCGTGCGTCCAAAGCAAAATGCGTGAAATCAGTCCAAATTGCGTGGTCAAACTAAGAAAGTACAATCAAAGTACAGTTAGCAGTTATATGGGGACCACCTTCTAGAAGTTATAACCGGGACCAGATTTTATAATTTTTTTCCACACCTTCTAGAAGGTGTCCGTTTAACAGTTTGTACGTTGCATCCATTTTCTAATTTTCTTTTATTTTAGATACTTCTGTAAATATTAGTGAACAATTTATGTGAATTAAAAAATTAAGAAAAATATTATAAAAAAATATTATAATAAATTTCATATTTCAAAATAATTTTTTTTTAAAGTAAAATAAATTAAATTAAATTTACGTTTCTACAAAAAAGTTGATAACTTAAACAAGATAATGTAAAATAGTAAAAATTCTATAAACATTATCAATAAAGTTTGTAAACATATATGAATTATTCTATTAGCAATTCAAATTCTTTCAACATTTTTGGAAACATATACAACATAACATTGAAAGAAAAAAAAAATTACAACAATTTTACATCATACAAATCACTACTTGCATACTCTTTAAAAATTATTCTGCAAGTGTCCAAACTATAATCACAATAGTAACCCAATACTGTAACTATATCAAAGTAATCCTGTAAACAAAACGTTGTAATCCTATAACTATGACAAAGTAATCCTGTAAACAAAACTATGTAATCCTATAAACAGCTTTTCAAAACTAAAAACTAACAATGACTACATTAAAACTTTGTAAACAGAAATCCTGTAAACATAAAACTAATTCAACTAATTCAACTAATTCAACTAATTCTGTAAACATCAATACTAAATCCTGTAAACTAATTTAACAAATCCTGTAAACATAAAACTTTCAATTCTGTAAACATCAATACTGTAAACATCAATACTAAATCCTGTAAACTAATTCAACTAATTCTGTAAACATCAATACTAAATCCTATAAACTAATTCAACAAATTCTGTCAACATAAAAACTTCTCATTTCTGTCAACAAATTCTGTAAACATAAAAACTTCTCAACCTTTCAAATAAGTTAACAGATCTGTGAAAAAAACAAAATGTCATGATGAAATTTTATGTTAAAATATTGATTCAACATCTCAAACCATAAACTTTATATTATTTTAATATAAAAAAGTAAAAAGGACAAACGATTCCGTTCTTATTTGGCAATTAAATTTTGAGAGGTGAAAGTGAACAGAGAGGAATTGAAAAAGCTTTAAATAAGCAGTTTGAGATGGACCGTTAAAAATATTGAAACCGCGTGAAAAAGTTGGCGGGGATTATCGGGGGACTGAAGGTGGGGGGATGATACCTTTTCTCAAATAAATAATGTGGTCACTCAAATTTGAATTAAGTCTTCACAGTTATTAAATAAAATTCTGACCACTAAGTACAAATTTAGCATTTTATATATGTGGAAGCTAGACTATATAAAAACTAAATTAAATTTTAATATATATGATTAAACTTTTTGAAATTATGGGGTCGCTAAGCACGCCGTGGACTATAGCTAGATCTGTCCCTGATCAAGCAACACTTACAAATTCTAAACCTGTAATAATTGAAGATGGAGTAAAGTGGTCTTCTCCGGCTTCTTGTTGCTTTATCACTTCAAATGAAAGGTCACAGTATACAATATATTAATGTCTTAATTAGCACATCATCCTCAATCATTCAGTCTCCCATTTGTTGAACAAGACTTAAAAATCAATAGACTTGATAAATTGAGAACTCAAGCTTATCCATTTAGAATCTCAAATAATTAATGAGTTGATCCTTTGATACCTTTTGACTTGGGACTGGGTCATAATTAAGTTGACTTCATGCACTCAATTATCTATGAGCGCAAAAAAAGAGATACAGTGCTGGCATTCTAAATGCCAGGTATATATTCTCTTTTTTTCTTCAGCTGGTTGAAGTAATACAGCTTCCATAATTTATTTATCAATTTTAGGGGCGCTACAATGCCGGCATTCTAAATGCACAAGGGTTTACTACAATGTCATGGCTACTTAAGAATTAATAATACGAATTATGTTCAAACTAGAATCATTGATCTTGACATATCAGGTGTAACCTTATTAATTATTAGCACACCTAATCCATCCCTAAAAATTACTATAGTATCAACTCATTGCCTGCGCTTGTTGGTTAGTCTGGTAGAGACCCAACGCCATTGCACAAGGCAGCAAAAGTTTTGATCAACTTACAAATGGAGAATGGATAGTTCCCTCAGCAAGTATGTGCACCTCTGTTCTCCTAGTTTAATACCAATAATAGAAAAAAATCATTTCCGCAGCAGCCCTTCAACAATTTTTTTTATCATACTGTTGATATGATCTTACAGTTAGGCCCTTCCCCTTTTTATATTTGTGAATGGTAGGAGATAATGGGGGGTGTTCAACCAAAACTGCATGATTAGCTACTCACAATATCGCAACATATTTCCAACATGGGCTCTTAGTGAATGCCGTTGTGGTGTATTACATGCCGAAAAAGAGAATTTGGTAGCTTGGTATCTGTTTTATTTGATCCTAGTTTCTCAACAAGGTTTTGTCTGACAAGCTCTGCTTGGAAATTGTCTGAACATTATTATGTATTCTAGAAGCAAATTTTATGTGTACAAGGAGATCAAATGTTAGGACCTTGTTATTATCTTTTATGCGTGTGGTGTTTTTCATTCAGGTTGGGAAGCTTGCTAGCTACCGCTGGTTCTTGATTTAATTGATTTGTTTTAGACTGGATATTGTTGAAGATATGTAATAAAAATTGTCTTTTCTTTTAGTGCAAATGTTGTCGGCCCTGTTTTGTTTCTTATAACAAGTACTCTGGCACCAAATACACAAAACTCAACTATAATTCTGAGAAAGTTTTACAATTAGTAACAATTAATAGCATTAATATGAAGGATTGGCATCAAAATATATACATCAGATTGATTTGTGAAAACACGGATCCATATTATTCTATATTTCAGTACAATTTTCAATTTAGAATCTAGATTGATGAGGGATTTGGAATGATATAATTTTATTTAACAATCGTATTGTCATAAGAAAAATTCTACTTCATCAATATATTTATTTATTGTGTACATGGTCTCGGATTGTGTTGGATTGGATCTTTGATTGAGCAAATTTGACTAGGTCTCATTTGGGCTGAGGTAAATATACTATCCGTGGAGATCTAGTGATTGCTAGCAATGTTGATTTAATAGATAATTAGCCCAGTAAATTTTTGTTTAAATGGGCAATCTATAGTTGTTCCTAACAGCACTTACATTGGAAAGCGGGGCACGTCCGATGTGCATCAGACAAAAATTGGTTTGATGTGTTCTTGGAACCGTCCGATTTACAAACATTTAATCTACTCGAACTTTGAAGCAATGCGCATGAATTATGGATCGAATCGAATGGTTTCAAGTGGTCACCATTAATTCAAGGGCTCCCCTTACATTGAACTTTTAATTACAATTTTTCATTAAACTTGACCCAAAAAAAAAAAAAAATTAAATTATCGAGATAATACGAGAATTTCATAATTATTGCAGTTTTTTTTAAAGAAGTCCATTTTAATTTCCCCGTTGGCAAAAATTGTGATTTATGACTGTTAATTGGTAATTATTGAGATTC
Source organism: Carex rostrata (assembly GCA_964058875.1). Lineage (NCBI taxonomy): Eukaryota > Viridiplantae > Streptophyta > Magnoliopsida > Poales > Cyperaceae > Carex > Carex rostrata. Next base: position 2,942,864 of record CAXKVT010000008.1, on the reverse strand, counting down.
CAATTTTAATTTGTAGTCCAACGTAGCAATTTTTAATTAATTTTAAAAATAGAGATGCTCTAAGTTAATTTTGTAATTTTTCTATGACAGATATTAACAATGTGATTCTTCTACTGAACTATGGGGTGTGTCACTTTTGAAACAGAGCAGGAGCATCATATCATGGTTCAGTTTTAATATTGTACTAAGTTTTGACTTTGTCTTCTGTATACATTAACTTGCCAATTACGCGAGGACTTGTTCAAAACTAATTATCTGTATAAAAAAGTGCATTCCAATCTTGATTCTTGACAAACAGGGGCTCACTCCATGAACGTCCCACTGCTGCTACAAATAGCTTTGAGATTCAAATTTTCAAAATATTCATATCCTCATAAAAAATTTGCAAGCCATATATATACACACATATGCAAGTTTCGATGGAGATGCAGCGACATAGAGACATTTTGGTGATGGCTATTTTGGTTGCTTCTTTTCTCTTGCTTATGGGTTCAACCATGGCGAGAATGGACCCACAACCATGGCGAGTTTGCAATAGAGATGGTGTATGTATTCATCCACATCATTAGTAGTATTTGGGGAACACATATAATTGATCATTCAAATGTTGGTCTGTAGTTTTCTCAGAATTTTACAAGGATAAGGGAAGAAATCAAATTGTGTAGAAAGAATTTCACCTATTGTATGGCGTTATTGAGCTAAATTTGTAGTTCATAAACATGCAATAGTATTCTTGTTGACTAATATATATGTTTATATTAAATGTTGGCCTGTAATTAGTATCATTGTTCATATTATTGTTACCATGATTTCAACCATGGCAGAGCTACCACCCTCTTGTCAATTAATGATCCACGCATTAACTAGTATGTATATACTTGATTCCAGCGAGATCATTATGTAACTACTGATGTAGTATTAAGCTTTATGAGCAAACATATCCTAATGCAAAATAGTGACCCTTATTTCACTTTTTTTTTTTCGATAATACTGGACTTTTTGTGTAATAAATAATAATTAACAGCTATCGCACTGTCATGGTTGAAAAGCTGAGATTGGGACAGGTAATTGAATCAGACGATTTCACTAGTGGAAAATATAGAATCAGAATCGGTTATATACGCATATTAGTATCGGAATATAACCGATCCTGATGAAGGCGATACTGATACTATCAGGATCGGTTTTGTATGTTTTAACCAACCGATCTTAATAAGCACTTATCTGGATCGGTTATATCTGAGAACCGATCCTAATAGTTTTTCCCCTGTTTTTTAATACCCATTAAAAAAACAATTAGTATCGTTTTTAATTAAACCCGATCAAGATGTTACACTATCAAGATCGGTTGTATATAACAACCGATCCAGATTGTAACTATTAGGATCGGTTGTTAAATATAACCGATCCTAATTAAAAAAAAACTTTTAGGATCGGTTTTTTTTAATAACCGATCCTAAAATTTTTTTTTTCAGATCCAAATTCTAAAAAAAAAAAAAATTTAGGATCGTTTATTAAAAAAAATGATCCTAAAAGTATTTTTTTTTTTTTAAGAATTTAGATCTGAAAAAAAAAAACTTTTAGGATCGGTTATTAAAAAAAACCGATCCTAAAAGTTTTTTTTTTTTTTAGAATTAGGGATCAGTTATTTTAAACAACCGATCCTAATAGTTACTATCTAGATCGGTTGTTTAAAATAACCGATCCTGATGTTTAATTGAAGCTAAAAAAAAAATTTATTTATTTGACCAGCTTCCACATATATTTTGCTGGCCGACATCCTAAATTTTTTTTTTTTTTTGCACAGTAAGAAGCAATAATCAAATATCATATACACATCCTAAATTAAATATCATACACATCTTAAATTATTACAAAAAATTCATGTTCATGCAAAGTTTACCTAAACTAAAGCTTTAGATAAATATAAATAAATTTTGGCACCAAAAACACAAATATCAAATAAATTTCAGAACCTGTCCTTGCCGAAAATAAGGCTTAGCATGACCCTCCCTCTCACGAATTGCAAAATAGTATCTAATAGAGCACCATTGAAATCCCCTAACTTCAATTTGCAAGCCTGAAAAAAATACCAACAAGGTAACGTTCAAAATAAAATTTGCAAATGGAAAACAAAATTAACATCAAAGCTCTTAAATCACATGCAAATCCACTTTGTTAATAAATCTAAAATTAATAGTAAAGCTTACTGAGCGGAGAGGGCGAGGCGAGAGGGAGAGCGGCTTTGAGAGGGAGAGAAGGAGACGAGAGAGAGAAACACGGAGGAGAGGGAGAGACGGAGATAGAGAAAAAGAGAGACACGGAGGAGAGGGAGAGAGAGAGGGGGATGAGTTGAGACTCAAATAGACTCAAATATTTTAAATCAGTACAGAGGCGCGAAACCAGACTCAAATAGACTCAAATATTTTGGATCAGTACAAAGGCGCGAAACAAAAATAAACCCTAGCGCTACATAAGCATTAGGATCGGTTCTCTCTAAACAACCGATCCTAATTCTTAAAAAAAAAATAACCGATCCTGAAAGTTATTTTTTTCAGATCCAAATTCTTAAAAAAAAAAAACTTTTAGGATCGTTTTTTTTTAATAACCGATCCTAAAAGTTTTTTTTGTTTTTTTGTTTTTTTTTTAGAATTTGGATCTGAAAAAAAAAGTCACTGGCAGTGGAATCATTAGAGGACTAATTACTCTTAAGCAACAAGAATAGGTGGTTTACATTTAGAGGCCTAATTTTAAATGTTAAACTGACATGATTATAATCCGCATTTGATAAAATAATTAAGGCTTGAATTCCTTATTCTATTTGGACCTACCGACCACCGATTAGCTTTAACTTCTCTCGAAGTGAAAGTGAACCTAATAATTAAAACCGTCTACTCATCCTTATTTTTTTTTACTTTACAATTTATATTTTCTATTTCACATGCATGTTGTGTTTCCAGTCATAATCTTAGTGTCTTAATTTTTCCCACAGGTTTATATTTATTTTTTAAAATTATGTCTGAGATATTGTTCTTTTTATTAGATAATTTTTTATGGATTATATTTGTTACGGGGAATTTTCTATCGAGAATATATGCATTGTTTTGCTGATAAATTAACTTCATTAAAACAACAAAAATAGTATATTACAACAAAAGAAAAGATCGCCAACTCAACCACATAACACTATTTACAAAATAATTTTTAGGAAGTAATCTTGTTTAAGAATTTTATTAGAATAACATATTAAAACAATTTACAAAATAAATTTTTACCAAGAAAGAAAATGGATATAAACAAGAAGAATTTTTTTATTCATAGAAATTAATAAAATAAAATATACGAGAAATAGAAGAATATTTGATGGATATTAATTTACAATCTGAGATTAATCATCGTCGTAGATTAAGGGCTAGAATTAAAAAAAAGAAGAAGAATAGAATATGTCCTTGTATGTATTTCAGAAACAAAACCAATGTTACAATAACGGCTCCTTGAGCCTTAATTAGTTTGTATAAATATACAGAATAAATTTAAAAAATAACATTCAATAAAATTCATTTTCCTCATAATTATATTTCTTAATTTCTCAACACGTACAAGAATTGGCAGACATGTAATTAAGTGCAACTAGTATCAACCAATTAACAGTCGTCAACAATTAATAACTATTGACACTAATAGCAACACTGACATGTATCTGTGTATGATTGGCCATAGCAACCACTATAATAACTACCATGACATGCAACAATTCTAAATAAATCAAGGTAACATTTTGCTCTCTGTTTTTATATGTAATTTACTTTTATAACATGAAAAGAAAATTTGAAAGAAAAATAACATATGGATTGGTTCTTTATATAATAACCGATCCAGATAGTTATCTGGATCGGTTTTTAACAGAGAACCGATCCAGATAGTTATCTGGATCGGTTGTTTAGACAAAACCGATCCAGATACTTTAAAAAATAAATTATAAGTTAATTTAGATAATAACATCTGGATCGGTTCTTTATATAATAACCGATCCAGATAACTATCCGGATCGGTTTTTAATAGAGAACCGATCCAGATAGTTATTTGGATCGGTTGTTTAGACAGAACTGATCTAGATACTTTAAAAAAATTAATTCTTCTAATTCATTTTATTATTTCTTTATTGGATTAAAAATATAAAAAAAAATATCTAACTTTTTATATACTTATTTGATGTTACAAATTTTTGTAACTTATATTTAATAAGATAATTTATTAAAAACATAACCCATCTTTTAGGATACAATAACTTATAAGTTAATTTCTAATATAATATATTACCTTCTTTATGTTCTAATTTATAAGATAAATTTTATGAAATAATTTATTAGATAATTATAAGGTTATTTATTAAAATAATTTATGACTTGCTTAAGAAATATTAATACTTTAGAAACCAATATTATGACATGCTTTAGAAATATTAAAATTTTGATACATGTAACATGAAAAAAAAATAAGATAGTAAATTACATATAACATGAAAAAAATTAAGTTACAAGAAAACCTACTAACATGAATTACATATTAGAATCGGTTGTTTATAAATAACCGATCCTGATATTATCAGAATCGGTTTTTCTAAACAACTGATCCTGATACTATCAGGATCGATTTTTCTAAACAACTGATCCTAATAGTTCAACTATTAGGATCAGTTGTTGATAAAAACTGATCCTGATACTATCAGGATCAGTTGTTCTAAACAACTGATCGGTTTTTTCTAAGAACTGATCCTGATAGTATCAGGATCGGTTTTTCTAAACAACCGATCCTGATAGTATCAGGAAAACTGATCCTGATAGTTCACAAATTAGGATCGGTTGACTAAAAAACCTGATTTGATTAGTTTTTAGGATCGGTTTTATTCAGAAAACCGATCCAGATAGGTATTAGTATCGGTTGTTTCATATAGCCAATCCAAATAGGCTGATCATGATTCATGTTTTTCCACTAGTGTTTCAAACGGACGCCGGACTGATTTGGTCTGATGATCATCAGACACCCTCCGTTCAAGGGCTCCCCTTACATTGAACTTTTAATTATATATTTTTATTAAACGTGACATTTTTTTTTCCAATTTTCGAGATAGTATGAGAATTTTATAATTTGCAAATTTTTTTTAAAAAGAAATCACATTTATAATTTTCTCGTTGACAAAAATTATGAATCCTGGACTGTTAATTGGTAATTTCACATTGGGCTTCCAATTTTAATTTGTAGTACCGTAGCAATTTTTAATTAAATTTAAAAATAGAGATACTCTAAGTTTTTTTTTTTTTAATTTTTCTATAACAGATATTAACAAACAATATGTATATATTCTTCTACTGAACTATGAGGAGGTGTGTCACTTTTAAAGCAGATCAGGAGCATCATATCATTATCCGCTTTAATATTGCCTTTTGACTTTAAAACAGATCAGGACTAAATTTTGACTTTTGACTTCTGTATAAACTTTCCAATTACGCAAGGACTTGTGCAAAATTAATTATCTGTATAAGAAAGTGCATTCCAATATTGATTCTTGACAAACAGGGGCACACTCCAAGAACGCCCAACTGCCACTACAAATAGCTTTGAGATTCAAAATTTCAAAACATTCACATCCTCATAAAAAATTGCAAGTCATATACATACACATGCTAGTTTCGATGGACATGTACCGGCATAGAGACATTTTGGTGATGGCTATTTTGGTCGCTTCTCTTCTCTTGCTTATAGAGATGGTGTATGCATTCATCCGCATCATTAGTAGTATTTGGGAAACCCATATAGTTGGTCGATCATTCAAATGTTGGTCTGTAGTTTTCTCAGAATTTTACAAGGATAAGCGAAGAAATCAAATTGTGCTGGAAAGAATTTTCCCTAATACATGGTGTTATTGAGCTAAATTTGTAGTTCATATGTAACAGTATTCTTCTTGACTGATATATCTATTTCCGAGTAGAACTGGAGTGTTTTTAAGTTCATCAAACTCCTTTGTGAACCCAACTCTAAAATCTATCAGATTGAATTTAAACAACGAATTCAAACAGTTGAAACCCATCTACCTCATGAGTGATGCATCTACATGCAATAGTTATAATTTTTAATTAAACATGGTGAAAGGAATTAATCAAGAAAGGAGAAAATGAATTCTTTTATTCAATCAATCTCAGAAACTTACAGAATACAGAGAGCTCTATTTAAAGAGTCTAATCACAGTAGCTATCTAGTTAACAGAATGTTTGTTACAGAGATTACATTAACTAACTCTACTAACCGAAGTCAGTTATGACTAACTAATCCTAGCTGTTACTAGAGCTATGCTTATCATCCCCCCGCAAGCCGATGGCCTGTTTTCAACAAATAGCTTGGAGCGAAGTGACAGGAACCGTGGAGAGGTCAGCGGCTTGGTAAAAATGTCCGCGATTTGGTCCTGTGATGTAATAAACCGAATGAGGAGAGATTTAGAGTTCATTCTTTCACGAACGAAGTGAAAATCAATCTCCACATGCTTGGTCCGTGCATGAAACATCGGATTCGAGGCAAGAAATGTAGCCCCGATATTGTCACACCAAAGAATCGGTGGGGAAGCCAAAGTGATCTTGAGTTCGGTTAGAAGGAATTGCAACCATGCAAGCTCGGCACTAGCAAGAGCAAGGCTCCTATATTCTGATTCGGTGCTGGACCGAGAAACGGTTGGTTGCTTTTTGCAACTCCAAGAAATTAAGTTAGACCCGAGGTAAATGCAAAAACCCGAAGTAGATCGCCTATCATCGGGGCAGCCGGCCCAATCGGCGTCACTATAAGCATGAAGAGTGAGAGCGGAAGCGGGTGTAAGAACAATGCCATGAGAAGCCGAACCTTGAAGATACCTCAAAATACGCTTAACGGAAGCCCAATGCGTAGTTGTAGGAGAGTGCATGAATTGGGAAACTTTGTTGACGGCATAGGCTATGTCGGGTCGAGTGATTGTTGCATATTGAAGCGCTCCAACAATGGTACGGTAAAGATGCGGATCCTCAAATGGGTCACCATCATGCTTGGAGAGAGAAGTATTGGCTACCATTGGAGAAGGACACGGATTAGCATGAACCATATTTGCACGAGTAAGGATATCCCTAATGTACTTGGTTTGTGAAAGATGAACACCCTTAGAGGTAGGAGTGACCTCTATGCCGAGAAAATAATGGAGGGGGCCGAGATCCTTTAGAGCAAACTTGGCATGAAGGGTATGAATGAAATCCATGATTTGTGCCTCATGACTCCCGGTGACAATAATGTCATCTACATAGACAAGCACCATCAATTTTCGCCCATTAGAGGATAGAACAAACAAAGAAGGATCATAGCGAGAAGGTGCAAAGCCTTGGTCTATGAGAGCGGTGCTCAAGGTGTGAAACCACGCACGAGGAGATTGTTTTAAGCCATAGAGAGCCTTGGAGAGGCGGCACACATGGTTGGGAAGAGCCGCATCAATAAAGCCGGGAGGTTGGTGCATATAGACCGTTTCATGAAGATCGCCGTGTAAGAATGCATTGTGTACATCCAATTGCCTAATAGACCACCCAAACGAGATAGCAAGAGCGAGCACAAGTCGAATCGTGGTTGGACGTACAACCGGGCTAAATGTCTCGAAATAATCAATCCCTTCCTCCTGATGAAAACCTTTAGCCACGAGTCGAGCCTTGTGTCGTTCAATCGACCAGTCCGCCTTTTGCTTGACTTTAAAAACCCATTTGCACCCGATTACATTTTGATCAAGAGGTAAAGGAACAAGATCCTAAGTATGATTTTGTTGTAAGGCAAGAAATTCTTTTTGCATAGCTTCAATCCAGTGTGAGTGTTTACTGGCCTGAGCATACGTTTTCGGTTCATCCAGAGAAGATGTAGATAGAAGTGCAACATGGTCAGTAAATTTCTTTGGTCTACGGGTGTGATCCCTTGTTCGGGTTACCATATGGTGTTTAGATTCGGTCTGGCTAGAATCTGGCAAGGATGTGGTGGGCTCGGCCTGTTGGGTTATGGGAGATGAAGGCTCGGCCTGGGAAGAAATCTCCAAAACAGAAGAGGGAAGGTGCGGACCCGTTAGGGGAGAGAGCGGACCCGTTAAGGGAGAGTGCGGAAGCGAGACAGGAGAGGTAGTCGGACCCGAGTCAGAGTGCTGTGCAAGTGAACCCGAGTGTTCAGCAAGCGGACCCGTGCTATGTGATGGCGGGTTCGGATCTGAACCCAATAAGGAAACCGGGCCTGGAAGAAACAGAGAAGAAACCTGCATAGAAGGTGAGCTATCCAGAGGTTGGACAACCTGAGAATGGTTAGTTGTCTGAAAAGGAAATCTCTCTTCATCAAACGTGACATGGCGAGAAATAAAAACCCGATTTGATTGCAAGTCAAGGCATTTGTAGCCTTTTTGTGTGAGAGGGTAGCCAAGAAAAACACAAGGAGTGGCACAGTTTTGTAATTTGTGATCATTGTAATGTCTTGTGAGTGGAAAACATAGACATCCAAGAACACGTAAGGATGAGTAGTCGGGTGGTTTATGAAAAAGTGAGAGATAGGGAGAAGAATTATTTGTAGAAGAAGGAAGCCGATTGATTAAATAAGTAACACTAGCAAAGATGTCATCCCAATAGGATGTTGGAATTGAGGCATGGGACATGCTAGCAAGGGAAAGCTCAATCAAGTGTCAGTGTTTTCGTTCGGCTACACCATTTTGTTGTGGTGTATAAGGGCAAGAAATTTGGTGAGTAATGGCGGGAAAGAGGCGAGGAATAGGTTTGAATTCGGTACCACCATCGGTCCGAAGTGTTTTGATTGTGGAGTTGAGTAAATTTTCGGTTTGTTCTTTGAAAAGTGTGAAAACACGAACTACCTCATCTTTAGAACGAAGAAAATAAATCCAACAATATTTGGAAAAATCATCCACAAACAACACATAGTAACGAAAGCCATTATTAGAAACCAAGGGTGCCGGGCCCCATACATCGGAATGCACTAGTTCTAAAGGACTAGAAGAAGAAGAAGAACTAGAATTAAAATGTAACTTGTGAGCCTTAGACATGCAACAATTTGGGCATAATGACAATTTATTTGATGTACAAGGCAAGCAAAAAAATTTTAAGACTTGTAAAGTGGTTGAAGAAGATGGGTGACCAAGTCTTGCATGCCAACAATCGGCCGAAACCCGCACACCAACAAAGGCTTGAGGAAGAGTAGGAGAAGATGAGAAGGAGTAGAGGCCATTAGTGAGTTTGGCTTGAAGTAGAGGGGTCAATGTGCGGCGATCCTTGATTACACAAAAATTAGAGCAAAACTCAATAAGTATAGAATTGTCATGAAGCAATTTAGAGATGCTCAAAAGATTTTTGGTAAAAGTAGGAACATGTAACACATCACAAAGCACAATTTTATGGGAAGAAATAGTGAAAGTAGAAGAACCAATGTGCTTAATTGCCATACCGGATCCATCTCCAATTTGTAAGGAATCAAACCCCTCATATGGCATGAAAGAAGAGAGGTTGTTGAGATCGTTTGTGATGTGATGGGTGGCTCCCGAGTCAAGGTACCATTCATTGGTGGAAGAGGTGGTTGTAGGTTGAGCTACAAATGCTTGATAGGCGGGTGGTTGTGCAACCGGATCAGCATCATATCGGTACCAACATCCTTTGGCAGCATGACCTCTTCTTGAACAAATTTGGCAAATGATGTTACGGTCGGGATTTGGTGGTTTAGGGGCTCCCTGTGAACCTTTGGAATTTGGTGCATAATTCGGCCTAGGCTGATAAGAGCCAGCAGGCTGGGAAGGAACAGGAGCTGGCGGCCTGTAGGTAGGAGGGCTTGGAAGTAGAGGAGGTTTGGCAATTGGGCCTTGAGAGGAATTCTTGTAATAACCCTTTCTTTTGTTAGGAGGCCCACGGACTTGGTTTGAGTAATAAGCATAAGGGTTGGTAGATGGAAGGGAAGAAGGGTTAGGAGCAATTCGGGAATTGAGGAGATGCTCATGGCTGAGCAACTGCGCCTGAAGATCTGGCAGAGAACGATCAGAGGTGGTGGCAGCGATCACAAAGGAATCAAATTCCGGTCCGAGACCCTGAAGAACGTGCATAATCAAGTCATCATCACTCACTGGTGCGCCGATGAAAGCCAATTCGTCAGCAATGGACTGGATTTGCTGAATGTAGTCGGAGCAATTGGAAGATCCTTTAGTGATATTTTGCAATCGACGGCGGAGCTCAGAGAGACGGGCCTTGGAAGTAGCGGAGAAGGATCGCTGAAGAGTCGACCACAGCTGTGAAGAGGTCTTGGCTGAAACAACCTGACCTAGGATGGTTCCTGTCAGAGACGAACGCAGCCAACCGAGCAAGATCTGGTCTTGGCGATACCATGGTGAGTAAGCAGGATTGGTTTGAGAAACACCGTCGGTAGTGATAATCGTCAAGGCAGGAGGCTGCTCGGTGAGGAACTGGTGGAGACCATAGCCATGGAGAATCGGTATGATCTGAGACTGCCATGAGAGGTAATTTGTTCGATCAAGTTTCATAGAAATGGGATGATTAAGCATCAGCACTGGAGGAAAAGAGGAACTAAGAGAGGAGGAGAGAGGAGAGAGAAGAGAGGGGATTTTGGGAAGAAGAAGAATTTGGATCGGGCTCCATAGAGCTCTGATACCATGAAAGGAATTAATCAAGAAAGGAGAAAATGAATTCTTTTATTCAATCAATCTCAGAAACTTACATAATACAGAGAGCTCTATTTAAAGAGTCTAATCACAGTAGCTATCTAGTTAACAGAATGTTTGTTACAGAGATTACATTAACTAACTCTACTAACCGAAGTCAGTTATGACTAACTAATCCTAGCTGTTACTAGAGCTATGCTTATCACATGGCCACTTTTTAAAAAAAAAAAAATAGATGTACAAGAATTTCATAATTAACAAGTTTTCATTAAAAGAAATCACTTTCAAATTTTCACGCTGGCAAAATTATGAATTCTCATTAGTTGATTGTTAATTGTTAATTCTATTAAACATTCAATTGTAATTTTTAATCCGACGTAGTAATTTCTTATTAATTTAAAATAAAGATGCTCAAAGTCAATTTTTTTTTTCTATGACAGCTATATTAACAATCCAGTATATTTATACAGAGGAAGGTTCAAATGTCTCCATTTTTTGTGTCTCCACTATGCCTCCATTTTTTAAAACTTTAATAACTCAAAATTTAAAACTTAAAAGTTAAAATAAAACCGTTAGATGTGATCTATGTTATTTTCTCTATGTGCCCATAAAAAATTATCACATTTCAATTTTATTTTTATGTGAATCAATAAGTTCAAAAATCAACGTCTAAAAATTATCCACATTAGTATATTTTTTATAAGCTCTTCATGACAATCCAAATAAAATTGAAATGTCATTATTTTTTACATGTGCATAGATAAAATGATCTAGATCATAACTAACGGTTTTATTTTGATTTTTCAGTTTTAAATTTTGAATTATTAAAGATTAAATAAATAAAAACATAATAGAGGCACAAAAAATAAAGACATTTGAACTCTCCTCATTTATATATTCTTCTACTGAACTATCAGTGTGTCGCTTTTAAAACAGAGCCGGATCGACCATCATATCATGGGTCTTTTTAAAATTGTACTAAATTTACTAAGCAAGGAAGGACTTGTTCAAAACTGATTATATGTATAAAAAGAGGAGGGTTCAAATGCTTTCATTTTTTGTGTCTCTATTTTTAAAAACTTAAATAACTCAAAGTTTAAAACTTAAACATTAAAATAAAACCATTAGATTTGATCCATGTTATTTTCTCTATATGTCCATAAAAAATTATTACATGTTAATTTTTCTTTTATGTGAATCAATAAGTTAAAAAATTAACACCTAAAAATTATCCACATTAGTATGCATTTTTACAACAAGCTCAAGATGACAACCAAAACAAAGTTGAAATGTCATAATTTTTTACACGTCCATAGATAAAATGATGTAGATCACATCTAACGGTTTTATTTTGAATTTTAAGATATAAATTTTGAATAATTAAAGTTTTTAAAAATAGAGGCATGATGGAGGCATTTGAACGCTCCTCGTATAAAAAAGTGCATTCCAGTCTTGATTGTTGACAAAAACGGGCCAATCAAGAAAGCTCTACTGCCAATGCAAATGGTTTGGGGATTCAAAATTTCTAAACATTCATATCCTCACCAAAAAATTTGCAAGCCATCTAAACACACACACACACACATTGTTTTTGATGAAAATGTACTGGTATAGAAACATTTTGTTGATGGCTATTTTGGTTGCTTTTGTTTTCTTGCTTTTCGGTTCAAGCATGGCGAGAATGGAGCCAAAAGTTTGCACTCCAGATGGTGTATGCCATGAACCACATCATTAGTAGTATTTGGGGTGCCCATGTAGTATGTAGGTGGGGCTATGTGGGGAGATGTAGTAGGTGGCTTGGTAGTATTTTTACGGATGCGAAATTATCTGAATCCGAATTCATATCTCTTGCCTTATATATGAAAATACGGATCATCCGCTCCGGATTAAACACATACGGAGAGGATTCGGATTGAATAATTAGAATCCGTTTACACCTGACTCCCAATTGGCCAATTCAATCTCCAGTATAAACTTTTAAAAACCACCAACCAAACTTTATTCCTTTTATGGATCTCCTGTGGCATGTACAACAGGCTGAATATATCTGACCTATAAATAAATACAAGTAGCAAATTAGCAATAATTAAAATAGTATTATACCTATTAACTAGGTTAATAGAACAATATATAGTTAATTATATAGTAAAGGAAGGACTTGTTTAAAACATAGTCAAGGATATGACATACATGCACAGGGATTCACTCATTTCTAGAGATTATATAAACATAATTAAATACATGCCCAACAACTATTGAAGAGATTCACCCCTCATATATTCCCAATTATATGTTGCATATGCAACTTGCAGAGATTTTCATGAATATCTTGATCGCGTAATAGACTTGTCTTTTGACCATCACTCATTTCTTAGTGACTTCAATTAGGTACATATATGCTTTTCTCAAAGGGAAATTATTAAAGTAAACAAATTGACAAAAGAAAAAAACTAACAAAATAAAATACATAATGATCGATCTTCGCACATTCTGGCCTACATATGGCTATAAATCAATTAATTAGGAGGTTTAGGGCCAGTACAACTCCTGGGGTATGGCTGGCAATCATTGCTGGCATATTTTTTTCCGCCCGTGAGTTTGGAAACTCCACGGCTAGGGCCGAAAGAGTGAGGTTGCACTGCTATTGTTGAAATAAGGAACAGGAGAAGAGAAGCGATGATTAACAGAACCTTCGAGCGCCACTCCATCTCGATCTCTATCTGTTTCACAGATTAATTATTCCTGTCACTTGCAGTGTCTGTGATGGTCAAGAGGAAGAAAGAGTTATATTCATGTTAATTTGGTGAAGAGAATGCTTGATTTAATTAAATAGGCTCTAATCATGCTAATTTTCAAAGTCGAAGTCAAAGTCAAGTAATTTTTCTGTTCAACACAAGTGAAAAAGAAAGATGTGGAAAATGCATGCTCATGACGTACAAACAAAAAATTTCTGACAAATTATTTTGACTAACAGCCATTTTTTAGTGATTTCGGTATACATATATATGCTGCCTCAGTGGCGGAGCCACTTGTATCCAGGGGTAGGCAGCCGCCTACTCCTGGATTTTGAAATACGGTATCAAATTTGTATATAGTTGGTTTTGATTTAGGTTTTGTCTACTCCTGACTGAGTCAAAACTCTCGATTAGTGAAATTGGCCGAGTCATTACAATTTTGATAGTCTTTCATCAATCTATTTTGAAATATTCCGACAAGAAGAATGTTAATAAGAATTGTATGATCATGGGATCACAATAAATTTGTTATTTTTTGTGAAAGGAATAGACTAAAATGTTTTATAAAATAATAAACTGAAATTTAATGTAATGCATTAAAATATTTTTATTTCAAAATGAGCTGAATTTTAATAAAAGAGTCTTGTGAACTATGCTTCAAAGTAAACTTTCAAAAAAATCGAGTTTTCGATCTAATTCAGTGGATTTCTACCAATTTTCTCAATTTTAATTCATGGTTAATTACCGATTCCACTTTCAATGAAAATTATTTAATAATATTTTATAATTTAATTATTTAAATAAAATAATAATAATTATTAATATAATAATAATTTATTTTGCCCACCCCTAATGAAAATCCTGGCTACGCCACTGAGCTAGGCAGTAGTTGATCTATTACGCCGCTGGTTGATAAAGTATTCATTTGATTTTGTAACAAATATAAAAGAGCTCTTGATCTTCATGTTTGTTAATTACAAATCAAGGATCATGAATGCAATAGCGCATGAACTTTCTCGATTTTTACCCCTTGTAACTGCTGGTGCAAAACTTTTATGTTTGGTATTTCAAATTTTCCCCTTGACGAAAAATAAGTTTGACTATTCATTAAAACAAACGAGAGATTGTCATGATTTTTTTTCTCTCTGTTTATTGTGAAAAGTTATCTTAATCAACAAATGGAGGTGTGATTGATGGACTTCCAGCAACAAGCTGCATGTGCGTACTTGGCAGATAACAACGAAATTTTTTACTATTTCTTTGGAATTTTTTAAATTGCTGTTTTTTATGGTTCAGATTTTTCTGAAAAGCAGTGATTTTCAAAAATTCTAAAAAATTAGTAAATTTTTTAAAAAAAATATATAATTTAATTAGTCTCTAAGCACAATTTAATATGAAAATCAACTTGAACGATACGGATCGATATTTTGAAATTTGAAATTGAAGATACAGATGTGAAGTAAAATACTCGCTTTACTTCACATCTGTATCTTCAATTTCAAATTTCAAAATATCGATCCGTATCATTCAAGTTGATTTCCATATTAAATTGTGAGTCCGCAGAGGCGCATGCAGCCGCACAGGGATGTCTCCATCCGGAAGGAAACGACGAGGATGATTGTAGAGTTTTTTTTTATTGTGATATAGTTCTGACTGTAGTATTTTGACTATGGGACTGTTGTATTATACGTTTGTGATTATGTTGGCAGGCATTATGTTTTTTTTTTATATTCATGTTGGTATTATGTTGTTTGCACTTTACATTTCATCATTATAAAACAGTTTAATAATACAATTAAAGTTCAACAATACATTTAAAGTTCAACAATATAATTAAAATTGTCACAGTACACTTAAAGTTCAACAACACAATTGAATTTCATAACTTAGTTCATTTCGTCATTTCGTCTTTTTCCTACTATACATTTCGTCATTTTTTTTCTACGTGCTTATCTTTTTATACTTTATATTTCGTCATTTCTACTCAAGGTTGAAAACTAAGCAGCTCCATGGAAATCGTATCTTTTGAAACTAAGAAATTATATTGAAATCATAAATTTTATTTGCGACCCACACTCCTAGCAGAATTGAAAATGGCAACAATCTACACAGTAAATGCAACAATAGATGTACAGTAATTGCTACAGCAAATGTATGATAATAGCAGCAATAACTACACAATAAATGCAACGTTATATGTATATGTATATATTATATGTATGTGTCACACCCCGCGGCCACGGGTCGTAACAGTCCCCCGCCGTAAGCATACAACGCCGTGTATGCTTACAAGGCTACTCACATTTCAAACCAAACAACAAGCAATTCAAACAAGTTTCTAATATATATATCAGAGTACACAGTCTGGTCAGCATATAATACAACAAAAGTATCTCATCCGGATACCAACCACGAGGCCTACCCTAAATCTATACAACAAAAGATATCTAGGGTCATATACTGGTAAGCTACTAAGGCCTACTACTCTCGTGCCTCTCCGGAATCAGTCGCACCAATACCTGTAAAATAACGGGGAAGGTGGGGGTGAGAATAAATTCTCAGTGCGAATTTGCCACAGTTCAGACTATTGGACTTGCAATCAAACTCTATATTCAATAATGAAACCCAAACAACAACAATGCAAACAGTTATATAAGAAAACATAAATAACAGAATGCCACTACTCGACAACAGTTAATCAACCTGAAACACAGTTTACGGAATTTCCAAGATGAATCTCAAACACAACATATATTTTGGCTTAACTCGATTCCTAACTCAGTTCAGTAGGGCTTGTAGCAACTACAGATGTTCTTTCGAGCTGAACCTTTATCAAACCCACATCTGTAGGGTTACTGACACCTACAGATGGCCAACCGCTGGACCCTTTATCTGACACCCATCTGCAACCGCTTGGCTTAACAGTTTATTAAGGTCTGGTTCAAATCATGTAAAGAAAATCCACTTTAGAATCGTTTCCAATATTCGTCATATTCAATCGACCGTTCAAATGCATTAACACGTAGGAAAATGCTACCGAGCCATAGACGTTACACAAGTCAACCACGATTTCCAATCACACATCTCATAACATAATCACCCTCCCTCGTCCCAACCGGTACTGGGAATATCGAGGGCCGTTCACCTAAGGCCATTTAGGATCCTGGGAATCCAAGTCAGCATACAGCCCGACTTGGCAAATTCATTGGATCCAAGTGCTTAACTTCGTAAATCCGTTCACATACATTCACATACACAGTTCGTGGTGACTTTCAATCAAAATCAGATCACAATAGATCAACATAACCTATAACCATACCAGCATGCAAATCATTCAATTCAGATCAATTCGAGTTTAATTTAATTGGGCTATGCAAATGTTCTACGCAATTCAGTGATGCAATCAATGATATTCAACATGACAAACGAATACACAGTTTAATTCCTGAAAATAAAGTATCAAACAAGTCCAAGAATCCCGCACCTTAGTATGACGAGCGTACCGCTTAATTTAAGGATCGGACGTCTCGTATTGTCTCGCAAGTTCTTGCTCGACCGAGCCTACACCTATATTATACGTATACTTGGTTTAACATTGGTTCAGGATCGAGAGGTTTACTCGAGTTACCTCTAGGGCTTATACCTTCTCTAATCAATTCCTATGTTTTTGGTATCAATTCGTTCGGTTCCTTATTTCTTACCAAAATCCTCTAAAACCACACAAGATCTCATCTAGGTCCTCTGGACCATACAAACTCTCCATTTGGTAACCATCAATCACCGTTTCACTACTTTGGTTCTCGGTTCAATTCAATCCACCGTTTGGTTAACCCTAATTTGGTCAAAATCTCAAATCAGTCGTTAAATGTTCTAAAAATTCACGATCAGGAGGCAACCCTACCGATTACAAGTCTAATTGGTCGGGTTAAGCAACTCAAATCACGATTATGCCAACTTTCAATTTTGGCACGAAACCCTAGAAATCAGATTTCATAAATCGGAAGAAATCGGGAAAAAGATTGGCAAACAAACTAGTAAGGAGTGTAGAGGAACTAGTCCTCGAGCAATTCGAACACAAATCTCGAGTTTAAAACGAGAATCTGAGAAATCAAGAAAATTCGAGGTTTCGAAAGCAAAAAGGAGAGAAAGAAATACCAAATAGAAGGGTTCGGAGAGATCCTCGGCTGCTTTCTCGGTTCCAAACTCGATTTCTCGCAACAATCGGGAGTCTGAAAGAAACGGAAACTCACGGGCTCTTTTCCTTCTCTCTTGGACGAAAATAACTTAAAAATGGGGAAATGATGAAGTGAGAGAGAGAGAGAAGGTTGGATTTGAGTTTTAGGGCAAAAATCACCCTGAGTGCGGATGCCCCCATCCGCACTGCGGGTGGCTTGACCCGCACTCGGGACTTAGAAAGTTTTCAGACCAAAATCAAGAAAAATCCGAGCCTAGTGCGGATGAACCCCACCCGCACTGCGGATGGACCCTTACCCGCACTGCGGATGGACCCTTACCCGCACTGCGGATGGATCCCATCCGCACTCACTACTTAGCCGATTTTTGGACCAACACAGAATTTTAATGAGTGCGGATGCACCCCACCCGCACTGCGGATGGACCCTTACCCGCACTGCGGATGGACCCTTACCCGCACTGCGGATGGACCCCATCCGCACTGAGCCTATAATGTTCTGAAATCTCGAAATTTCGACGCGATTTCAATTCACAATTAACTTACTTATTTAGGGAAACCTTAATTAAGGTTTAAACTTCCATTTTATTAACACAATTAACTTGATTCTTTCTTTTAAATCATTTTAATTTAATTGTAAAAATTTCGTAACGTAACATTTCTCCCCCCCTTAGAATAAAGTTCAGTCCTCTGAACTAAATTGCGTACCTGATTCGTTGAATAGTTCCGGGTACTTCTCACGAATGGTTTCCTCATGTTCCCATGTTGCTTCCTTAGTCGAATGACGTCCCCATTTGACCAGGACAAGCTTAATCGTCTTGCTCCGTAGTTGTTGTTCTTTTCGGTCCAATATCTGCATTGGCTCTTCTTGATAGGACAAGTCACCTTGGACATGCAGGTCCGAGTGATTAATGCAATGAGATGGATCTCGTACGTATCGGCGCAATTGTGACACATGAAACACCGGATGAACCCGGTCCAATGCTGGTGGCAATGCAAGCTCATATGCCACCGGTCCCATTCGCCTCAAAATCTGAAACGGTCCAATGTATCTAGGACTCAACTTGCCTGATACGTCAAATCGATGTACACCCCTGACGGGTGAAACTCGAAGCCACACGTGATCCCCTTCTTGAAACTCCAACGGTCTTCTATGCACATCTGCATATTTCTTTTGTCGCTCTTGGGCCGACTTAAGCCGACTCAAAACGACTTTCGTCTTTTCGGCAATCTCTTCCAGCATCTGAGGCCCGGTAGGTGAATACGTACCTGCGGGTCCCCACCACAGCGGTGTGCGACACTGCTGTCCCGTAAGTGCCTCTTGTGGTGACATTCCAATGCTCGAATGGTAGCTATTGTTGTACGCAAACTCTACCAAGTACAAATGGTTGATCCAAGATTCTCGGAAACTCAAAGCACAGGATCGAAGCATGTCCTCCAATGTTTGTATGGTTCGTTCGGATTGACCGTCGGTTTGCGGATGATGGGCTGTACTGAATCTCAGTTTCGTGCCCATGGCTTCTTGAAAGCTTCCCCAAAAGTGAGATGTAAATCGAGTGTCTCGGTCGGAGACAATGTGTCGCGAACATCCGTGGTATTTAAACTGGTATTGCAGGAACAAATCGGCTAGCTCTCTTCCGGATGTCTCGATCCGGAATGGAATGAAGTGTGCAATCTTCGTCAACCGATCCACTATCACCCATATGGCATCATATCGTCCAACGGTTCTCGGAAATCCAGTCACGAAGTCCATAGTGATAGACTCGAATTTCCGCATGGGTATCTCCAAAGGTCTTAGTAAGCCCGCCCTCTTCCGTCTATCTGCCTTAACTTGCTGACAGACCTGACATTTCTCCACATAGTTTTGCACGTTCCTTTTCATCTTTGGCCACCAGAAATATCGCTTTAGATCTTGATACATCTTGACTTCACCAGGGTGAATGGTATACCCCGAGTCATGTGCTTCTGACAGAATCAGATTCTTCAGTTCTGAGACATTCGGAACGCATATGCGGTCATGGAACCGCAGAATACCATCTTCGTGGAGTTGAAATGGCGAGTCTGCCTTTGACTCGAAATGTTGTCGGAATTTCTGGCACTTTAGGTCCTCTTGTTGTGCTGCTCGAATCTGCTCGTGTAACTCTGGTCGAACCTCGACCGCAGCCAAGATAATCGAGGCAACTGTAGCTGTACCTGCACTATTGCTCGCTCCAATCAATCGAGATGAGGTTTCCAATGCAAACTCACGGGATGCACCCACGTGCAGATTCATTCTTCTCATTTCTTCGAGGAGGTGTGTCTCGCTGGTGATAATCGATGCCAGATTGATCTGACTCTTCCTGCTTAGCGCATCTGCTACCACGTTTGCCTTTCCGGCATGATACTGGATATCCAGATCGTAGTCCTTCATCAGCTCCAACCATCTCCTCTGCCTCAAATTCAACTCCCTTTGAGTGAAGATATACTTCAAGCTTTGGTGATCCGTGAAGATACGGCACTTCACTCCATACAGGTAATGCCGCCAAATCTTTAAAGCGAAGATCACTGCAGCTAGCTCCAGATCATGGGTCGGATAATTCTGTTCGTGTGATCGTAACTGCCGAGAAGCATATGCTATAACATGGTCCTTCTGCATCAATACACATCCCAAACCAGATCCGAATGCGTCGGTGTAGACGGTATACTCCTCGTCGGTGATGGGCATGGCAAGAACCGGTGCAGTTACCAACCGACTCTTCAACTCCTCAAAACTTTGATCTTGAGTGGCACCCCACTCGAACTTCACACCTTTATGCAAAAGCTTCGTAAGGGGAGCAGCTAACTGTGAGAATCCAAGTACGAACCTTCTATAATATCCGGCTAGCCCCAGAAAACTGCGAATCTCCGTAACTGTTTCTGGCCTCTTCCAATCGGTCACCGCCCGAATCTTTTCTGAATCCACGGCCAACCCTTCACCTGATATCACATGCCCAAGGAAGGCCACTTTCTCAAGCCAGAACTCACACTTCGAAAACTTTGCGAATAGTTGATGATCCCTCAATCTCTGTAACACTATCCGCAGATGTACCTCATGCTCCTCACGTGACCTTGAATATATCAGGATGTCATCGATGAACACCACCACAGTTGAATCCAATAGGTCGTGAAACACTCGCTGCATCATGTCCATAAATGCAGCCGGAGCGTTCGTTAGCCCGAACGGCATCACCATATATTCGTAATGCCCATAGCGCGTTCGGAAGGCTGTCTTTTCCACATCAGTCGGACGTATTCTCAGCTGGTGGTACCCCGTTCTCAAGTCTATCTTGGAGTAGATCGAAGATCCTTGCAGCTGATCAAACAAGTCGTCGATTCAGGGTAACGGGTATCTATTCTTGACGGTTACCTTGTTCAGTTCGCGGTAGTCGATACATAACCGCAAGGTACCATCCTTCTTCTTCACAAACAACACCGGAGCACCCCATGGAGATGTGCTCGGTCTAATAAACCCGCTTTCCAGCATCTCTTCTAATTGGGCCTTAAGTTCCTTCAATTCTGCAGGAGCCATACGATACGGACTCTTTGAAATTGGTGTCGTACCTGGTACCACTTCTATGCCAAACTCCACTTCTCGTTCCGGTGGTAATCCGACTATTTCTTCCGGAAACACATCCACGAACTCCGACACCACTGGAATCGTATTCATCTCAGGAACTTCCGTATCAGTGTACACTATTGCTGCCAGATATGCAGTGCACCCTGAATCGATCAGGTGCCTAACTTCCACAGCCGAGATGCACGGTATCAACCCTCCAACCTTCCTACAGTTCAGCATGCACGACATACCACCTTTTGCGGTCACAAAACAAATCCTGCGGTGCGGACAGTCGATCGTTGCGGCATGTCTTGTTAACCAATCCATCCCCAATAGAACGTCGTAACCCGTGATCTCCATAACCAACAGGTCTATCTCGAGATCCCTTCCATCAACTCTGACTTTTCGGTTTCGGCATATGGTTATTTTTCGGTCAGTCGAACCGAAAGGGGTTTGGACACTCAGGACTTGGTTATTGGTTTCAGTTGACCAGTTATACTTTTCTACCCAAGCCTTCGATACAATGGAATGGCTACACCCAGTATCTATCAAACAATAGGCACTCTCATCCGAGATAGAAAGTATACCTGTCATCACATCAGCTCGAGAATCAGATGGTTGCGAGCCTTCACCTTCCTCCAGAGCCCTCGTTGCGTCATATGCAACATCTGCTATGCCGAGTGCGTGGGCAGCCACTCGACCTCCAATCCTGCCTCCGCTGGTCTGTGACGCACCTCGACCACGGAATGGTGGTCTACCAGATCCACGTCCCATGGGCCCTCTGCCACCGCCGTTCCTCTGGAACCCTAGTGCCGCATTCGGGCACTCTCTTGCCCAATGCTCCATGCTGCCGCAGGTGTAACACGCTTGGTTGCGGCGTCTGCAATCGATCTCAGAGTGTGCTTGGTTGCATGAACGGCACCACACAGAAACGAAGCCCGGCCGGAGTACCGGTGCTGCTATCTGCCTCAGAGGGGGTCTAGGTGCCATAAACTGTCTCGGGGGTGGTCTAGCTGTTGACGGTCCTCCCCTTGACCTAAACCGTCGGTTTTGGTCCTCCCTCTGCTTGACATTCCTCTCTGTCATCTCCGACCTCCTTCTCTTGCTGTGCAACTCCACTTGCTCAGCGTGATCCATCATGGCCTGCAACTCAGTAGCCATAGGGGTATCCACAATCATCGATATCCCTCCATCCAGTCCATCCAGGTACTGCCTATGGTATCTCACCACATCAGTCTGCACATCAATCGCGTACCTGGACAAGGCAAGGAACTCATTGTTATACTCCGCCACTGCTCGCCCACTCTGCTTTAAGTCTAGGAACTTCCTCCGCAGCGCCTCTCGCTGGATGTTACTCAAAAACCGTCGAGTGAACTGCAGTTCAAACCACTCCCACGGAATCTTGGCCTCCTCCCCGACATAACTACGTCGGGCTCCATCCCACCAGAACCTCGCACCCTCCTCTAACTGCTGCTCTGCCAGCTCCACCATATCTTGTTCTTGTGCTCTACATAGAACTAGCTTCGCACTCACGCTCGCGAGCCATTCTTCAGCAGCGGCATACTCACCAGTGCCATTAAACCGAGGTGGATTAAGGCGCATAAAGGAGTCGTATAACCTCCTAAAATCTTCCGGACCTCCTCGGGGAGCCTCCGGTGCCACCTCACGTCTTTCTGCTTGGCGACCTCTCTCGTAAGCCGCGATCAACCTATCGTCTAGATCTCGGTCCCGGTTCTGCGCACCTCCAGGTCCAAGATCAACTCTCTGGACCTCAGGCCCTGCAAATCCGGCCTCGCTCGCATGAATGATCGGTTCGTTCAGTGGGTTCCTGGTTCTAGGTCGTCCCCTACCTCGACGTCCTTCCATAATTCTTAAATAAGAAGAAAATAGTCATTAGATTTGCATATACTTATCTCATAGAACGAACAAGTCGTTAGCCGTGACGACCCGAAGTATAACGTACCCCACTCACGTATCCTATCAGTCTGGTTAGGGTTTAAACCTTGAGCTCTGATACCACCGAAGAGAGCTGTCACACCCCGCGGCCACGGGTCGTAACAGTCCCCCGCCGTAAGCATACAACGCCGTGTATGCTTACAAGGCTACTCACATTTCAAACCAAACAACAAGCAATTCAAACAAGTTTCTAATATATATATCAGAGTACACAGTCTGGTCAGCATATAATACAACAAAAGTATCTCATCCGGATACCAACCACGAGGCCTACCCTAAATCTATACAACAAAAGATATCTAGGGTCATATACTGGTAAGCTACTAAGGCCTACTACTCTCGTGCCTCTCCGGAATCAGTCGCACCAATACCTGTAAAATAACGGGGAAGGTGGGGGTGAGAATAAATTCTCAGTGCGAATTTGCCACAGTTCAGACTATTGGACTTGCAATCAAACTCTATATTCAATAATGAAACCCAAACAACAACAATGCAAACAGTTATATAAGAAAACATAAATAACAGAATGCCACTACTCGACAACAGTTAATCAACCTGAAACACAGTTTACGGAATTTCCAAGATGAATCTCAAACACAACATATATTTTGGCTTAACTCGATTCCTAACTCAGTTCAGTAGGGCTTGTAGCAACTACAGATGTTCTTTCGAGCTGAACCTTTATCAAACCCACATCTGTAGGGTTACTGACACCTACAGATGGCCAACCGCTGGACCCTTTATCTGACACCCATCTGCAACCGCTTGGCTTAACAGTTTATTAAGGTCTGGTTCAAATCATGTAAAGAAAATCCACTTTAGAATCGTTTCCAATATTCGTCATATTCAATCGACCGTTCAAATGCATTAACACGTAGGAAAATGCTACCGAGCCATAGACGTTACACAAGTCAACCACGATTTCCAATCACACATCTCATAACATAATCACCCTCCCTCGTCCCAACCGGTACTGGGAATATCGAGGGCCGTTCACCTAAGGCCATTTAGGATCCTGGGAATCCAAGTCAGCATACAGCCCGACTTGGCAAATTCATTGGATCCAAGTGCTTAACTTCGTAAATCCGTTCACATACATTCACATACACAGTTCGTGGTGACTTTCAATCAAAATCAGATCACAATAGATCAACATAACCTATAACCATACCAGCATGCAAATCATTCAATTCAGATCAATTCGAGTTTAATTTAATTGGGCTATGCAAATGTTCTACGCAATTCAGTGATGCAATCAATGATATTCAACATGACAAACGAATACACAGTTTAATTCCTGAAAATAAAGTATCAAACAAGTCCAAGAATCCCGCACCTTAGTATGACGAGCGTACCGCTTAATTTAAGGATCGGACGTCTCGTATTGTCTCGCAAGTTCTTGCTCGACCGAGCCTACACCTATATTATACGTATACTTGGTTTAACATTGGTTCAGGATCGAGAGGTTTACTCGAGTTACCTCTAGGGCTTATACCTTCTCTAATCAATTCCTATGTTTTTGGTATCAATTCGTTCGGTTCCTTATTTCTTACCAAAATCCTCTAAAACCACACAAGATCTCATCTAGGTCCTCTGGACCATACAAACTCTCCATTTGGTAACCATCAATCACCGTTTCACTACTTTGGTTCTCGGTTCAATTCAATCCACCGTTTGGTTAACCCTAATTTGGTCAAAATCTCAAATCAGTCGTTAAATGTTCTAAAAATTCACGATCAGGAGGCAACCCTACCGATTACAAGTCTAATTGGTCGGGTTAAGCAACTCAAATCACGATTATGCCAACTTTCAATTTTGGCACGAAACCCTAGAAATCAGATTTCATAAATCGGAAGAAATCGGGAAAAAGATTGGCAAACAAACTAGTAAGGAGTGTAGAGGAACTAGTCCTCGAGCAATTCGAACACAAATCTCGAGTTTAAAACGAGAATCTGAGAAATCAAGAAAATTCGAGGTTTCGAAAGCAAAAAGGAGAGAAAGAAATACCAAATAGAAGGGTTCGGAGAGATCCTCGGCTGCTTTCTCGGTTCCAAACTCGATTTCTCGCAACAATCGGGAGTCTGAAAGAAACGGAAACTCACGGGCTCTTTTCCTTCTCTCTTGGACGAAAATAACTTAAAAATGGGGAAATGATGAAGTGAGAGAGAGAGAGAAGGTTGGATTTGAGTTTTAGGGCAAAAATCACCCTGAGTGCGGATGCCCCCATCCGCACTGCGGGTGGCTTGACCCGCACTCGGGACTTAGAAAGTTTTCAGACCAAAATCAAGAAAAATCCGAGCCTAGTGCGGATGAACCCCACCCGCACTGCGGATGGACCCTTACCCCACTGCGGATGGACCCTTACCCGCACTGCGGATGGATCCCATCCGCACTCACTACTTAGCCGATTTTTGGACCAACACAGAATTTTAATGAGTGCGGATGCACCCCACCCGCACTGCGGATGGACCCTTACCCGTACTGCGGATGGACCCTTACCCGCACTGCGGATGGACCCCATCCGCACTGAGCCTATAATGTTCTGAAATCTCGAAATTTCGACGCGATTTCAATTCACAATTAACTTACTTATTTAGGGAAACCTTAATTAAGGTTTAAACTTCCATTTTATTAACACAATTAACTTGATTCTTTCTTTTAAATCATTTTAATTTAATTGTAAAAATTTCGTAACGTAACAGTATGTGTATATGTGTATATGTGTATATGTGTATATGGGTATATGTATGTATATGTATATGTATGTATATATTATATGTATGTGTATATGTGTATATGTATGTATATGTATATGTATGTATATGTATAGAGTAAAACTAGGGTGCTCTTAAGCTCACCAAAATTTTGGTGAGCTTAACTCTAAAACTTATCAAATCGATTTCAAATGACGAATCTGAACCGTTGAAACCCGCCTACCTTACGTGTGATGCATCTACATGTGAAATTTTTAAACATTCGAATTAATTTAGTATTAAGTCAAGCGGTCAAAATTAGAAGGTTAATAAATTAATTTTAGTGCATTCATTTTTGAACGTTTTTTGACCGCTTGACTTTATATTAAATTAATTCGAATGTTTAAAAATTTCACATGTAGATGCATCACACGTAAGGTAGGCGGGTTTCAACGGTTCGGATTCGTCATTTGAAATCGATTTGATGAATTTTAGAGTTAAGCTCACCAAAACTTTGGTGAGCTTAAGAGCACCCTAGTTCTACTCTATATGTATATGTATGTATATATGTATATGTATATATGTATATATGTTTACTAGTATTATACCCGTGCTTTGCAACGGATATAAGAAACAAATATATTAATGAAAATAATAATTATCTAAAAATTAAAACACATGTTAATAGAAAATTTATATGATTATGTATTTTTAATTAACTTTAATCGTGATCTCTGATAACAATTTGATGATGTGATGATTCTTTATTTTTAAGTACCAATGTATCAAATAATAGCTCGATTCGAATCTAATATCAAATATCAAACAACAATTCAATATCAACATATAATATGATATCAAAAAACATAAATAAAAAGTGTTATCGTTTGTATGTATAGGATACACACACACACACACACACATATTATAAGAAAAATATATATTCACACACACGTTTCAATTTATATTCTTCTTTGTTTCCAATTTAGAATACACACACACACATACACACATTGATATATTATATATTGGAAATATATTCTAAATTGTCCACACCAATATGTATAGAAACAAAGAAAGAAAAATAAGAAAATTAAAAAAAAATGATTTGCATTGTGATTCGTATAGAAATGAAGAAATAAGGAAACAATAAATAAGAAAATGGAAGGTGGAGAGGAAAAAATATGAAAATAAAGGAATAAGAAAACAAATAAATATATAGCTAAATTTCAAAATTTGTTCATTTTAAATTGTAACGTATCGTGTGGCAGCACATGTGGTAGGTATGTTTTTAACTAAATTTAGACTTCTATACATAAAAGAGATGCATTTAATCAAAAGAAGACAAATTATGTAATTTGAGAGCTGAGATCAAATCCGAAGTTTCATCTCTCAATTGTAACCATTGGCGGATCGGACACCCAACGTGCTTAATAATAGAATGGAGATATGTCATACATATACAACAAGTGACCCGCCCGTCCCACGGGCGCCTCACTCAGCTTATGATCCGCCCTCCTGACGGGCGCCTCACTCAGCTTATGATTCGCCCTCCTGACGGGCGCCTTGCTATGCTTTATGGGCCGCCTCTGTGACGGGCGGTCGGATGGTTTTTTTGGGCTACCCGTGGGCCAGGCGTTCAGGGTATAAATAAAAAAAAATAGATGCATGATTATTTTTAAAATTTTCTTTTCTGGAGGGGGTATTAATAAAAATGGCCGCATCGTTTGACTATTTTGTACGAAAAGAAGTTTGGAGGCAGAAAATTGAGTAATTTTAAAATCACTCAAGCGGTACTTCTTTTATTTTAACTTTTTTTGTTTAATTGTAATTTAAAAAAAAATCCACTCGAAGTTCACCTCCTGAACTCAAAACCCTTGCTCTAGGGAATTTGAATCTCCTAAAGTAACTCAAATTTTGAATTTAATTCTGGACGTTCAATCTGCTCTAGCACGAATATTAAAGAATCTCTGTGCATTTCGTTTGGGCCGAATTAGTCCCAATCTAAACTCAAATTTTTGTTTACTCGAGGGAATCCAACCCCCTCCAGGTTCACCTCATTTATTCTGGAGACCTTAATTTCATTTCCCAATTTTGCGATCTCACCAAACCCTAAACAAGCGTGCCTTCTCCCCGCCGCAATCGAAAAGCACCTCAGCTGAGAAAGCAAACCTGGTCTGGCGACCGTTCCTCTCTATCGTCATATTGGATTAATAGAAAGAGAAAGAGGAGAAACACTAATCGCCTGATCTGAGGCTTTAGAGCTGTCGGGATGAGTGAAATTGAGGCTGATTGGTGGAACCCGGATTACCTCTGGCGATGTGGTGTTAAAATTTGTGCAGTACCAAAATCCGAGACTATGGCTCTTTCCTTTTCAGGTATGATCTAATCAATCCACTGATCTGTTCCGATATACCTTGTTTCATTTAATTTTGTTCTAATCTTAGATTTTTTTTTTTTTTTGTGCAGGTGTTGATTCCCCAATCAGCTTCATTTGGTATGCTTCAATATTTTATTTTACTATTCCTAGCTCTGTTTATCTTTCTCAATTTTTATATCTTTATTTTCATAGACTTGCAAAGTTGCAATAGATATGCAAGCTATCGTCCCCTATTGCCAGAGTTCATTTACAGTAGAATGAAATTAAAAGTGGCTGTTTACTTAAAATTAAAAAATGAAGGGAAACTAGAACGTAGTGTTTTAATTGTTATAAATGTCATACCTTTTTTGCTTATACTCTGATCGGTTTGAAGATGGCAAGAGTTGAATGAAATATAGTAGAGTTCAATAGAATTGATTTGGAATAAAATCTTGTCAATCAAACTTAAAGTTGATGAAGAAGAATTTAGCTCAAGCAAAATCTAAAAATAATTCAAAAACATAACTCTATTTACCACCATTGTATTCAACACTTTAGTTAGGGTTTGAAAGAAATAGAGGTGGAGTAAATTCCATCAGGAATAGTAGCTCTATTTACCACCATTGTAATTTCAGCAGGGAAGCAGTAATTCAGCAAACAGAAGTGCAATTTTTTTTTTTTTTTGGGTTTTATAATATTGTCCACAAAAAATGTCTAACAAATTGGAAATAATAAGAAAAATGTGATTCTGGAACAAATTAGGTAAACAGTAAGGTAAAAGGTAACATTTTTTATGTTTGAAATTAAAAAATACTAAATATTCAAAAAGTTGAATCCTAATTTAAGAAAAAAACAACTCAAAATCCCACCTAGTTGTACCGTTCCAACAAGGACCACTCTCTTACAGGGAACAGTTTGTATGTTTGAAATTAAAAATTACTAAATATTAAAATAGTTGAAGTATAATTAAAAAAATAAAAAACTCAAAATCCCGCATTCTTTGAATGCGACCCAACAAAGACCATTCTCTTACAGGGAACAGTTTTTATGTTTGAATTGAAGTATAATTAAAAATAAAAACTCAAAATCCCGCATTCTTTGAATGCGCGACCTAATCCTACAGGTCCAACAAGGACCACTCTTCCAGGGAAGCCTTGAATTTGCTATCAAGTGGACTCTGTGCAAGTTTGGAAATTTTCATCCATGGATGCTAACAAATCTGCATGTATACATAGTTTTTTCTTCCTTTATTTTAAAAGTTGAATTGCTGATAATCCTTGATTTTTGGTTTAAATTAAAATTAAACAATGGTTGCATGCATGCACCAGTGTAGTAACACTACACTGAGAACTTGTTTGATTCAAGAATGTTTGGCTTGAAGCTTTCTCTTTAGTCTTTACTCTGTTGTCATTCTACCCACCTTGTATGTATTAATATTACTCTTGACATTACATACAACTCCTCTACTTATTATGCAGGACATGTTCATCCAGGATAAAATAATTGTCGTCCTTGTGCCCTCTTCCAACCACATGAACGGCCTTCTATTATACAACCTGAAGAAGAGTTATGTTGGCACCCTGGTTGCTAATATGGTCAACTGAGAGGAAATTACATTTCAATTCCGGCACCAAAAATGCATCCATGAATAAACAACTTATTTGAGAGAGATCCAATGTCCTCAATGTAAGTTGCTCTACATCTGGAATCATTTTCAGCATGAAAAGTTGGTGAAAAAGGAACTGGACTTTTGAACCTTGAATAAGAGCTGGATTCCAGGTTATAATATGGTTGCTGCAACCCGAGTCAATTAAGGAATGGGGGTTACCGAGGCTAAAAGAGTGGAGACCATATCTGTACTGCAAGAGAAGGGTATTACTGGCAATTTTTCTGGGTGTTTGATTGCAAAGCTCCCCGGTTCGTTTGTAAACTTCTAAGGAATGGTGATTGCTGGAAGAGTATGATCATACTTGTCTTGTTCCAGCATTATTAGCAAGAGAAAAGATGAAATTAGTTGTTTTGCAGTGGGAGGTAAATTATAGTATAAGAAAAAATTACCAAGATTAAAAATGTTTAAATGACTATTATTCATGGATGTAAAGTTTTATATTTCAATGTATTAATGTAAAGTTCATCACTTATATTAATTTTAACTTTGTTGTATGGTTTGTAGGGGTGTTCAAACGGTCAGTTCGGTTTAAACCGAACTAAATTTGTCAAACCGAATTAAAACCGAACCGATTAAAACCCAACTGAAGAATTAAAATGTCAAACCGAACTAAACTTTGGTTTGTTCGGTTGAACCGAATAAAGGAATTCAATCCAAAAAATCAAAACTCAATAGATTCATAATTTCATAGAAATGAAAATTAAGGTACTATTACACACATTGTTCAATTTTATACAAATATATTGATGTTCTAAAATATCCAAAGTTTTAGATCAATATTTATTCTTGATTTTAAAGTTCAAAATAAATAAAAGAATCAAAATAATACTTGAATTATTATATAACTGGTTGGTTTGTTTTATTCGGTTTTGAGAAATTAAAATCGAACCGAACCATTTAAACCAAATTACTTCATAAAATCAACTGAACCATTTGAATCGAACAATCGAACCATTTAAACAGAAATTATCCGATCCGGTTCAAAACCAAATAAACCGAACCATTTGAACACCCCTAATGGTTTGTGTATTGTTCTTTAGATATGATATAGATTATATCTAAAGGTTTTATTTGACATTTGAGTTTTAAGTTTTTAAGTTATTGAAGATTTATGAATAGAAACATAACGGAGGCATTTGAACCATCCTCAATTACTGTGATTTGATAATATAAAATATGACTTATGAGATTATATGATTCATAATCCATATAGCGTTAGAAATAATCCACTCTAATAACTAGAGGTTAAATGGAAAGAACCAACTTTTGATCTAGTGATAGAAGTCAATTTTGTGTTGAATCTTTGTGAATATTGAAATTTGAAAGGTTAGATTTTCATCTCTCTAAAATAACCGATATGGTTATTGAATAATGTACAAATAATACAAATAAATTGGGAATTTATATAATCTAATCCAGAAAAAGCATCAAACAAATAAATATATTACAGTAAACATATCATCTACATAATACATATGAAAATTAACTATTGGTTATATTGTTTTAAAATAATATAATTACAAATTATATAAAGAGTAAAACTGTAAAAAGTATTTGTAGAAATAAATCTTGTCAAAATTACTAATTAAATTAGACTACAAATAAATGTACGAAGAAAATTAAAAAAAATGTCCCTGCCATCT
Organism: Carex rostrata; assembly: GCA_964058875.1. Classification (NCBI taxonomy): domain Eukaryota; kingdom Viridiplantae; phylum Streptophyta; class Magnoliopsida; order Poales; family Cyperaceae; genus Carex; species Carex rostrata. The sequence continues at coordinate 2,911,338 of CAXKVT010000008.1, read as the reverse complement.
TTTTTTTTTTTCAAAACTGCCCCGACAGCTAGACCCACGGGCGGCCCAATAAACCCACTAGACCATTCCATACAGAGGCGGGCCAGTCCACTAGCGGACCGCCCTCTACAGAGGCAGTCCTCTGTTTTTTTTTTAGAGATATTAATATTTTGATTTAAATAATTTTGTGAAGAAAAAATTTTCTTGTTTAGAGTGCACGTCAAAAAATAAGACAATTGATATATTTGAGTGATGTCGTAACTCTTTACTAGGATTTATACAGGATACGTACATGGGAATCAAATCTGCAGCTCACATGCATTGTTTTAACTTTTGTCAAATCAACGTTTTACTTTCGTTAAATCACCGCTCAAAAAAATAAAAAAGCAAACCGGAACACCACACTCAAAGAATCCGTATCTTATGGGACCTGAGGTGCAATTTATATAGACGGTCCAGATTAATTCTCAGCCGAAATAAATTCAATGTCTTAAGAAAATATAAAAGTATGTTTCAAGATGCGTGCTAAGTCAAAAAAACTATTCATATTTTATAATTGAACCTTAGGTATCTAGGATCTGAATTCCACACTCAAGGATCTTATTAGACATTTCAGACTGTCACATGTACTACTCAAATCACTTTTGCATTTTGGTCCCTGTATCAGTCTAGATTGGCCAGTATCCTATTAGAGATTTCAGACTGTCACATGTCTACTCAAATCACTTTTGCATTTTGGTCCCTGTATCAGTCAAGACTGGCCAGGATCCTATTAGACATTTCAGACTGTAACATGTGCTACTCAAATCACTTTTACATTTTGGTCCCTATATCAGTCCAGACTGGCCAGTCTGAAATTGACACTAGCAAAGGTCTGGACTGATACAAGGACCAAAATGCAAACCATAACTTTGACTAGTAAAGTTGGATTTGGGTGTATGACCACTTTTTGGAAAGGGGGAACGAGACGGATTTGATTTTACCCGGGGAGAACCCGGGCATCATCGCATCTGAAGCATCAGAATTAAAAAAAAAAACGTCGTTTAATGTCTCAAAAATTCAGTTTAAGTTTTTGTTCAACAGTAGACGTACAACGATCGGTATTTTGTTTAGTCAAAAACCTAAGAGATTATTCAAGAATTATTCATATACTTATTTTAAAATGCATTTACTATTTATTGTGTTCGTTTGCTTATCTCCGAGCAAATGGTATATGTCGACAATAATCAAATAATTCAATTATTCTCTAAAAAAAGAAGTTGACATCATTGATGCAATCTAACTATATTTCCTTGTATATATTTGAATAAAATAAATTATTAAGAATCTGGGCCAAGAAAACTTCATAACTATATCCCATGCGCGTATCATGTATAAATCGTAGTAAAGAGTTACGACATCACTTCATAAATATATCAAATGTCTTATTTTTTTGGCGTACACTCTAAACAAGAAAAAAATTTCTTTACAAAATTATTTAAATCAAAATATTAATATCTCTAAAAAAAAAAATAGAGGATCGCCTCAGTAGGGGGCGGCCCGCTAGTGGACTGCCCTGTCTCTGAATGGGGCAGTCTGGTGGGTTTATTGGGCCACTTGTGAATCTGGTGGTCAGGGCAGTTTTGAAAAAAAAAACAGATAGCATGGACATTTTAAAATTTTTTTTTTGGAAGGTATTAATAAAAATGGCGGCTTTTTACCTGATAATTAGCTTTAAAAAAAGTTTCTTATCAGTATCCATAGGCGGAGAATATTTTTGAATAGAGCTTTGTAAGGACACTTCAGAGAAGTCAGCATGTCTGGTGAAGATCCATGGCTTAATAAGAAATTGTGAGCTCTGTTTTTTTTGTTTCTTCTTTATTATTTAGATATCAATGGAATCCATCGCATCTCTCTGCTTCTCCTCGTGCTCTGCTTCCAAAGGCTGCTAGTGACCTCTTCATCACATTGGTGCACTCCTTTCCTTCTCTCTTCTTCTCCTTTCTCTCCTCTATCCTTCAATTTGAAGGTAAATTCTTTCATAAATTATTTAACAATTTCTTTTTACTACCCAGCATTTTTCTATTGCATGGGCGGTCAGTGTGAAAAACAATTGATTGTTTTCATCAATTAAAATGAAAGTATTATGCTAATTAATTGGTACTTAGCATAGACCTGTCTAAAGAAAACAAGTATTTCAAAACTGTTATGAATTTTTTTAAATAAACTTGTTTTAAATAATGAGGTTTTTTCGGACACAATTGGACAAATTAGTCAGAAGTAATTGGGTCAATTTAGACATCCATAATTTTATTGGTGGATATAATGGTTTATAGCTGTTAGAGAGAGAGAAAAGTGGCTAGCTAGAGAGAAAAAAGTGGCTAAAGAGCGGTTGATAAAATAACCAAAAAGAACAAATATCGCAAAAAGGACAAAGAAAAAGTAAGGGGGTGTAATTTGTAAAATTTTCATTTTCGATTTTTGCTTGGTGTACCCAAAATTTGTGTCTTCAAAGAGTACTTCCCTTTTAACGCAATTAGTAAGAGGTCATGAATCATGATGTGCTATTACATTCATGGCCCTTGATTGTAACAAACATGATGATCATGAGAGCACCTTTATGTGTGTTAGAAAAATCAAATGAAAATATCTTATCCACCAGTGGTCTAAAGGAAATAAATCTGCTATGATTCGAATTTCATGAACAAGTGCTCCTGAAATTCTTGTTTTTCCAAATCCAACCGTTCAACTTTTTCTGTGCACGCATCTCTAAACAACTGGTTATTTTGTGTACGTATTTCGAAACAAATCAACAGTTGGATTTGAAAATGCATGAATTGTAGGCTACTGTTCACATGTAAGGATCGCAGCAGATTCAGATCCTGGTCTAAATAGTCAACTGCCTAGCTAGCATATATGTACCAAATTGATTAAAAATTAAGTGGTGGTCAAAAGTACTTGGAAGAATATTTTCCAAGTGCATGGCGTTCTTTTTCCCCATCTAATTTGTTTTCCACACAATATGAGGACATAAAAAGGCTTATAGATGACTATGAAACAAAACACAATGAAAGAAAAGAACACTTAGAATTTTCACTCTGAAAACATTCCATTTAAATGGACAATTTACAAAAATACCCGGGCATGATTGAATATTTAGAAATCATTTGGAGGCTTGACCTACTTTTGAAAGTTGAACAAATTAACAAATATATGAAGTTCTGTCATAAGCATCCCCACTGTCCTCTGCATTGCTGATCGAATTTGCTGATCATATAACAGGTATATAACGGTTATGGTCACCTATTTGCATATTAGTTAAAAGGAACACGTTGCCTCTCACAAATTAATTTACCGGGAGTTGATCAAGTGCAACTTCGTTTTGGGCCAATTTTTTGAGATAACTATTCTTTGATGTATGCAAGTATTTGTTGCATGCATGAAGCTTCCAGAGATTTTGCTAAATTTCGTCTTGCTGTGGCCAGGCTCGTGTTTGTTGGGATAAATTTTCAAAATATTCAGATAGTTATTTAAATTAATAAATAAAATAAATTAAGTTGAAATAATAGTATCTTGATTGTGTACGAGACACTGTCATTAAACGTATTCCGTTTCTATTGCGTAAGATTTGAAATCGCCACCAAAATAATTCGGGACTTTCGCTTCACAATCATGAAAAGACTGATGATAACAAAACAATTCTATTATAGATCATAATTTAATCAAAATCGAGATAAATATAAATTATTTTGTGGGATTGAATTAAGAAAAATTAATTATTTCTTTTTCTTTTTCTTTGTCTTTGTCTGTTACCAAAAAAGCAGAGGAGAGAGTATATATTTTTCCTTGTGTATGTGTGGGAGTAGTATATAGCAGAAGAGTTAATCTCAAATTCTCAATTAGACTAAATTATGACGGTAGGAAGAGTCGAAGAGATGCCAATCAAAGTAATTAGATGAGAACAAGTGGATCTGTTCGGCTGAAAAATTTCTACGGGAAAATGAACGGATTCTCTAGACATTTCCATGAACCGTTCGGCTGACTCTTTTTTTCTTCAAAATCTCTCGTCATTTTTCCTCAAACTTTTTCCATCTAGATTAAAACTGGTGAAAAAAAATTATTTAGTCAAACTGAATTTTCATTTTCCCAAATCGCCAGCATTGCTTATATACTCTCTCTCTCGCGGGTGCCAATCACTTTTCCAAAGTTTATTTTAATTTAGCAAGAGAAATAATAGTTGTGTGGGACAGTCGAGCGGGAGCGGGAGAAAGAAGCTGATGTGTAGAAAACTCAAGCGGAAGAGCTGCTAGCACCGATATTGCTTCGACCATAACAGGAGAAGGTACAAATTTTCACCAATTTCAGTTCTAACTGATGGAGGTTCTTGATAGTATTTTCTCAAATCAATTTCCTAGAGAAATTTATGAAGGGATTATCTTAATAATTTGAATAGTATTTTCTCAAATTAATTTTCGTAAAATATATTGCTCAATCAATTTCTCAATCTATTGTTTACTGATTCTATTGAAACAAGTGATCTATAAATCTTTTTTCTTTTCTTGTCTTTTTCTATCCTCATGTTGTATGGAAAACAAGTGACATACTTGTTGCATGGATACGTAGTCCCATGCAATTCATAGTTCTCAACAATCCAGACTTACTACCGTTAGAAGAGCCAATCTAACTTTTGTCTAAATAATAAAGAACAGAGTACATGCTTCATTACTATTTCTTATTTCTTATGTATAATATATCAAATTTACTTTTTCTTTAATTACTTCATTTGTCACCCCTTTTTTCTTTTTCGCAGAAAAGAAAAAAAATATAAGTATTGGATTAATTTTTTAAATATTTTGGAGTTTGATTTAATTACCCAGGCCACATTATTTAACTTGTCACTAATTGATTTGCGATAAAGGTTAATTTTAATATTTTACTATCATATTAAATCGCTAATATGATATTTTTTTTTCGTATTTGCAGATGTATGTTAAATTTTAGATTTTGTTCATAAAATATATTATTGTATGGAATAATAGAGGACATTTTTTATATAATTTGTACACAAATAAATTTATATATAAAAGAAAGATTACATACTTATTTATATCGAGAAAAAAATAGCTAATAAGATTAGCTCAAATGAGATTATTGTAGAATTTGATCTTTTAGTAAATTATAGGTCTAAATTTAATGATAAAAGAAAAAAAAAATATGAATATAAATATGCTATTTTTTATTTTGATAAACATGTTAGTTATTGATGTTAGTTATTTATTGTAATTTTTATAAAATTAAATAGTAAAGAATCATATTCTTGTGTTCTATAGATTGTTTTTTATTAAACCGAGTTCCGCCCCAAAGAATTTGTCAGAAAATTTTTGTTAGTGCGATGCATGCTTTTACCACATCTTTCTTTTCCACTTATGTTAAACAGAAAAATTACTTGACTTAATTTGACTTTGAAAAATAGTGCGGTGCATGCTTTTTTCACATCTTTCTTTTTCACTTATGTTGAATAGAAAATTATTTGACTTTGACTTTGAAAATTAGCATGATTAGAGCCTATTTAAATCAAGCAGTCTCTTGACCAAATTAACATGAATTAATCTCTTTCTTCCGCTTGACCATCACAGACACTGCAAGTGACAGGACTTAATTAATCTGTGAAACTAGGGGTGTCAATGGCACCCTTTTACCCGTTTACCCGACCCGTATCGTATCCGAAAACACGGGTAAGGGTAAGATTTTTTTTTCGTTAGCTAATCGGGTACGGGTAAGGGTAAGGATTTTTTTTCGTTATCTTATCCGTTTTCGTATAAGATAATTTAAAAAAAATAAAATTATATATATAGATATATATTTGTATAAAGATGATACATGATACAATAAAGTTTTTGTATTTTATTAAATTTTCATAATACAAATTACTTGTATTCATTATTTTTTTTCTTATTTTGAAAAATATTTTATCGAAAATACAAATCAAAATGTTAATGACACTTTTTTATCCGTTTACCCGACCCGTACCATATTCGAAAATACGGGTAAGGGTAAAGATTTTTTTTCGTTATCATAACGGGTACGGGTATGAAAATATCTCCACCCGACCCGTATCGTACCCGTTGACACCCCTATGTGAAACAGATAGAGAGATGGAGTGGCGCTCGAAGGTTCTGTTTATCATCGCTTCTCTTCTCCTGTTCCTTATTTCAACAATAGCAGTGCAACCTCACTCTTTCGGTCCTAGCCACGGAGTTTCCAAACCCAAGGGCGGAGGACAAAATTCAGGCAGCAGACCTAGCGTTGCTTGCCATCCATACCCCCTGACTTGTAAAGGCCCTCAACCTCCTCATTAATTTATAGCCATATGTAGGCTAGAATGTGCGAAGATCGATCGACCATTATGTATTTTATTTTGTTAGTTTTTTTTTCTTTTATCAATATCTTTACTTGAATAATTTCCCTTTGAGAAAAACATATATGTACCTAATTGAAGTCACTAAAAAATGAGTGATAGTCAAAAGAACTTGTAAGAATATTTTGTAATTGCATGGTGTCCTTTTCCAAATAACATGAGGACAGAAAAAGACTTAGATGACTCTGAGACACAACACAAGGTAAGAAAATAACACTTAGACTTTTCACTCTGTAAGCATCCCATTTAGATGCACAATTTACAAATATGCCTGGTATAATTCAATATATATAACTCATTTGTAGGCTTGGCCCCCAGCTTAAATTTTAAATTATTTTTTGGAAGTTGAACAACTACTGTTGACCTGTGGATCATAAACCTCGTGTTAACCTATAATGTTGCCTTCCTACTGAGGCAGTGCATAATAAATGCATTTAGCAGAAAAAAAAATAAAAATAATAATAATAATAATAAACAGAGAGAGAAAATCAGTAATAATCTGTCGCTAACTCTGACGAGTACGAGTCATGAAAAATATAAATAGGATATAATGAACCAAATTCTTTAATGAACGTATAAATAAATAAATAAATTGGCTAAGGGACATTATCGAGATATCAAATATAAACTGATAGAAGTTTTACATCAGCAGCTACAAGGGTAAAATATAGAGAAAGTTCATGATTATTTGTAGCAAACAAGAAAATCAAGAGCACTTTCATATTTGTTACAAAAATCAAATGAATATTTTATTTACCAGTGACGTAACCGATCAACTGCCTAGCATATATAGACCAATGTCAATAAAAAAAGAGTGGTAGTCAAGAGAATGTGCCTGAACTTTTTGCAAGTGCATGGCGTACTTTTTCCACAACATTTAAAAAAAAATATTATTTGGACTTGGACTTTGAAAAATATCACTGGCCACTACTACAAAAAAAATCTTTTACTATCGGTTATAATTGCACTTTATCATATGTTTTTGAACCGTTGGCTATCAACCCTATAGAAAATGTATGTACATATATATGTCATCGGTTGAAAACCATTGGTACTTTTCTCATGGGATGAAAGTTTTTCAACCGATGGTGTTAGTACTTTTCTCATGGTTTCCCATGGTTTTGAGTACATTTTTATCATCTGTTTTGGACAATGAACCGATGATATTTGATTATTTATTTTAACATTTCCCTTAAAGATGTTTCTAGCCTCCAATTTTACTAGCAAATAATATTCAATAATCACAAATAACATTCAACAATCACGATTCCAACAATTAATAAATTATATCAACCATGTCACTAAACAACAATATAATAACAATGAATTATTAAAATATCACAATTACACATAATCATCTAACTAGCATTTGTACACTAATTTACAACTGACGACAGTATGTTGCTTTTTGGAAGGAATTCATTCGAAAGTATGTTGCTTTTTGGAAGGAACTCTATATTGTGTCTGCAGGTGTAACCATCTTCTTGTAATATTCATTCGAAAGTATATTGCTTTCTGGAAGGAACTCAAGTGAGTACCTTGTATACATCAAATATTTAATTTACAACTGACGACAGTATGTTGCTTTTTGGAAGGAATTCATTCGAAAGTATGTTGCTTTTTGGAAGGAACTCTATATTGTGTCTGCAGGTGTAACCATCTTCTTGTAATATTCATTCGAAAGTATATTGCTTTCTGGAAGGAACTCAAGTGAGTACCTTGTATACATCAAATATTTATTGTGCCTAAGTGTTGGTTTCATATTTAAAGTCTATTTGTATAATTCTCAATAAGAATATTTATCAAGTAATTTCTCCTTTTTACCTTAGTGGGAAACGTTGTAAAATTAGTTATTAGCTCGAGCATTAATCACATGACATAGAATCCATATCTCTTAATGTCACCTCCTTCAGCTGCTGAGGGCACTACATTGCATATTTTAGACAAAATGATTAGTATTGTGAAAACTACAAGTAGCAACAAATATAAAAAATCTTTTTTAAGCTTGATTCCTTTACTATTTTATAATTTCATTTTGGTTCCATGAGTTTAGCATTGTGCTATCCCTTTCTTTTGTTATTGTCTTCAAAAGAACTAAAATTAGTTTACTCATGAAATAGAATCAAAGGAAACATACCAGTTAAAAGAGGTGTATCTGTAGCAAACTTGGAAGCAACATGCTTCTCCCACCGGCCATGACTACAATTATATTAAAAAAAAAAAGTCAGACTAATATATCAAATTCGTCATACATTGATGCTAAAAATCTGATCTAAAAACAAGTTAGGTACCTGAAGCTTGGTGAACTCCTTTTTGATACCTTGAAACTCTAACTCAAGTACTATGTCATGTTCACAGAAAAACAACAAAGAGACATATCACCAATATAAAAGAAATCATGTAAGTCTACAAAGTACAAAGAATAGAAATATCATATAACTAAAAGAATGAAAAAAAAAATCACATGTTTCTTTCTAAGCATAGACTATTTCATGTAATTGATGTCATCATTACCACCTCTTCTCATGTGTAGAAATATACAGTGAGAAAGCAGAAACATTTGACAATTTACAGAGGCACAAGCAAAACAATCCCCACATAAACAAATAAATAGAGAAGTTTGACCACCTCTCATAGAAGATACTAAGATGCAAAGAAATAGAAACTACACGCTGACCTTAAGGCTGTATTGACCAGTTGGAGCCACATATGCAAAGAAATAGAAACATGAATCCCGTCAAAGATGTTACCTAAAATACCAAGTCCTAGTTGCACTGAAAGAGGCCATATGTGACAAAGACCAACAAACGAAAAAGAATTGTTAATAAAAATATCAACAATGAAGTAACTAAATTAATACGCCTTTCTAGAATAGCATCACAACATAAATATGTACCTTATGAGTTCTCAAAACTGGGTCATTGACCAACAAATTACCAGCAGTTTCTTCATACACTAAAATAAAATAAAAAGATAATCAATTCCAGCTTTATACAACGATCATGTAAAAAATTTGAAGTTTCAAAATTCTTGGTTACTTATTCCTTCATAAGTTTTCAAACTACTCATAAATTGCACAAAATTAAGAAATAAGGGAATACAAATTGTACCTTGGATTGTGTTAGTCTCCTTCGAGACGAATGATCTCACCGATTAGATTGTCATAGCCAACATGAACCAACTCATACATCGGTGCACCACCCATTCCATCTACAACCACCACTGGCAGGGAGAAAATACCAGTTGAGTACAGTGCCCGGTGCTCGGAGAGAGACAACCGGGTGAGGTTTGGGGTTCGGTGCTCGATGGAGAGAGAGGACAGATGGCGGCTCTCTCTCGAGATAAGTTTTGACGCGGAGAAGGTCTAGGCTTGGGTCTAAGGCAGTGATGAGGTCAGGGTCTGAGGTCTTGGCAGCTCGATAAAGAGAGGTTTTGGGTCGACTGAGAGGTGATAGGGGTGAAATAAGTCGTTATTTTTCCTATCACTTAGCCTAAATTATTGTCATTTATCGAGTTACAATTATCCATTTTCTTAAGAATCAGATTACTTTTGTCATTTTACCCTAATTTTGGAGAATTGCATATTTCTATTACTTTTAGGTCTAAAACAGGGGTAAAACGAAGTATTCTGGATAATAAGTATTTGTCGTAAGGTTTGGACGCAAATCACATGCAAGTGAAGCAAGGAACTGGAGCAAGAATCTGAAGATTCTAGATAGCACACGGATGAGCCAAACCGCACGCCCAACCACCACACGCTACGAAAGAACTCAACCTCACAGAAATGCACATAGTACACTGACTTTGGATCGCTTTCTTAGACCTGTAAATTCTAAATATCAACTCAATCGGAGCTTGGATGACGATTCTGCAGCCAAAATATTAAAGGTCGACAAGTCTGCGCAGTTCAGCACATCCGTGTGTGTACCAGTATTCGGTAGTATGCATTTTAAAATGCAATCGCGTGCAGTTCAACCAGATCCGCACAGACTATAGTTTCCAGAAGGAATGATAGTTATAGAACAACTTGGATTCCAAGTTACTTGTTCTTCAAGTATCAGTAACTGCATGATAAGTCCCCATCTGCCCTAATACGTCCAGGAAGCCTATAAATACCAATTCATTTGTATCAATCTCTCATCTATCGATATACACAAAGTTAGGGTTTCACTATGGAGGCTATACAAGGGACTGAAGATGGCGTGCATGAGAAAAGAGATAGCATAGGTGTACTCCTTCCATCTTTCTCTTTTGTTCTCTTTCTTTATGTCTTTTGTCTCTTTTGTTGTTGAACCCGCCATGAGCGGCTAAGCAACCCTTTTCTAGGGTGAAGACATGTAATCTTGAATTCTTATGAGTTTAATATAGTTGTTCATTTATATTATCATTGTACTATGATCTGAATTCTTATTGAGATTTTATGCCTTATGTTCTTGTTTATTGTATGGTTAAAGCGACCTCGTGTGATTGGAAGTGTACACTCCTTTTATGCCTTTTGGGGTTAACCAATATTCTAAGAATATAAGTATCTTAGATACAAGTAGAATAAACCGAGAGGGTGTCCACATGTATTCGAACTACAGTAAGAAACCTATTAGGATATGGTTTAGTAGACGAATGTCGCATTCTATGACTAATAGTGGAGTAATCTTGATTATTGGTATTGTGAAATATTAGTAATTAGGACTTATCATAAATCTTCATGCAACTGTACTAAGTACACCGAGGGGCTTACTTAGTTAGGGTGTTGGTTAGACCGAGGGCGATCAACACTAGAATAAGATTAGCAACTCTCATATCGCAATTGATACCAGTCCAGGGCGTGTGCAGTTCTGATCAAACCGTGTGCGATTCCTATTAGAGTAGAAACCAGTCTTTGTACGGTTTACTCAGACGTGTGCGGATGGTGACAGAGCCGCATGCTACTGAGTAACTTTACAATTGACAGGTATTAGTAGTAGCATGCGGTTGGTGACAGACCGTGTGCAATTGTTATGACAACCAGAACCTAGATTAAACAAGTTTGAATAATAGAGTGTCTGATTCCCTAAGAACCCATCTTCTAAACACTTAATCTACTACTACTTCTCTATTGTAATTTAACATTACAACCGAGTAACCAACAATCAAACAACCAAACACAACCAACTAACTTAAAGGAACCAAATACCTAGAACTTAGTTTACATCTTAGATCTCTTAATACACCATCCCTGCTGATCGACACCCTAATCTATACTATACGATAGATTCAAACGCTTGTGAATCGACAGTAGAGTAGACATTAGGATTATAAATATTATTAGCATTGATTTCCACCCTATCAAGCCTTTTGGCGCCGTTGCCGAGATGGTGTAATTTACATTGTCATTAAGGTGTCTAAGATACCATACTGAATCTAGGTCTTTTAAGTTCTTTTAGTTCTTTCCTTAATCTCTTTTCTTTAATCTCTTTTTCTTAATCTCTTATTTCTTCTTGTAGGTGCATACACTGGCTGGATACACGAGATCCAGTTTAGCTCTCAACTCAAACAAGAAGTTAACATCTCCTATCTCAACTTCAGCCAAGAGAAAGTACGTAAGGAAGCAGGATCCCTTGAAGGAGATTCTACCAAAACCTTCCGAGATGTCCTTTAATTATGAAGACCCACCAAACCCTCCACCACCTCACAACAACTGTGTTTCACCAAACCGAGTGGAACAAAAACTTTTCTATTATTAGTTCTTTTTAGTTTTTATTTTCTGTTATTTACTTCTTCTTCTTTTAAAAACTTAAAACAAAACGAAAAACCAAAAATATTAGGATTAGATATTTCCTTTTGATTTTAGTCTAAATTTTTCAAAAACCTAAAAATCCAAAAATATTTATTTTTTAGTTTTTAGAGTAGGTACTACGTTTATTTTCACCATGTATTCATATTTTTCAGATTTGGAGCAAGAGATGCAAGAGAGGCCTAGGAGCCAAAGATGTTCAAAAGATGATGCTCTTTACATCCTAATGCAAAATGTTAACAAACTTACAAGAATAGTTGATCAAATTGTAACAATTAAGGAGGAACAAAAATTTTCATAAGCACATAAACCGATTTACGTACCCCCAACAAAATTGGCTCCAACCACGATCTCATCAAATGCAACTAGGGCTGGGCAAAATAGCTCGAACTCGTAACTCGCTTGTAACTCGCTCATTTACAGCTCGTTTAACTCGGCTCATTTACAGCTCAGCTCATTTACAACTCGAGTTGGCCAACTCGTTTAATAAATGAGCCGAGTTCGAGTTGGCCCCAACTCACTCATTTATAACTCGAGTTGCAAATTATTGGCCACAATAAATTCCAAAATAATCAAATCTGAATCTCTAGACTGTTATTTGTGCTTTGAGATGCGTGCAAAATATGTTTGAACTTGTGTTGTAATACTATCACTGGTTAAACGAGTTGTGAGCCAACTCGAGTTGATAACGAGCCGAGTTCGAGTTGGCTCTACAACTCGTTATTACCATCTCAACTCGAGTTGGCTCGCTCGTTTATTAAAAGAGCCGAGTTCGAGTTGGGGGTAACTCGCTCAAACTCGGCTCATTTACAGCCCTAAATGCAACTCAACTCTCCATTGATCCCTAGATCTAATTTAGGATTCAAAAGGAAAAATTCCATCATAAGATGAGAGGAAGAAGATCGTGATTAGTTTTTTAGATTACCAACGCCGAAAAGGGACAATCAACCAACGAAGAAATATGAAATCTGCCAGAGGGGACGCTAATAATAGGGCATTTACAACCCTAATACAACACTCCAATTAAAGGTGTTTGGAGCACTCTAGTAGTATCCCTATATGGCAAGATAATAAGGCATTTACAATCCCAATACACCATTCCAATTAAAGGTGTTTGGAGCACTCTTGTAGTGTCTCCAAATGGCAAGATAATAGGGCATTTACAACCCTAATACAACACTCCAATTGATGGTGTTTGTAGCACTCTAGTAGGGTCTCTATATGGCAAGATAATAGGGCATTTACTACCCTAATACAACAGTCTAATTGAAGGTGTTTGGAGCACTTTAGTAACATTTCACAATGGCAAGATAATATGACATTTACAACTACAATACAACACTCAAATTGAAGGTGTTTCGAGCAATCTAATAGTGTATCCATATGGCAAGATAATAGGGCATTTATAACCCTAAGACAGCACACCAATTGATGGTGTTCGGAGCACTCTAGTAGCGTCTCTATATGGCAAGACAATAGGGCATTTACAACCCTAATACAACACTCCAATTGAAAGAGTTTGGAGCTCTCTAGTAGTGTCTCCAGATGGCAAGCTAATAGGGCATTTACAATCTTAATACAACACTCCAATTGAAGGTATGTGGAGCAGTCTAGTAGTGTCTCCACATGGCAAGATAATAGGGCATTCACAACCCTAATATAACACTCCAATTGAAGGTGTTCGGATCACTTAAGTAGCGTTTCTATATGGCATGATAATAGGGCATTTACGACCCTAATACAACACACGAATTGATGGTGTTTGAAGCACTCTAGTAGTGTCTCCCTATGGTAAGATCGTAGGGCATTTGCAACCCTAATAAAACACTCCAATTCATGTTGTTTGTAGCACTCTAGTAGCGTATCTAAATAGTAAGATAATAGGGCATTTACAACCCTAATACAACACTCCAGTTGAAGGTGTTTGGTGCACTGTAGTAGTGTCTCCAGATGGCAAGATAATAGGGCATTTACAACCCTATACAATACTCTAGTTGAAGGTGTTTGGTGCACCACAGTAGCTTCTCCAGATGGCAAGATAATAGGGCATTTACAACCCTATACAACACTCCAATTGAAGGTGTTCGGAACACTCTAGAAGTGTCCCTATATGGCAAGATAATAGGGCATTACAACCCTAATACAACAATCCAATTGAAGGTGTTTTGAGCACCCTAGTAGTGTCTCTAGATGGCAAGATAATAGGGCATTTAAAACCCTAATGCAACACTCCACTTGAAGGTATTTGGAGCAGTCTAATAGTGTCTCCATATGGCTAGATAATAGGGCATTTACAACCCTAATACAACACTCCAATTGATGTTGTTTGGAGCACTCTAGCAGTGTCTCTGTATGGCAAGATAATAGGGCATTTACAATACTAATACAACACTCCAAGTGATGGTGTTTGGAGCACTCTTTTAGTGTCTCTATATGACAAGATAATAGGGCATTTACAAACCTAATACAACACTCCAACGGAAGGTGTTTGGAGCACTCTAGTAGTGTGTCTAGATGACAAGATAATAGGTCATTTATAACCCTCATACAGCACACCAATGGAATGTATTTTGGGCACTCTAGTTGTGTCTTCAGATTGCAAGATAACAGCGCATTTCCAAGCCCAATATAACACTCCAATTAAAGGTGTTTGGAGCACTCTTGTAGTGTATCCAGAAGGCAAGATAATAGAGCATTTACAACCCTAATACAGCACTCCAATTGAAGATGTTGCGAGCCCTTTAGTAGTGTCTCCAGATTGCAAGATAATAGAGCATTTACAACCTTAATACAACACTCCAATTGAAGTTGTTTGGAGAACTCTAGTAGTGTCTCTATATGGCAAGATAATAGGGCATTAACAACCCTAATGCAACACTCCAATAGAAAGTGCTGGGAGCACTCTAGTAGTGAATCCCAATGGAAAGATAATACATCATTTACAACTCTAATACAACACTCCAATTTATGGTGTTTGGAGCACTCTAGTAGCGTCTCTATATGGCAAGATAGGGCACAACCCAAATACAACACTACAATTGAAGGTGCTTGGATCTCTATGGTAGTGTCACCCGATGGCAAGATAATAGGGCATTTACAACCCTAATACAACACTCCAATTGAAGGTATATTGAACACCCTAGTAGTGTCTCTATGTGGTAAGATAACGGAGCATTTACAACCATAATACAACACTGCAATTGAAGGTAGTTGGAGCACTCTAGTAGCGTCTCAATATGGCAAGATAATAGGGCATTTAAATACCCTAATATAACCCTCCAATTAAAGGTATTTGGAGAACTCTAGTAATTTTCCCAGTTGGCAATATACTAGGGCATTTGCAACACAAATAAGACATTCTAATTGAAGGACTTTGTAGCACTCTAGTAGCGTTTCTATATGGCAAGATAATAGGGCACAACCCAAATACAACACTACGATTGAACGTGCTTGGATCTCTCTGGTAGTGTCTCCCGATGGCAAGATAATAGGGCATTTGCAACCCTAATACAACACTCCAATAGAAGGTTTTTGGAGCACTCTAGTTGTGTCCCTATATGAAAAGATAATATGGCATTTACCACCCTAATACAACACTCCAATTGAAGACGTTTGGAGCACTATAGTAGGGTCTCTATATGGAAAGATAATAAGACAATTACAACCCTAATAGAACACTCCAAATGATGGTGTTTGGAGCACTCTATTAGCGTCTCTATATGGAAAGATAATAGGGCATTTACAACCCTAACAAAATACTCTAGTTGAAACTATTTAGAGCACTCTAGTAGTGTCTCTACAAGGCAATATAATTTGGCATTTACAATCCTAATACAACACTCCAATTGATGGTGTTTCGAGCACTCTAGTAGTGTCTCCAGATGGCAACATAATAGGGCATTTACAACCCAAATACAACACTCCAATTGAAGATATTTGGAGCACTCTAGTCGTGTCTCCAGATTGCAAGATAATAACGCATTTATAACCCTAAAATAACACTCCAATTGAAAGTGTTTGGTGCACTCTTGTAGTGTCTCCAGATGGCAAGATAATAGGGCATTTACAAACCTAATACAACACTCCAATTGAAGGTGTTTGGAACACTCTTTCAGTATCTTCAGATGGCAAGATAATAGGTCATTTACAAACCTAAAACAACACTTCAATTCTTGGTGCTTCGAGCATTCTAGAAGTGTCTCCAGATAGCAAGATAATAGGACATTTACAACCCTAATACAACACTCCAATTGAAGGCATCTGGAGAACTCTCGCAGTGTCTCAATATAGCAAGATAATAGCGCATTTACAACCCCAATACAACACTCCAATTGATGGTGTTTGGAGTACTTTCGTAGTGTCTCCATATTGCAAGATAATAGAGCATTTACAACCTTAATACAACACTCAAATTTAAGTTGTTTGGAGCACTCTAGTAGTGTCCCTATATGGCAAGATAATAGGGCATTTAGAAACCTAATACAACACTCGAATTGTTGGTTTCTAGAGCACCCTAGTAGCGTCTCTATATGGCAAGATAATAGGGCATTTACAACACTCTAATTGATGGTGTTTCGAGCACTCTATTAGTGTCTCCATATGGCAAGATAATACGGCATTTACAACCCTAATACAACACTCCAATTGAAGGTATTTGGAGCACTCTAGTTGTGTCTCCAGATTGCAAGATAATAACGCATTTATAACCCTAATAGAACACTCCAATTGAAGGTGTTTGGAGCACTCTTGTAGTATCTCCAGATGGAAAGATAATATGGCATATACAAGCCCAATACAACCCTCCAATTGTTGCTGTTTGGAGCACCCTAGTAGCGTCTCTATACGGCAAGATAATAAGGCATTTACAACCCAAATACAACACTCCAATGGATGGTGTTTCGAGCACCCTATTAGTGTCTCCAGATGGCAAGATAATAGGGCATTTAGAACCCAAATAGAACACTCCAATTAAAAGTGTTTGGCGCACTCTTGTAGTGTCTCCAGATGGCAAGATAATAGGGCATTTGCAAACCTAAAACAACACCCCAATTGTTGATGTTTCGAGCACTCTAGTAGTGTCTCTATACGGCAAGATAATAGGGCATTTACAACCCTAACACAACACTCCAATTGATGGTGTTTCGACCACCCTATTAGTTTCTCCCAATGGAAAGATAATAGAGCATTTACAACCCTAATACAATACTCCAATTAAAGATATTTGGAGCACTCTAATTGTGTGTCCAGATTGCAAGATAATAACACATTTATAACCCTATAATAACACTCCAATTGAAACTGTTTGGAGCATTCTTGTAGTGTCTCCCGATGGAAAGATAATGGGGCATTTACACCTCTAATACAACACTCCAATTGAAGGTTTTTGGAGCACTCTATAAGTGTCTCTATACGGCAAGATAATAGGGCATTTAAAACCCTAATACAATACTCCAATTGATGGTGTTTCAGCACTCAATTAGTGTCTCCATATGGCAAGGTAATTGGGCACTATAATATAACACTCCAATTGAAGGTTTTTGGAGCACTCTATAAGCATCTCTATATGGCAAGATAATAGGGGATTTACAACCCTCATACAACACTCCAATTGATGGTGTTTCGAGCACTCTATTAGTGTCTCCAGATGGCAATATAATAGGGCATTTACAACCCTAATAAAACACTCCAATTGAAGCTGTTTGGAGCACTCTAGTGGTGTCGCTATATGGCAAGATAATAGGACATTTAGAAACATAATAGAACACTCCAAATGTTGGTGTTTAGAGCACCCTAGTAGCGTCTCTATACGGCTAGATAATAGGGCATTTACAACCCTAATACAACACTCCAATAGAACGTATTTCGAGCACTCTAGTAGTGTCTCCAGATGGCAAGATAATAGGGCATTTACAACCCTAATACAACACTCCAATTAAAGATATCTGGAGCACTCTAGTTGTGTCTCCAGATTGCAAGATAATAACACATTTATAACACTAATATAACACTCCAATTGAATTTGTTTGGAGCACTCTTGTCGTGTGTCCAGATGGCAAGATAATAGGGCATTAACACCTCTAATACAACACTCCAATTGAAGGTTTTTGGAGCACTCTATAAGTGTCTCTATACGGCAAAATAATAGGGCATTTAAAACCCTAATACAATACTCCAATTGATGGTGTTTCAGCACTCAATTAGTGTCTCCATATGGCAAGGTAATTGGGCACTATAATATAACACTCCAATTGAAGGTTTTTGGAGCACTCTATAAGTATCTCTATATGGCAAGATAATAGGGGATTTACGACCCTCATGCAACACTCCAATTGATGGTGTTTCGAGCACTCTATTAGTGTCTCCAGATGGCAATATAATAGGGCATTTACAACCCTAATAAAACACTCCAATTGAAGCTGTTTGGAGCACTCTAGTGGTGTCGCTATATGGCAAGATAATAGGACATTTAGAAACCTAATAGAACACTCCAAATGTTAGTGTTTAGAGCACCCTAGTAGCGTCTCTATACGGCAAGATAATAGGGCATTTACAACCCTAATACAACACTCCAATAGAACGTATTTCGAGTACTCTAGTAGTGTCTCCAGATGGCAAGATAATAGGGCATTTACAACCCTAATACAACACTCCAATTGAAGATATCTGAAGCACTCTAGTTGTGTCTCCAGATTGCAAGATAATAACACATTTATAACACTAATATAACACTCCAATTGAATGTGTTTGGAGCACTCTTGTCGTGTGTCCAGATGGCAAGATAATAGGGCATTAACAACTCTAATACAACACTCCAATTGAAGCTTTTTGGAGCACTCTATAAGTGTCTCTATATGGCAAGATAATAGGGCATTTACAACCCTAAAACATTACTACAATTGATGGTGTTTCGAGCACTCTATTAGTGTCTCCAGATGGCAAGATAATAGGGCATTTACAACCCTAATACAACACTCCAATTGATGGTGTTTCGAGCACCCTATTAGTGTCTCAAGATGGAAAGGTAATAGGGCATGTACAACCCTAATACAACACTCCAATTGAAGATATTTGGAGCACTCTAGTTGTGTCTCCAGTTTGCAAGATAATAACGCATTTATAACACTAATATAACACTCCAATTAAAAGTGTTTGGAGTACTCTTGTAGTGTCTCCAGATGGCAAGATAATATGGCATTTGCAAACCTAAAACAACACTCTAATTGTTAGTGTTTCGAGCACTCTAGTAGTGTCTCTATACGGCAACATAAGAGGGCATTTACAACCCTAATACAACACTCCAATTGATGGTGTTTCGGGTACCCTATTAGTGTCTCCAGAGGGAAAGATAATAGGGCATTTTCAACCCTAATAAAACACTCCAATTGAAGATATTTGGATCACTCTAGTTGTGTTTTCAGATTGGAAGATAAAAACACATTTATAACCCTAATATAGCACTCCAATTGAAAGTGTTTGGAGCACTCTTGTAATGTCTCCAGATGGCAAGATAAAAGGGCATCTACAACCCTAATACAACACTCCAATTGATGGTGTTTCGAGCACCCTATTAGTGTCTCCAAATGGAAAGATAATAGGGCATTTACAACCCTAATACAACACTCCAATTGATGGTGTTTTGAGCACCCTATTAGTGTCTCTAGATGGCAAGATAATACGGCATTTACAACCTTAATACAACACTCCAATTTAAGGCGTTTGGAGAACTCTAGCAGTGTCTCAATATGGCAAGATAATAGCGCATTTACAAGCCAAATACAACACTGCAATTGATGGTGTTTGGAGCACTTTAGTTGTGTCTTCAGATTGCAAGATAGTAGAGCATTTACAACCTTATTACATCACTCCAACTGAAGCTGTTTGGAGCACTCTAGTGGTGTCATTATATGGCAAAATAATAGGGCATTTAGAAACCTAATACAACACTCCATTTGTTGGTGTTTAGAGCACCCTAGTAGCGTCTCTATACGGCAAGATAATAGGGCATTTACAACCCTAATACAACACTCCAATTGTTGGTGTTTCGAGCACTCTAGTAGCGTCTCCAAATTCAAGATAATAGGGCATTTACAACTCTAATACAACACTCCAATTGGATGTATTTGGAGCACTCTAGTTGTGTCTCCAGATTGCAAGATAACAACGCATTTATAACCCTAATACAACACTCCAATTGTTGGTGTTTCGAGCACTCTAGTAGCGTTTCTATACGGCAAGATAATGGGGCATTTACAACCCTAATACAACACTCCAATTGATGGTGTTTCGAGAACCCTATTAGTGTCTCCAGATGGCAAGATAATAGGGCATTTACAACCCTAATACAACAATCCAATTGAAGGTATTTGCAGCACTCTAGTTGTGGCTCTAGATTGCAAGATAATAACAGATTTATGACCCTAATATAACACTCCAACTGTTGGTGTTTTGAGCACTCTAGTTGTGTGTCTATCCGGAAAGATAATAGGGCATTTAGAACCCTAATACAACACTCCAATTGTTGGTATTTCGAGCACCCTATTAGTGTCTCCAGATGGAAAGATAATAGGGCATTTACAACACTAATACAACACTCCAATTCAAGTTATTTCGAGCTCTCTAGTTGTCTCTCCAGATTGCAAGATAATAAAACATTTATAACCCTAATATAACACTCCAATTGAAAGTGTTTGGAGCACTCTTGTAGTGTCTCCAGATGACAAAATAATAGGGCATTTACAACTCTAATACAACACACCAACTGAAGCTTTTTGGAGCACTCAATAAGTGTCTCTATATGACAAGATAATAGGGCATTTACAACACTAAAACAATACTCCAATTGTTGGTGTTTCGAGCACTCTATTAGTGTCTCCATATGGCAAGATAATAGGGTATTTATAACCCTAATACAACACTCCAATGGATGGTGTTTCGAGCACCCTATTATTGTCTCCAGATGTCAAGTTTATCGGACATTTACAACCCTAATACAACACTCCAAATTGAAGATATTTGGACCACTCTAGTTGTGTCTCCAGATTGCCCGATAATAACGCTTTTATAACCCTAATATAACACTCCAATTAAAAGTGTTTGGAGCACTCTAGTAGTGTCTCCAGATGGCAAGATAATAGGGCATTTACTAACCTAAAACAACACTCCAATTGATGGTGTTTCGAGCACCCTATTAGTGTCTCCAAATGGAAAGATAATAGGGCATTTACAACCCTAATACAACACTTCAATTGAAGATATTTGGAGCACTCTAGTTGTGTCTCCAGATTGCAAGATAATAACACATTTATAAATCTAATATAACACTCCAATTGAATGTGTTTGGAGTACTTTTGTAGTGTCTCCAGATAGCAAGATAATAGGGCATTTACAAATCTAATACAACACTCCAATTGAAGCTTTTTGGAGCACTCTATCAGTGTCTCTATTTGGAAAAATTATAGGGCATTTACAACCCTAATACAATACTCCAATTGATGGTATTTCGAGCACTCTATTGGTGTCTCCAGATGGCAAGATAATAGGGCATTTACAAACCCAATACATCACTCCAATTGATGGTGTTTCAAGCACCCTATTAGTATCTCCAGATGGCAAGATAATAGGGCATTTACAACCCTAATACAACACTCCAATTGAAGATATTTGGAGCACTCTAGTTGTGTCTCCAGATTGCAAGATAATAACGCGTTTATAACCCTAATATAACGCTCCAATTAAAAGTGTTTGGCGCACTCTTGTAGTGTCTCCAGATGGCAAGATAATAGGGCATTTACAAACCTAAAACAACACTCCAATTGTTGGTGTTTCGAGCACTCTAGTAGTGTCTCTATACGGCAAGATAAAAGGGCAACTACTACCCTAATACAACACTCCAATTGATGGTGTTTCGAGCACCCTATTAGTGTCTCCAAATGGAAAGATAATAGGGCATTTACAACCCTAATACAACACTCCAATTGAAGATATTTGGAGCACTCTAGTTGTGTCTCCAGATTGCAAGATAATAACACATTTATAACCCTAATATTACTCTCCAATTGAAAGTGTTTGGAGTACTTTTGTAGTGTCTCCAGATAGCAAGATAATAGGGCATTTACAACTCTAATACAACACTCCAATTGAAGCTTTTTGGAGTACTCTATCAGTGTCTCTATTTGGCAAAATTATAGGGCATTTACAACCCTAATACAATACTCCAATTGATGGTATTTCGAGCACTCTATTAGTGTCTCCAGATGGCAAGATAATAGGGCATTTACAAACCCAATACAACACTCCAATTGATGGTGTTTCGAGCACCCTATTAGTATCTCTAGATGGCAAGATAATAGGGCATTTACAACCCTAATACAACACTCCAATTGAAGATATTTGGAGTACTTTAGTTGTGTCTCCAGATTGCAAGATAATAACGCATTTATAACCCTAATATAACGCTCCAATTAAAAGTGATTGGCGCACTCTTGTAGTGTCTCCAGATGGCAAGATAATAGGGCATTTGCAAACCTAAAACAATACTCCAATTGTTGGTGTTTCTAGCACTCTAGTAGTGTCTCTCTTTGGCAAGATAAAAGGGCATCTACAACCCTAATACAACACTCCTATTGATGGTGTTTCGAGCACCCTATTAGTGTCTCAAAATGGAAAGATAATAGGGCATTTACAACCCTAATACAACACCCCAATTGAAGATATTTCGAGCACTCTAGTTGTGTCTCCATATTGCAAGATAATAACGCATTTATAACCCAAATATAACACTCCAATTGAAATTGTTTGGAGCACTCTAGTTGTGTCACTATATGGCAGGATAATAGGTCATTTAGAAACCTAATACAACACTCCAATTGTTGGTGTTTAGAGCATGCTAGTAGCGTCTCTATATGTCAAGATAATAGGGCATTTACAACCCTAATACTACACTCCAATTGATGGTGTTTCGAGCACTCTATCAGTGTCTCCAGATGGCAAGATAACAGGGAATTTACAACCCAAATACAACAGTCCAATTGAAGATATTTGGAGCACTCTAGTTGTGTCTCCAGATTGCGAGATAATAATGCATTTATAACCCTAATATAACACTCCAATTGAAAGTGCTTGGAGCACTCTTGTAGTGTCTCCAGATGGCAAGATAATAGGGCTTTTACAACCCTAATACAACACTCAAATTGAAGGTGTTTCGAGTACTCTACTAGTGTCTCCAGATGGAAAGATAATAGGGCATTTACAACTCTATTACAACACTCCAATTGAAAGTTTTTGGAGCACTCTGTAACTGTCTTTATATGGCAAGATAATAAGGCATTTACAACCCTAATACAACACTCCAGTTGATGGTGTTTCGAGCACTCTATTAGTGTCTCCAGATGGCAAGATAAGAGGGCATTTACAACCCTAATACAACACTCCAATTGAATGTATTTGGAGCACTCTAGTTGTGTCTCCAGATTGGAAGATGATATCACATTTATAACCCTAATATAACACTCCAATTGAAAGTATTTAGAGCACTCTTATAGTGTCTTCAGATGGCAAGATAATAGGGCATTTACAACCCTAACACAACAGCCCAATTGAATGCGTTTCAAGCACTCTAGTAGTGTCCCTATATGGCAAGATAATAGGACATTTACAATGCTTATACAACACTCCAATTGAAGGTATTTGGAGCACTCTAGTAGCATCTCGATATGGAAAGATAATAGGGCATTTACAACTGTAATACAACACTCCAATTGAAGGTGTTTGGAGAACTCTAGTTGCGTCTCCAGATTGCAAGATAATAGAGCATTTACAACCCTAATACAACACTCCAATTGAAGTTGTTTCGAGCACCCTTGTAGTATCTCCAGATGGCAATATAATATGACATTTACAAACCTAATACAACACTCCAATTGTTGGTGTTTAGATCATCCAAATAGCGTCTCTATACGATGAGATAATAGGGCTTTTGCAGCCCTATATCACAAGATAATTGGGTTTTTGGAGCACTCTATAAGTGTCCCTATATGCTAAGATAATAGGGCATTTACAACCCTAATACAATACTCCAATTGATGGTGTTTCGAGCACTCTATAAGTGTCTCCAGGTGGCAGGATAATATGGCATTTAAACCCGAATACAACACTCCAATTGAAGGTATTTGGAGGACTCTAGTTGTTTGTCCTGATTGTAAGATAATAACGCATTTATAACCCTAATATAACACTGCAATTGAAAGTGTTTGGAGCACTCTAGTAGTGTCTCCATGGGGCAAGATAATAGGGCATTTACAACCCTAATATAATACTCCAATTGAATGTATTTCGAGCACTCTAGTAGTGTCTCCAGATGGCTAGATAATATGGCATTTACAACCCTAATACAACACTCCATTTGAAGGTGTTTGGAGAACTGTAGTAGTGTCTCAATATGGCAAGTTAATCGGACATTTTTACAACCCTAATACAAAACTCAAATGTAAGGTGCTGGGGGCACTCTAGTACGGACTCTATATGGCAAGATAATAGGGCATTTACAACCCTAACAAAACACTCCAATTGAAGGTGCTTGGAGCACTATGGTAGTGTCTCCCGATGGCAAAATAATAGGGCATTTACAACCTTAATACGACACTACAATTGAATGTGTTTGGAGCATTCTAGTAGTGTTCCTATATGGCAAGATAATAGGACTTTAAGAACGCTAATACATCACTCCAATTGAAGGTATTTGGAACACTCTCGTAGCGTCTCGATATGAAAAGATAATAGGCCATTTACAACCCTAATACAACACTCCTTTTGAAGGTGTTTGGAGAACTCTAGTAGCATCTCGATATGGCGAGATAATAGGCCATTCACCACCCTAATACAACACTCTAGTTGAAGGTGTTTGGAGAACTCTTGTAGTGTCTCTATATAGCAAGATAATAGGGCATTTACAACAATAATACAACACTCCAATTGAAGGTGTTGGAAGCACTCTAGTTGTATCCCCATATTGCAAGATGGTAGGGCATTTACAATTCTATTTACAATTGAAGGTGTTTGGAGCACTCTAATAGTGCTCCCAGAGTGCGGCCGCACTAATTTTGATGCACAGCTCATTATACCTTTTTCTAATTAGCGCGTGTTCAGAAATCCATCTAAGTACTTATTGCGGCCGCATCGAAATCTGTTCGGCCGCACTCAGGCTCTTTTTGCTCCTTTTTATGCAATTCAAGCCGGATAAATGCAGTAACTTTATTCTTGGTGATTCTTACCCTATTCTATACTAAAATACTAAAATACAAGATATTTGTTGTCTTTTTTATGATAAAAACCAGATCGAACATGTATATAATTTAGGTCTATCAAGTTGCAACCTAAATGAAACACTCCAATTGAATGTCTTTGTAACACACTAGTAGTGTCTCCATATGGCAAGAGAATAGGGTAGTTGCAACTCTAATACTACACTCCAATTGAAGGTATTTGCATCTCTCTTATTATGTCCCTATATAGCAAAAGAAGAGGGTGGTTGCAACCCTAATACAACACTCCAATTGAAGGTCTTTACAGCACACTAGTAGTGTCTCTAAATGGCAAGAGAAGAAAGTAGTTGCAACCCTAATACAACATTCCAATTGAAGGTCTTTGAAGCACACTAGAAGTCCCTATATAGCAAGAGAAGATGGTAGTTGCATCCTTAATATTGCACTCCAATTAAAGGCCTTTGCAGCCTTCTTGTAGTGTCTCCAGATGATTATACAAGAGGGTAGTTGCAACTCAAATACAACACTCCAATTGATGGTCTTTGCAGAACACTATTGGTGTCTCCATATGGCAAGAGAAGAGAGTAGTTGCAACCCTAATACGACACTCCAATTGTTGGTCTTTGCATCATACTGGCAATGTCTCCATATGGCAAGAGAAGAGGGTAGTTGCAACCCTAATACACCACTTCAATCAATTTAAATTTCGTTGCTGCTCTTGAATCCAAATCACAAATGATGAAGATCAGAGATAATTCATCGTGTTCTTCTTTTGAAAATGAAATCAAATATTATAAATAAAATATCAAATCATGTAAGTTCTTAAATCAGAAAATTCAAATTGACAATAATACAAAAATGATCTATGTAATTTTGAATTCAAATATCAAATTCAAAATAAAAAATTCAAATCAAACATTGAGATAAAATTTTTACAAAACCAGACAAGATCGACAGTTGATCTGTTAGATGAAACCAGATCAGCCTCAAAGGAAAAAATGCAAAGTAATTACTACTAATTAAGTAATTATCAATAATTCGAAGCATAAACTAAACAAGATAATAGGGGGATTACGTAATTACCTGAATCTCCATAAAACGCCACCAGGAAAGGAAAATATTAGGTACTAAAAATAACAGAAAGACACTAATTGTTAATGTCTCTTCAACTAGATCCACAAAGTAGGGATAAGGAATCATCTCGTTGTCGTCGCTGCCGTCGCAGCCATCATCGTGCGTTGCTCGAAGGAAGATCGAGCAAAGAAACGATGCATCTGGATTCTTGAGAGAGCT
Organism: Carex rostrata; assembly: GCA_964058875.1. Taxonomy (NCBI): domain Eukaryota; kingdom Viridiplantae; phylum Streptophyta; class Magnoliopsida; order Poales; family Cyperaceae; genus Carex; species Carex rostrata. The sequence goes on along the minus strand of CAXKVT010000008.1, from coordinate 2,884,640 downwards.
GCAACTGAAAATTAAAGGCTAATCAGAGAAGAGCAGCGACTGAAGATCAAAGACTAATCGGATAAGATAATCGAGAAAGAGAGAGATTACCAATTTAAAAAAATAGAAAACAACTGAGAAAAGAGAAACATCAGGAATTAAATGGAAATTTGGTAACGAAGAAAAGTTTTTATATATGGAAGTTTGGGATAACGTTTAGAACTGTTAGAAGGCTTATTTGAAAATAGTGTGGACAAAACATGGACAGAAGGCTGAGGATAGAAATATTTCTCTACATATTATAGTATTTTGATAGGGAAATTGATTATTTTAAAACTTTATATGAGCAAGAATTTTCCCTTTTTTTTTTTAATATCTACCTTTCATTTACTTATATTTATTGGAAATAAAATTGTTTGACTATGTATTATTAATTATGGTCTAGTTAATTTTAATAAAAATGTCATTCTTATAGATATTTAATTAGCTTGTTTCTTTTGATACACTTGTATTCTTAAAATTCTCAGGACATGTTTAGCAATTGTAAAGAAGAGTCGCATGACTTACATCATTGCACTTAAATTTTTCCCAAGTATAATCATCATAGATGCCTTCAAAATTATAACTATACTAATATTAATGAAATCTATATGCCTCAAAAGAAATAGCTAAATGTTGACAAAATAATATTATTATTAGATGGGAAATTTTTTTTTATGCCACTCCAAAACATAGAAATTATCAAATTGCCACCTCAAAACATGAAATTATGAAATTGCCACCCCAAAATCATTAAATTGATGAAATTGCCACAATTATACATATGATATACATATTTGATTAAAATTATTCTGAAAAGTATTGTATAAAAAACATATTTTGGTATTTCCATAATTACCCTTCATTTGAATAGATAAAATTAGAAAATGGATCTCTCCAGTACCAAATAAGCTTCTTCCCCTTCGCCTCTCTTTCACCTTTCCTCCTTCCTCTGCCAAAACCTTTCCTCCGCTAACCCTAAATCTAATTCCGCCCCCTCCTCCACCAAGCCGACGTCAGCTCTCCTCCGCCGAACCTCCTGCCTAAAAGGCCTCCCTTTTGAAGAATTCCTCTCCCAACTCTAAAAGGCCTCGTTATATCACTTCATCTAAAGTCTAATGAGATCATCTTCTTAGCCTCCTTAAACGGCCAGGGGCGAAGTGTTGTGCTGTTGTTTTTGCATCGTAAAGGTCTTCTAGGCTCCCATTTGGTAGGTACTCGTAAATGTCCCTATACCAAGAGGATATGAATTTTATTATGGGAGTATTCAAAAGCATTTCTCATTTTTATAAGGAATACACGGTATGGTATTATAAACTTTTTATATTTTACCAAATCATTCCAATCCCTTTTGAAGAACATAATTTGATAATTCCGCTCCCAACTCTAAAAGGCCTCCCTTTTGAAGAGCATGTTTGAGCTAAAATCTGGTCACTAGTACTTGATTATTCCATGCCAAGTGTATGGAAATTAGTGATGATATGATTTGAATAATACAAGAAAGTGAAGAGACAATTTATAAAACTTTGTTTAACTTCTTGGTTTCAATAATTGGATATCATTTGCAAACAGCTCCTAATATGTTATGTTTTAATTACATAATGAGTAATTTTATGGTTTAGTTGGAAGATGCGGTACATTATTGTTGTTCTCAAAAGAAAAGGATGCACAAATATGTTTGGCGTTGTTTTTACAATACAAATTTTTCAGCCTAGTTAGCCTGCACTTTTAAAGCTGTAAATTTTGAACAGGGAGACATTTCAAACGAACTTCTTGTGAACAAATCAGAGCTGAGTTTGACGAGTAAATTGGAAGCAAATGATCAAACTAGATCTCAAATTCAAAATGATGAACGTAGAAACCCAATCAAACGTAAGCGTGAGGTCAGTGTCTTACCTTTTTTGTTTCTTTCTTATTTGTTTCTAGGCAGTAATTTAAATGGATGAACTAGCTTCTCAGATCAAGGCCAGTGACACCAACATACTCATTGTGAACCAAATTGGTATTTGACCAAGCTGACGGCCTGCTTGATTAGGTCTATATTGTCTTAATTATTAATAAATATGTAGAAAAGCATCAAAATGAAGTGGCATTGAACTTGCCGATACAGCCCTATGCAAGCTGATCAAATTTTAGACAAAAAACTAGATTTGCACTTGAATTTTCTATTCTGATTTGTAATTGGTGCTATTATGAATGGCCACAACATATATTTGCTTCCACTCTAATGTTATTTGAATTAACATAAAGTTTAAATTGCAATCCTTGTTAAGATGGTGCAAGCTTTAGGGAGGGCATTAGAGGTGTGAATAAGATGGACAAGTCATGGATTCCTAGTGAGTAAAATTTCTATTTCAATTTGAATGGATGTTGCATTGTGCGTAATCTAACATTATTTCTATAATTTTGTATAGGTATGACCCAGAAACTGCGTTTAGGATAGAGGTTAAGATTGAAGGATTCCTCAAAAAGCTAATTGACGGTCGAAAGGATTATGTTAAGGGAAAAACATTAAAATGGGTGGTGGATTCAGATAGATTCTCTTTGTGTGATTTGAGGAGTGACTTATTTGACGATCTATGTTGGGGGAGTTGTTAAACACCAAAAATATGGATGTTTGACAAAAATTATGGTAGAGAAGTGGAAGTAGTGTCTGAATCACAAATATCATATATGTTTAGGATATTTCAAAATGAAAGAAAAATCTCACTTCTTATAGTAGTTTGTAATTTGGATTGAAGCTCGAAATGTAGTGGTACGAATTCCATTTATCCATGCACTCCATCCCAACCATCACCAACCATAGCACTTGGTAGTCAAAGTCATATAGGGAGCTCCCAGGGATGTAATATGTCAGGTCAACCTGATCAATCTGATAACCTTGACGATTATGTGGGATTCAATGGGGAGATCCTGTATAGTTTCGATGTTGAGGGTGATCTTGCTCATTAGGATGCTAACTATGTTATGTACACGTTGATCCAGAGGAGGATAATGTGGACGAGGAGCCAACAGTAGAGGCTATTGAGGATAATGTGCACGAGGAGCCAGCGGTAGATGATGTTGTGCAGTGCGAACCTATCATTGCATTTGACCCTGAAAATCCTAGAATAAAGGTTAATGCGTTATTTCCCGATGTTGATGCCTTCAGAAAAGCAATAAGGCATTTTGCCATTAAAAATGAGTTTGAAGTCCATACACTGAAGTCGGACAAGAAAAGGTTCATAGGAAGGTGCAAACATCCTGATTGTCCTTGAGAATTCGTGCTTCTATACTCCAAGATAAAAAACTTTCATGGTATGTATGCAAAATTTAGGTATATTTACGTGTAATTCAAATTTGTAATGTACTGTGTAATGATAAATTTGAATTTTTATAACTGCAAATGAAGTTATTACCAGCTAAACATACATGTCCATCCACTACCATGGTTGACGGGAAGATGGCTTCTAAGTCTTGGGTTTTTGATAGGGTGGGGCAATTAGTTACGAAAGCATCCCTCGGTTAGAGCAAAGGAAGTAAAAAATAAGTTAGAGGATGAGTTCCATATCAAGGTGACTTATAGAAAAGCTTGGTCAGGAAGGTAAGTTGCTCTTGATCAAATCCACGGGAAGTGGGAGGAGAGCTTCCAATTGCTGTACAATTTTAAGGCGGAGTTGGAGAAGAGATGTCCCGGTAGCATTGTTGAGATAGATTGCAAAAGTGATGACAATAAGATGTTTTTTAGCAAGATTTTTGTGGCTCTAAAACCTTGCATAGACGGGTTTGTACAAGGTTGTAGACCATATTTAGGGGTTGATTGGACTCATTTGACAGGCAAGTGGAAGGGACAACTAGCAGCTGCTACCAATATTGATGGGCATAATTAGTTGTTTCCAGTTGCATATACAGTTTTTGATACAGAAACTATGGAGAATTGGACATGGTTTATGAGTCAGTTGAGGAATGCAATAGGAACTCCGCCGGGGTTGGTTATCTCTTCGGATGCATGCAAGGGATTAGCAGCGTATTTCCCAATTTGGAGCATAGGGAATGCATGAGGCATCTGATGGAGAACTTCAAAAAAAGGTACTGTGGTGATGTCTTTACTACTCATATGTGACCTACAACGAAGACGTACACCATAGAAAAGTGCCAACACCATTTGAGTGAAATTAAGAAAGTATCACCGGAGGCTATTACATATCTCGAGAAGAATCACAAGTAACTATAGTGTAGAAGTAAGTTCTCAGAGCTATCAAAGTGTGAGTATGTTAATAATAACATATCAGAGAGCTTCAATAGTTGGATAAAAGACTTGAAGAATTTGCATATCGTTGATCTCGTTGATCATATTAGGCAATGATTAATGGTGACATTTGACAAAAGGAGTATTGTTGGTGCCAAGCTTCAAGATGTGATTCTCCCAAATGTGATCAAGCAATTGAATGCAAAAGGCAGGAATGTCGGGAAGGTGAGCATTAGTAGAGGTGGTGATAAGTGTGCATAAGTGACTGGAATGGACTCGAATGGCAATGCTTGGAGGCATGCGGTGGAGTTGGATAGAAAAGAGTGCACTTATAGAGAGTGGCAGATCAGTGGAGCACCATGCATTCATGCTATTGCATTTATTTGCTCACTTCAAGGAGCCCGTCTTGAGGATTATGTACACGACTATTATTCACTTCATAGATTCAGAGTTGCATATGCCGGTGTAATCAGACCCATGACCAACAAATCACAATGGATCAAGCATGATCCGGGGTTCACGGTTCATCCACCCAAGACGAAGAGACCACCCGGGAGGCCTAAAAAAGAAAGGATCCCTGGTTGTCTTTAGAAGAGGTCCAAAAAACAACATCAATGTAAGAGATGCAAGCAGTATGGCCACCAAGAAAGAACATGCAAAGCTCCACTTCCCGATGATACAGAAGACGCCTCCAATTCTGGACCAAGCACCAACAAGAGGTATTGTTGCATTATTTTTTATTTTCTGAGTTTATTATGTCAATCTACTTTTCAAATAAATAATAAACTTGATGTTTTCTTATGTGCAGGAAGAGAACAAGAAAGACTCAGATGGACACAGAGGGTTGAGAGTGTTATTGTTTTTTTTTTAGGTTTCTTTGTTGTTTTTGTTTTATCATTTATCTACAGAAAACTTGGATATGGTAGTTATTTATTAGTTACTTTGTTTCAATGTTTTTAATGAGAGTGCTATTCTCAGCAGCACCATGGTTACCGTTGTATTTTGCACTGTGTTTTTAATGAATGTCTACGGGCCAATTTGAACTTCATGATCTTGCATGAAAGAAGCAGCTTCATCATAAATTTGAACTTTTTTTTGTAAGAGGTGACTAAGCGGTTTGGTTTGGCATGAGTGCTTGGATCCTACTGACTTGTGATGGTGATTGGCATGAGTGCTCGGATGTGTACAAAATTTCTAGTTCGCATGCAATCAGGATTTCAGTATTCCCCAGTTCTCACTCTCAGGGATTCTTCTCTGTTTCGTTTGATCGCTTTGCGTCAACGTGAGTGGAAATAATTGCAACATTTGTCAATGGTTTTGGATTTCAAAACCCAAGTTTTGTATTATAGGTGTTCCTGTAAATATGTGATGATATGGCTCATCTCTATGGACATGCTTGGGCATTGGAAATTTTGTGAAAATAAATACAACGTGTAAAAATAAATGTCAGTATCTCGAGAATATATGAACACTTTAAATCTGCATATAGTTCAAGATTTGCTGGTCATTTTCATATAAAGAACTCCAAATTTGGCCCGACCAATTGTTCTCAATAAAAATCACAAAATTGCCTGTCAGCAAGGGTGAAACTGGTATAAAAAAACAGCCCACAAAACCACCATCTGAAATCTATACAGAACCTACTGATAAAAGGGTAATATGGTAAAAACAAAGATAGATGGATAGAGGACTTCAAAACACACGATTTAGAATCAAATTTCACAATTTTAGCACTTTCTAGCTATATATTAGCTAATTTTAAAGTTCACATCTGAAAATTACAAAAACTGCAATATTCCAGCACTGGTACCAGCAAATACCCTTTCATGAAAATATTTATTTGACATGGCTCTGAACTTCTAATGGGTCTGAAATTTCTCAAGAGTATAGAACATAACTTCGAGTGAATCTCCATATAAAGAACAAGAAATTTGGTTCAGCCAATTGTTGAAAATTAATTTCCAAAGTCTGGTATTCAGCAAAAGAAAAATTACAGGACCTGTTGTGTTCCTTCCATTCTCCCATCTCAACATCATATCGAGCTTTATTTCTACGAACGTCTGATACCACATGCTCGACATCACTCCGTTGTTCACAATTCCTAATTCGCGAAGAAATTCCGTGTACTCCTCCCACATGAAAAAATTGCAACTATGATTCCACTGCAATCACACAAAAAAAAAAAAAAGTTCATTATATATAATCCAAATTAACCCTATTACCCCTATAATTGCACATAGCATAAATACATGGCAGTTCCTTTATCAATACCCCAACTTAGATGCCCTTTTTATACTAATAGGTGTGTATGCAGCCTCAATGTAATCTACATCAGAAATTGCTCATTACAATTGCTCAATGCAATCTACATCTGAAATTTTAAAGCACATGGTACATGAGTGATCACTGATGAAGTAGAAATATAGTGATAAGAACAAGTGCACCGCCTCGATTCTGTGTAGTACTTAAAGCTACTATTTTGTTTATATTTATGTCTAGTTGTATCTAGAAACCATGCTATTTTAGTGGTATGGACCATAACTAATACAACACTAATATTTTCTCAAATAGTTATAGGAAATAGACTAAGTCTCATGAAAAAATAAATTGGGTCAAGACACCAAAATAATGAATTTTCTAGACTATGATTTCTAGTTGGATTTGAATTTTGCATTTTCACCTACTCCTCGTTAGCATATTAACTAATATTCAACTAAAAAATGGTATGATTGTAATGTATTGTCTGAACTAGTACGATGATCCCTTATGCTTAAGTATCTTATAATATCATACTCCATGAACAGGTCCATGTACAAAGATGAAAATGAGGGAACCTCTGTGGCTACTAGTATATGACATTTGAAATTCTAACAATGTACCTATAATTCTCAAAAGCAAGTTGCTTATGGTTGATCTTGCTGGATCAGAAAGGATAGACAAGTCAGGTATCGATCAGTCACACCTTACTATCATTTTTGTGCTCCAAGCTCTCATTGCAAAGTAGGTTTGAATGGCTGCACCAATTTTTCAGACCTGTTGTTTCAACTGGCTGAACTAATTTTTAAGATAGAACTGCATGTAGATTTAATTGCTTGATACCAATTACTTGATATGTTAATATCAACTGGACTAATTTTTCAGACCAATTGGACAACTTTCAGAAAAATCCCTGCTACCCTTACAACAGACAGTACTGTACCAGTACCTCTCCTACAGCAATGACTAATTGTTTCAAAAATCGCTGAAATTGCTAATATCAAGGAAATCACTAATTACCTACTAGTCACTACTAAGAAATCGCTGAAATAAAAAAATAAAAATAAAAAATCGGCTAAAGTACCAAGTATATGGAATCAAATTTTAGTGCTTAATCTAAATAAAAATTGCTAAAATTACATACCGTTATGTTTTTTTGGCACTTGTAAAACACTTTGTTTCAATTCGATGGAGTTTGGCTCACGAGCTTGATCACTTTGTGGCCACAGTTGGGGCACAGCACCATCGGAGAGGAGCGGCTTGGCTGGGCCGAAGTTGTGGAGATCTCTGAGGAGGACGTCATGTGATTCTCCACCAGTGGCCGATGGCGATGCATGGTGGAAGGCTGGTGGAAGGCAGGAGGATCAACGGAGGAAGTGCTGGTGGAGCAAGAGAGGCGGAGGAAGAGGGGCGAAGGGGTTAGCCCTAGACCATATTTAGGGTTTAGGGTGAAAGAGAGGCAGAGGAAATTCACAAGAGAGGCGGAGGAACGACAGAGAGGCAAAGGGGATGAAGGGCTCTGTTGGACTGGAGAGATCAAGTTCCTAAATTTTATCTGTTGAATTGAAGGGTAAAATTAGAAATATTAAAATACGTTTTTAATACAATACTTTTCAGAATAAATTTAATCAAATATGTATATTAGATGTATAATTGGGGCAATTTCATAATTTGAATGATTTTAGAGTGACAATTTGATCATTTTAAGTTTTGGAGTGGCATAAAAAAAAATTCCCTTATTAGATTTATATAACTGTTCATTTTCAATAAATATTTATTAAATATGCTCAAATTTTAATTCATATGAGGACTTTCAAATTATACTCACAATTGTATTTATCTATGTCAAATATTATATTGAAGAGGAATAATTTTGATTAGGCGAAGTAAATAAGAGGGAGGAATGAATGAGAAAAATGTAAGGAAATGAAGCTATCCAATGGAGGTCCGTATGAGAAATTTGTCAAATATATTGGTGGAAGAGTATATTCACTGAAGTTTTAAAAGTAGATATTTTATAAAATCTACGGAAAATGTACTACCTGCATTGTTTCTTTTCTTTTTGTATAGGAATTAGGTTGTCTCAAGAACTATGTACAAATTTTATTTAAAAAGGGGTAAAAATCGCTTATGTACAAATTTTTATTTAAAAAGGGGTCAAAATCGTTTGATCTGTGTCATCGAGATTTGTGTGAATGAAATTAGAACTTAATAAGTTTGAACTGTCTGTATGAATTTTGACACGAATCAGATCCAACTTTGGATAATTAATCATTTGTTCAAAGTTTTTGGACAAAAATTCCACCTATTTTTAAAATAGGTCCCCTCTTTTTATAATTGCTCAATCTTAATCGCCCCATAACCAATTCACACAAATAAAATTTTACTAGTTTGCCACGGATAGAATTATATGCGAAAGCATATTTCATACGCCTTCCTATAGCAAATATGAATAAATAAAAACAGTCAACTACAGTTGCACTATTTACAGATCAGCCTAGTTTTTTTTTTTTTTTTCTGAAAACTTAGTAAAGACTGCCTAGGTTATATTAACAAAACTTGGTGGAGACTACCAAGTAGTTAATTTTTAAATTAAGGTCTACTTGTAAACGGTGCAAAAAGTTCCTTTTGATCGACCTGAAACTCAATCACTTCTGTAAAAATATATAAAACAATATATTGCAGTTAGGCTGTGCAAAGTACTTAATAAAATAACAACGATCGTCACTCCCAATTACAATTCAAATAATATATACTTGGATAATATATATTAAGAGATAGCACAATTAATTCATCCACGTGAGATTCCCGATCGACAACAAAACATAAACAGCACCTCACAAAAAGAAAAGAAAATTAACTGCACTTTCTGAGTGTCACGAAAAGTATATGATTTGGGCTGTGTCATCTCCAATCTTTCAAATTGGAGTGTGTCAAATGTAATCATATCAGATCACCAAATTGGGCTTAATCGATCAGAATTTACATCGGCCCAAAATATATTTGTATTTTCCAATATGCCAATTTTCATCTAATTGTTCAGTTTGTTGAAAGAAATCATTAAACTATTTTCTAAAATATTGGCTACACTAGTACCTTAGCATGTGTCTAGCTTCACCACAAGTCAAATTTATTTTCTGATATTCCAAATAAGATTAACATAATCTTTTTCTATGTTTCTTCTGAAAAGCTCTAAACCACCAGCTTCTTGACATGTTGATTCATATGCTTCTCTCGGCCGAATCTTTGATTCATCGGCTAAATCAATTGTCAGCCCAAACGCTAGCTACGGAATCTCCGATTGTGACGGCATTAAACCAACTGCTTTAGGCCGTTACAACGTATGATTATGATCACCACAAACGAATCCTAATTCTATCTTTAATTTTCTCATTTCTGAAATGCTTTGGAACATCAATTCCCATTTTTGCCCCATAGGTATTTAGTAATCCAAAAGTTTCATGCATCTTGTACCGGATCAAATACCAAAACCATACGATGAGTCCAATCGGTTACACGTCCAGCTTCAATTGCGTTCAGAATTTCCATTTTAGAAACAAAAATAAGTCCAGAAATGATTAATAGAAGGCATATTTGGTCATGGAGAGGAGCTGATCAGTGATCGAATATTTCACAAGCTGATCCAGATGAGTAAGTGGTATGGTGATAAAAAGATTTCGGTTGAGTTGGTGGGAAACGAATTTAAATTTTCTTTCCTTTCTTTTTCTTTTTTTTTTGGGCTCAATCCGGCCTAAATTTTGTCGTGAGTTCATATGGATGACTTCAGATCAAATTATTTTTGATGTGAACTATTCAATCCGTATTAACACTTGTGCGCACAACTTTAAATTTATGTAAATTAAGAACACACAAATTTTAATTTGGATTGAAAGGCTTCGATCAGTATCGAACCGTTCCCACGCTGTTAACATCAGTGTTGTATAAAATGGTATGCGGTCATCGGACGGACAGAGTACCACCAAACGATTAATCAGAAATAATCAGCCGATTAGTGAAAAAATTCATATCGATTTGATCACCGCTAATAATTAATCAGCCTAAACGGACAAATTTTACAACACTGATTAATATGGGAGAGAAGCAGCGTGACTTCGGGCAGAAGGGGTAGCAACAAAATGACTGACCTTTTTATTTGAACCGTTCGTTGAAAAGTGAAAACAAATGACGGAGAATATAAATGAATTGGAATATCTTCTATCGAATTGGAATCTCTCTCTATCTATCTCAATATATATGTTGCAATATCTTCCACTAAATTTAATGAATTGAAGTAATTGAGGGCTTTAAAAATAATATATTAATGAATTGACTCGGTCAAATATAAATAATAACATAGATGTTACATTCGGAAATTTTAAAACTTGATTAAATTGATAAATCAATCAATTAGCTTAAATAAAAAGTTTAATTAACTTAACGATCGTTCAGAAATTTTCTGACCGACTAAAACGAAACTAAAATTTCGTAATATTAATAATGTATGAAAATATGTATAATAAAATTTAGAGATTAGAAATAAAATAAAATATAGCACTAGGAATAAAATTATAATTATTCGGTAAATTAGAAACTTAGAAAATTCGTTACAATTCTTTTTAAGTTTTAGGAAAGAAGAAATTGATTTAATTAGCTTCGTGTAAATAAATAATTAAATTAAATTCCAAAATAAGAGTATAATTATACGAAATAATTCGTACGAGATAAATTATATAAAAGTTACCAATTTCATTTATTTGAGAATGTTGAGGACTTGATTTGATATTTATATATATATAGACATAGATACTATCCGATATCGATTTATTCGAATTCAAAAATTTAATATATATAATTATATAAAAGAAAAATCAAATTATTCGAATCTTAAATTGAGAAATAAATATACGAATTATATGTACAAATATAGTTACAAAATATTATGAAACTTCGACTCGAATTTATAAAAGAAACAGAATTAAAACCCATTTAAAAGAAACAATGTTTAAATTCTGAATTGTTTGGACCTTTGTATTTAATCTAACACGGATCTTAATAGTGTAATTTAAATGCTGGAATTATATCCACCTTTCATCTCATCCAGCACGAATCTTAAAGCATACCATTTAACACCCCCACCCCTCCCTTCTCTCTTTCTCTCCTCTCCTTCCCAAACCGTGACACCCCCCCCACAGCCCGCCCCCCCTGTTTCCTCTCTTCTACGCCAAAGAGAGAAAAACAGTGGGCTCCGCCACCCCCCCCCCCCCGTCCCCGTCGCCGGCGCTCCACCCACACCCCCCCTCTCCTCTCTCTCTCCTTCTCAGTTTGGGAAACCCCAAACCCCACTCCCTCCCCTCTCTTCTACACCGAAAACAGGGGCTGGCCCCCTCCCTTCCGCCGCTGCCACGGCCAGCAGCGCCGCCGCCGCCACAGCCTCATCTCTCCCTTTCCTTCCCGGTCCGACCCGCCAGACCCGCCAGACCCGTCAGACCCGCCTAGGATCCGAAACCCTAGAAATTAGGGTTCGGTTTGGTGCTGCACGGGTGCTTGATTGGTGCTGCCTCGGTGTTGCTTGGTGCCGTTCTGGTGTTCGATTTTTCTGACAACCGTTCTATTGCCCTTTTCTTTGTGCTTGCCCTAATTGGGTAAATTATCGATTCTCTTGTTCAATTGGTTGTATTTTGTAAAATGAATTGTTGTTAATTTCACCTTTGCTCGGGTTGTTGATTTTCCCGGCAAAGGTGCTGACTTGTGGCTTGTGCCTTGCTACTGACTTGTTGATGCTTGTCTTGTGCATTGTTGAATTTGTGGTGTTGTGCTAAATACCGAAGTTGGTACTGTGACTGGACTGGTTTTACAGGTTTACCAGTATTTGACCTGACAAGGACCTCGTTGCAATTATTGCAAAATTTTTAGGGTTTGAATTGTAAAGTATATGACTATCGTGAATTGTATGAATGAAGGGGGTCAAATTGTAAATATGGTGAAATTGGTGTATAAGGCCGGCCATGCCTATGAATGTTAATATGGAATTGGGCTCAAATAGAATTACTCGAATAAATTAAGTATAAGAGGTGTTATATGAAAATTTGCTTGACTTGTAGTAAATAAATTAAAAAAGAGGAGGGGCCTCTATGCAAATCTGATATGAAATATGGTTATTTCGGCTTTGAATTGATGTATATTAATTATACTTTGGGCCTCTTCCTTGCTGGGCCGAAATGACATGTATAAAAATATAGATAATGGATAAAGGGCTATGGACCTTTAATGAATGCATAATTGAATTGCTAAAATTGAATTGGGCTTGTAATTTCATAATTCTTGAAATATTGAAATGAGTATGACATGATGTGTATGTGTAAATAAAATTGGATTTCGGCTTTGAGAATTAAAATAATGGACTTGGAGTAAATTGTGAATTGTTAATTAGCGGCTTAAACCCTTGCTAAATTATGGGCTTTTAATTAAATTGAATTGAATTAAAATGATTATAAATGAGCCAAAAGGTATAAAAGAATTGACGAATTAAAATACGGCTTTCGGAATTTAAGTTTGAGAATGTAACCGAACTAAACCAAGTAATCGTATAATATAGGTGTAGGCTCAGTCGAGCCAGATATCGCGAGATAATTCGAGACGCCCGATCCGTAATTAAGCGGTACGCTCGTCATAATAAGGTGCGGGATTCTTGGACTTGTTTGATACTTTATTTTCAGGAATTAAACTGTGTATTCGTTTTGTCATGTTGAATATCATTGATTGCATCATTGAATTGTGTAAAGCATTTGCATAGCCCAATCAAATTAAACTCGAATTGATGTGACTTGAGTGATTTGCATGCTGGTATGGTTGTAGGTTGTGTCGATCTATTATGATCTGATTTGATTGAAAGTCACCACGATTTGATTGAATATGTTTGTGAATGGATTTACGAAGTTAAGCACTTGGATCCAATGAATTTGCCAAGTCGGGCTGTATGCTGACTTGGATTCCCAGGATCCTAATGGCCTTAGGTGAACGGCCCTCGATATTCCCAGTACCGGTTGGGACGAGGGAGGGTGATTATGTTATGAGATGTGATTGGAAATCGTGGGTGACATGTGTAACGTCTATGGCTCGGTGGCATTCTCCTACGTGTTAATGCATTTGAAAGGTCAATTGAATATTACGACTATTGGAATGATTCCAGAGAGGATTTTCTTTATATGATTCAAACCAGACCTTAATAAACTGTTAAGCCAAGCGATTGCAGATGGGTGTCAGATAAAGGGTCCAGCGGTTGGCCATCTGTAGGTGTCAGTAACCCTACAGATGTGGGTTTGATAATGGTTCAGCTCGAAAGAACATCTGTAATTGCTACAAGCCCTAATGAACTGAGTTATGAATCGAGTTAAGCCAATATATATGTTGTGTGTGAAATTCATCTTGGAAATTCCGTAAACTGTGTTGCAGGTTGAATTAACTGTTGTCGTGCATTGGCATTCTGTTATTTATGTTTACGAATATATATCTGTTTGAACTGTTATTGGTTTGGGTTTCATTTTTGAATATAGAGTTTGATTGCAAGTCCAATAATTCAACTGTGGCAAATTCGCACTGAGAATTTATTCTCACCCCCACCCTCCCGATTATTTTCAGGTTTGTTACTCGGACGCAGCAGATGAGGATATTGGCAATGCATATAAAAGATCCACTGCCTTGCGTGTATATGTGACGCTTGATTTATACACGCGGCAGGCTGTCAGACCCGGTGGATTTGGGGTGTGACAATAGAACATAAAGTTTTAAAACTTTATTGTTATATAATGGCATACAATATATGTATAAAACAGAACAGAGCTCTGAACATACGTAAAAATATTATAACTTAGTATCTGAAAATGTCAAACAATTAAGTTAAATATATTTTGTTATTTGTAAAAAGGTAAAGATCTAGCCTACTAACTTCCATTTAATTTTTACAAAATTACGACTTCACATTCGGATTTCAAAATTCAAACTCACGACTTATGTGGAGAATGTTGTCTTTTACCGCTAGATCAAATACTAATTATTGAAGTTAAATATATTTATAGTATTTTTCTTAATTCATCTTGAATGTGGTAAAATATGCATTAATTCAGTTCTGATTTGACGCTCCCTGATCATTGGCTCACAGTATGGTCTGTATGGACAGCAATTCAGTTCAATTAAATTTAAATTTTATTACAGTTAATTTGTAATACAGATAATTAATCAGCTATCATCCCAAATGAGTTGGTTCAGCGACATAAATTCAGCAACGCAAACAGCCGAAACACAACAAAGATGTAACCGGAATTTTTATTAATATAAAAAAAATCAAATTTCACATTATACACCTGTTTTCTCAAAAATCAAAAACTACACAATCCGTAGAATAATTCACTGGAAATTCATTTCGGTGAATTATTCTACAGATCTGAAAAACAACTTCAGCGTAATAATTTTGCGAAAATCCTATTTCCGTTGAATAATTAAGAGGAAATATGATTTTTTTTTAATTAATAAATAGAAGATGTTCTAATTTTTTCCTATCGAAATATTAAAATATTTTTATATATATTGAAAAATAAATGGAGATTTGAATTTATTAGAAAGATTTTGACAAATAATTCGGATAAACATTTTTTAGGCATGATTTTTGTGGCTGTAAAAAAAATTAAATATTTATTGGTGTGTTATTGGAAAAAATATATATATATTTTAATATAAGTTATTGATCCCGGTTCAATTAACAAAATTATCGTGATCCTTCTAATACATTCAAATTCTAAGGTACTCAATCTATTTCTCTAAAAATTCTCTCTTCGGCTGTGTCAGATTTTTTTTTTTTTCAATAAATAGAGCAACATACAATTTAAATAACCTAGAACAAACATAAGACAACATAGATGAAATACCGATTTTTTTATTAATATCCAAAAAATAAATAAAATTTTAAAAAATATTCAAATTCCGAACGAATTTCAAAAACTACCCAAACCGGTTATCCAATAACCGGATTTGGGACAAATTTCCAGTTAATGGTTTCCCGGACTCAAAACAGTATATCCGGTTAACCATTAACCGGAAAGTTATATTTTTATTTTTGTTTTTTAAAAAAATAACATATCCGGTTAATGGTTAACCGGACTTGTATTTTTTTTTTAAGTTGTGTTTTTCTTTTAAACAAATTTTTTTTTTGTATTGAAATATTAGAAATGTTGAATATATTTCTTTAAAAATAGATGGAATACAATATAATTTGATTTATTAGAAAGACTGCAACAAATAAACCGGATCAATATTTTCAGGCCGGATTTTTCGCGGCTATAAGAAAAATTAATATATTTCTTTATGTGTTATTGGAAAAAAATAAAAATGCTTAGATTCTGAGTTAATGATCCTGGTTCAAAAATCACTTCTATGTAATCCAGGAAATATTGTGATCCTTCTAGGACATTCAATTTATGAAGAGTTGTATCTATTTTTGAAAAAAAAACTTTAAGTTATTTAATTATTGTTATTAAAAAAGAATTATTAAAATAGATACAACTTTTTATAAATTAAATGTCCTAGGAGGATCACAATATTTCTTGGATTATATAGAAGTGACTTTTGAACCGGGATCAATAACTCAGAATCTAAGCATTTTTATTTTTTTTCCAATAACACATAAAGAAATATATTAATTTTTCTTACAGCCGCGAAAAATCCGGCCTGAAAAATATTGATCCGGGTTATTTGTTGCAGTCTTTCTAATAAATCAAATTATATTGTATTTCATCTATTTTTAAAGAAATATATTCAACATTTCTAATATTTCAATAAAAAAAAAACTTTATGTTTAAAAAAAAAAATACAAGTTCGGTTAACCATTAACGGGATATGTTGTTTTAAAAAAAAATATATATATATATATATATATATATATATATATATATATAACTTTCCGGTTAATGGTTAACCGGATATACTGTTTTGAGTCCGGAAAACCATTAACCAAAAATTTGTCCCAAATCCGGTTATTGGATAACCGGTTTGGGTAGTTTTTGAAATTCGTTCGTGATTTGGATATTTTTTAAAATTTTATTTATTTTTTGGATATTAATAAATTAATCGGGATGAAATATCTTATAATTTAGATGTACTAGAAGTACTACAAAACATTATTCGACCATAATTTATTGTGGCTGTAAAAAAAACTAAAAATATTTGTTGGTGTGGTACCGGAAAAAAATAAAATATATTTTGAATCTGATTTATTAATAAGAAATATTTTGGAAATATAAAAAATAATTTATTGTGTTACTGAGTTATTAATTTTTATTTTTTCTTTATTTTTTCCAGTAAGACACCAAAAAATATTTTAATAATTTTACAGTCACAAAAAATCCGGCCATTTTTATTAATAACCCTGAAACAAATGTAAATTTTAAAAATGCCCCTGTCCCCAATTTTTTTTTAAAAATGCCCTGACAGCCTGGGCCCAGGGCGGCCCAAAGCACAAGTGAGGCGCCACACAGCAGGGCGCCTCATGTGTGTGTGTGTGTTTTTTTTTTTTTTTTTTTTTTAGAGAAATCTTAGTATTTTGATTTGAATAATTTTGTGAAAAAAGTTTAGGGTTTATGTATATGTGTATGTCAAAAAATAAAATATTATGAGTATGTCAAAAAATGTAAAATTTGGTCTCCAAGCATATTTTATAATAGATTGAACATCTAACGGTTTTAATTATATTGTTACGCTTTTAATTATATTGTTGAACTTTAATTGTATTATTAAACTGTGTTATAATAACGAAATGTAAAGTGCAAACAACATAATACCAACATGAACATGAAATAATAAAACATAATGTCAACATAATGCGCGCCAATGTAATACAGCAGTCCCATAGTAAAAATACTACAGTCAGAAATATATTACAATAAACAAAAAAGTTCACACAAGCAAAATAGCAAGTTTATCTGCCCCTACCACGACATCTCAATAAACCTAACAAACGACTAGTTGTACTGGTATGAGCTGCAGGTGCGGCATTACTTGTAGAGGCTTGGCAACTAGATGATTGGCTCGGAGGAGGGGGGGGGGGGGGGGGGGGGGGGGTTGTGTTCTACCAGTTGCTTCAGCAACAACTCTAGCATTTTCTCTTTCGTTGTGCGCGTTTATGGCATCTGAAAATAAGAATACAATTCAGTTAGTAATATAATAAAATCATAAATGAATTCCGAAAAATGCTACATACCTGCCCTGCGCCTGTCAGAAACGGAACGGCGAGTACAACTACAGTGCGTGTACAACTAAATTGCTACATACCTGCCCTGCGCCTGTCCGAAAAATATACGGTACGCTACAGTGCGTGTACAACTAAATTGCTACAGTAAACGTACAGTACGCTACAGTCAATGTACAGTAGGCAACAGTAAATTTACAGTAGGCAACAGTAAATGTACAGTACGCAACAGTAATTACAACAGTAAAAAATAACTACAGTAATGACTAATTATTATAATTAAAAAACATACCTATTCACTCAGTTTCTCGTCTCGAGCGAAATTCTCAAATCGAGAAGTGACAGAGGCAGAAAACGGGGTTTATAAATCAGATTAAATATGAGGCGCCCTGCTGTGTGGCGCCTCACTTGTGCTATGGGCCGCCCCAGGGGGTGGCGCCTCACAGGGAATATTGGGGCGCCCTGGGCCCAGGCGGTCAGGGCATTTTTAAAAAAAAATTGGGGACAGGGGCATTTTTAAAATTTACATTTGTTTCAGGGATATTAATAAAAATCTTCACAAAAAATCTTGCCTTAAAAATATTGATAAGTGTTATATGTGGCGGTCTTTCTAATAAATTCAATTCTAGTACTCCATCTATTTTTCAATAAATATACAGATATTTCTAATATTGCAATAGAAAAATTAGAGCATTTTCTATTTAATTGAAATAGAAAATAGAAAATCTTATTTCCACTTACTTATTCAATGGGAATAGGATTTCCGCATAATTATTATGCAAAAAGTTGTATTCTAGATCCGTATAATAATTCACCGGAAATTTATGAATTTCCGATAAATTATTCTGCGGATTGTGTAGTTTTAGAATTTTGAGAAAAACAGAAATTCAATAAATTTTTGGTAAATTATTTTGCGGATTATGTAGTTTTAGAAATTTGAGAAAAACTGATGTATAATGTGAAATTTGTTATCTTATTTTTATATTAATAAAAAATTCGGAAGATGCAGTACCGTCGTTTATTGATTCTCTGTTTCTCTTATCATGTAAGAAGACATCGTTTAGCAGCTTTAGCTTATATATCGAGATACCAAGATCGATCCACTATACACTTAGCTACATTGGAAGTATGACAGAGAAACTTGCGGTGAAACTGTTCATCTACCTATCCAGAAATTAAAGTATTACAGTATAATAAAAGAGGGTTAAAATATCTCTATTTTTTGTGTTTTTATTATGCATTTATTAAAAACTTTAATAACTGAAAATTAAAACTTAGAAGTTAAAATAAAATCATTAGATATGATCTACATCATTTTATCTATGCATGTGTAAAAAATTGTGACATTTTAACTTTGTTCTGGTTGTCGTCAAGAACTTGTAAAAATGTAATAATATGGATAATTTCTAGACGTTGATTATTTAAATGATAGATTCACATAAAAACAAAATGAAAATGTGATTTTTTTATAAGCACATAAAAAATAATATAAGTCACATCTAACGATTTTATTTTGACGTTTATAATTTAAATTTTGATTTATTAATGTTTTCAAAAATGAAAGTATAGTGAAAACAAAAAAAATGAAGGCATTTGAACCCTCCTCTTTTATCAATATCTTACAAGCTTTTCATTTAAATCTATATTTAATAAGAATTTGAGATTCAAATACGAATCCATAATTATTCATTACGGAATTTGTATCAGTACATATTATGTAAATGATATTTTAGTTAAGATATTTAATCTAAAATAATAAAATAGGTACATGATACGAGTGAAAATAATTATTTTATTTTATAAAGTGCAAACAAGAATAATTACTTTAATTAAATTATTTGTATGACATTAGCTTCAGCTCAATAGAATATTCCATTTAATAAATTAATACCACTTATCAAAATTTAATGAATTTTGAAATCAGTTTGTGCAATTCAATGTAAATTTAATAAGGTGGATTATTTTTATAAATCCGCATGTAAATATAAATATATATTATATAAGATGTTTTTTGTGACTTATTTTGCAGATTTATGCAATTCAAATGTAAACTTAATAAGGTGAATTATTATTATAAATCCATATATAAATTTCAATATTTCATTGAAAACTATTATTTTAGACTTATCTTGCAGATTTATTTATACAAATTCTGATCAAATTATAGATTTATATTGCAGGTTCATTTATTTATGCAATTACATGTAAACAATGCATTCCCTGCCTCCATATAAACTAAGCACTTACACAACTATTTAGTTGTTTATTTGCTTAAAGAAAGGACAACGATAACATGTGTATTGATCTAAAATGGATTCAACATCATTTGTTTGGTTGTGGCCAATCAAGCAAGTGGGACCAAAGTATTTTGTTTATTTGTTTTTTTTTTTTTTAAAGAACTTGTTCAATTTTGCTCGCGCCTCGTTAGAGGTGCCGTACACTCTTCTCGCAGGAAGCTGCGACGCGTGGAATTGGAACTGTTCATGCCACGTCAACGTCAGCGTTAAATTTGTATAAAAATATTATAATTAGCGTTGAATTTGTGTAAAATTATTGAGCGAGTTCTCCATCTGAAATTATAATTAATGGTGGTGTAAATGAGAAGGTTAGAAAAAGATTTCATTGTTAAAATGACTAACGAAGAAAAAGTTGTCATTGTTTATAATTATAGAATAAAGATGGTCTTATTTATAAATGTGTTCATCTCAATGGGTGGACCTTGAATTTTCATCTGAGACCAAAAAAAAATCAAATTGGATTTAAATAACTAATTGAGAGTTTAAACCCATTAATTAATTATGTACTCGATAAAAAAATTAATACTTTAACTTATATTTTTCAATACCCTGACTTATAATTTATAATTCTCTAACCTATAATTCTAATTATTAATCATAATTTAATAAATTTATTTTTATTTTAACCCTAAATTTAATTCGAATTATAAATTAAACATCCAGAGAGGGGCAAAATTTTTTTCAGAGGGAGCCAAAGTCAATCAAAACATCCCAATCACTACTAAAACTTAAAATTCAGAATTGGAGAATTATTGGAGAATTATATTAAAATAATAAACTAAGTCCGACGTAACTTCTCAAGCTCTCCCTAAGAATATACTATTAAAATAATAAAAAAAAAATTTTAGACAACAAAGCCTTTTTAAACACGAATTATTTTTACAAATAAAAAATAGATTTTCATTGAAATGTATTTTGCAGCACAAGTCATATTAAAACAAAAAATATTCATTATTTATCTTTGCTAATTTTTTTTTTTTTTTTTATGATATTTGGAGGAGTTTTGATATGTGAAACTGGTTTTAAAAATTGGCGGTCTGTTTGACGGATTAACATGTTTTGAAATTCATGGGGGATTTGGATGGATTTTTGAGGGAGTTATAACATGATTTTGAAATAAACCTATAAGGAAAGGGATGTACACATTGACCGAACCTTGATAGGGTTTGAATGCAATTTGATAGTCTCCATCGACAGAGAAATGCAGAGACGTGGTTGGAGGAGATGACAGCTGATGTTATTGTCATTTCCGGATAATTCAAAATCAATTCACAATACTCTTAAAGAGCATGATAATTATAATTAATCAACTTTTTTTTTTGTATTCATTAGGTCATTTTTTTGGGAAAATTGCCCATGTAAACTTTTAGAATAGTCCATTTTCTCATTAAAACAACATAATATAAATAAAGAGTTAAGTAGATAAAAAGGACATAAGAAATAATGTACAGTTTTTATGGGAATATTAGATATTATGATGTTTTGATGGGGAAAATTGGCTATTTTAAATGCTTATATGGGTACACTACAAATTCATTACATTATAATAAATGAATGTTTAGAGACTAAATGCAAGTTCAATAATTAACACATGCGCCCCAGAATGGAACCCTTCAACATGTTAACTACTAATTATGCACTAACATGCAATACATGTTAAATAATAATTATTGATAAGAATAATATAACTAAAATAAAATTTTGATTTTACTTGCCATGGGGATCATGACACTGTCCATTATAAACTTGCTCAATCAATATTTTATCTTAAACCAGTTTTAACTTGTCATGTGGATCATGACACTGTATATTATAAACTTGCTCATCAATTACCTTAAACAAATTTTCATTTAACTTATCATGTGGGTCTTGAAATTGTACATTATAAACTTGCTAAATCAAAACTTTATTTTAAACAAGATCTAATTACATATATTTTTTTTTTGTTAATTAGTAGGCCATCTATGTAATTTGATAAAAAAAAAAGGGTTTTAGAATTGTTTAGTTCCCCATCAAAGCTAAAATATTTTTCCATTTTCATAACTTAATTAGAATATTATATACTATGATTGGCTTATTTATCATTATCCCAGATTAAGATTACTATTTTACCCTCATTCCCTAACTAGGATAAACAAAATATATCAACAGTCTCTCCAATCTTCCATATTAATTTTTCATGATTAATCTTTTTTTTTTAATTTTTTAATTGAAAGACTGAGTATAATGATTAGTTTTCTTTTTATTAATTAGAGCAATGAGGATCAAATTATAATTAAGTAAAGAACAAATGATGAATTAAGTACATTTCAATTGAAATTATTTTGATAAATGAAAAGAAAAGAATACTAAAGTTTTTTGAATTTTGATGAAAATATAAACAATTATAAATTTGTAACAAATAAATTATTTCAGAAGTTTCAATTGGCATCCGAGGAATTCACCCAAAAAATAAAGGAAACCTCCAAAATCCTAAATGGAACAAAAAAACCCGAATTTTTTATAAATACCCAAAATTCATAACAAATTACCGAATCTAACCCGTTTTTCAACTTATTTCGAAAACTAGCCAAACCGGTTATTGGATAACCGGAAAAACAATTTCTTTCCGGGTCACGGGTGACCGGATTTGGGGCAAGAAACCGGTTAACCATTAACCGGAAATATGTCATGCAACCGGTTAACCGGATTCTAGGTCCGGTTAATGGGTGACCGAAAAGGTTTTTTGTTAAGTCCGGTTATTGGTTAACCTTTTTTGTGAATTTTGCTTCTTCTTTTAAAAAAAAAAAAAGAAATTTCTAATTTGTTTATTTTTTGTATTAAAATATTAGAAATGTTGAATATATTTTTTTAAAAATAGATGAAATAAAATATAATTTGATTTATTAGAAAGACTGCAACAAATAACCCGGATCAATATTTTTCAGGTCGGATTTTTCGCGGTTGTAAGAAAAATTAATATATTTTTTTATGTGTTATTGGAAAAAAAATAAAAATGCTTAGATTATGAGTTATTGATCCCGATTCAAAAGTCACTTCTAGGTAATCCATAAAATATTGTGATCTTTCTAGTACATTTAATTTATAAAAAGTTGTATCTATTTTGAGAATTCTTTTTGAAAAACAATCATTAAATAAATTAAAGTTTTTGTTTTTTACAAATATAGTTACAACTTTTTATAAATTAAATGTACTAGAAGGATCACAATATTTTCTGAATTACCTAGAATTGACTTTTGAACCGGGATCAATAACTCACAATTCAAGCATTTTTATTTTTTTCCAATAACACATAAATAAATATATTAATTTTTCTTACAGCCGCGAAAAATCCGAACTGAAAAATGTTGATCCAGATTATTTGTTATAGTCTTTCTAATAAATTAAATTATACTGTGTTTCATCTATTTTCAAAGAAATATATTCAACATTTCTAATATTTCAATACAAAAAATTAAAAAAAATTTAGATTTGCAAAAAAAAAAAAACCCAAAACCGGTTATAACAGGTTTTGGCTTTTTTTTTTTAAAATTATTTTATTTTATTTTTTGTATTGAAATATTAGAAATGTTGAATATATTTCTTTGAAAATAGATGAAATACAATATAATTTAATTTATTAGAAAGACTGTAACAAATAATCCGGATCAACATTTTTCAGTCTGGATTTTTCGCGGCTGTAAGAAAAATTAATATATTTATTTATGTGTTATTGGAAAAAAATAAAAATGCTTGGATTGTGAGTTATTGATCCCGGTTCAAAAGTCACTTCTAGGTAATTCAGAAAATATTGTGATCCTTCTAGTACATTTAATTTATAAAAAGTTGTATCTATTTTTGTAAAAAACAAATACTTTAATTTATTTAATGATTGTTTTACAAAAAAAATTCTCAAAATAGATACAAATTTTTATAAATTAAATGTACTAGAAAGATCACAATATTTTCTGGATTACCTAGAAATGACTTTTGAACCGGGATCAATAACTCAGAATCTAAGCATTTTTATTTTTTTCCAATAACACATAAAGAAATTTATTAATTTTTCTTATAACCGCGAAAAATCCGGCATGAAAAATATTGATCCGAGTTATTTGTTGCAGTCTTTCTAATAAATCAAATTATATTGTATTTCATCTATTTTTAAAGAAATATATTCAACATTTCTAATATTTTAATACAAAAAAAATAAACAAATTAGAAATTTCTGTTTTTTTTTTAAAAAAAAAGAAAAAAAAAGAAG
The DNA here is from genome assembly GCA_964058875.1 of Carex rostrata. Classification (NCBI taxonomy): domain Eukaryota; kingdom Viridiplantae; phylum Streptophyta; class Magnoliopsida; order Poales; family Cyperaceae; genus Carex; species Carex rostrata. The sequence goes on along the minus strand of CAXKVT010000008.1, from coordinate 2,860,362 downwards.
CAAAATTCAAAAAAAAGGTTAACCAATAACCGGACTTAACAAAAAACCTTTTCGGTTACCCATTAACCGGACCTAGAATCCAGTTAACCAATAACCGGTTGCATGACATATTTCCGGTTAATGGTTAACCGGTTTCTTGCCCCAAATCCGGTCACCTGTGACCCGGAAAGAAATTGTTTTTCCGGTTATCCAATAACCGGTTTGGCTAGTTTTCAAAATAAGTTGAAAAACGGATTAGATTCGGTAATTTGTTATGAATTTTGGGTATTTATAAAAAATTCGGCAAAAAAAAAACATCACAACCAATATTCCCCACTGACTATTTTATACGAAAAACATACAATGATGCGACAGCCGACAGCACCATCTTCTTCCTCCTTTTAATTACACGAAACACACTTCACGGCACGCTGCCCCCAATCAAAGAGTCTCTCTCTTTTACAAATTCCTATCATCTACTATTCAACCCCATCCGGATAATCGGGAAAGGAATCCAATCTGAAGACTCAATCTTTGTTACAAACAAACTAGGAAGGAAGAATCGGCGTAACTCATTCCCTTCCGATTCAAGCTTTCTTTCGGGCAAAATCAAAACACAAGTTACAAGTTACAACCAGTCAACTTGGAAAATCGCGCAATAATCGCGGATCGAATCGTGGGGAGCTGATAGAACAATGGACTATTGTTTGCTATGGTAGAAGCTCCTAATTTTTAAGGTAAAAGAGAAGCTTTTGGATGACCTGTCCGAGTTCCCTTGTTTTATCCAAATTATTACTTGCTTTATTTACAAGTATGTACTCAAGTTTACTTTTGTACTGTTGTTTTATTATTTTTAATTCTCTCTTACTCAAGTGTCATTTTCTGAGGTCAATCACAATTTTTTTTGTATATTTTTTTCTTCTGAAGTGAAAGTTGATCTTTTTTTAATAACTAGAATATACTCCGATTCTTCGCTTTATCCACCTATTAATCTGAATTTTGTTAATTTCAGGTTTATTTCTTCCAATTGAGGTGAAAACCAACCTGTTTACACGAGATGAGGTCTTTACCTCGAGCTATTCGCCAAACCCGGTGCTTCTCTCATATGTACAGAGAAATTTCATCAAATGAATTAGTGGGAAACCAGAGAGTTCCAATTAGGAGGGATTTGTCGAGTTATTTGGTGGAGAAGTACTTGCATTCTAAAAAGGTTGCTGGGAATTCAAAACCAAGCTTGGTCTTTTCAAGGCCTTTCTCTTCCACTGTCAGCGCAGACTCTGATATAGGTTTATATTTTACATCTTTTTATGGAATTTCTAGCAACTGCTATTGCATGCAATTGGTTTGAATTGGGTGTGTACAGAAAAGGAAAAATGCAATTATTGAAGTAGTACTTTAGTAGATTGCAGGTGGTTACTTCCTCTTATATAATGTTACTTCATGACCGGTACCATATTTCTTGGAGTCTTGCTTCATGCAATTGATTTCCTATTTAATCCAAGAGGATCTTTTTAATTCAAGATTTGCTATGATTTTAGCTACTTCTTGTGGTGAGAAAGCAGGCCCACTAGTGGAGTATGAGAGGAGAATTGCATCAGGAGAACTTATTGAAGGTGACCACTTCCAGGTGAAATTTATTTTAGTTGGGGTTGGGGTAGTTTGGAAATTATCAATTTGTGTTCTATTCCAATTACCCTGCTTGCATGATCAGTAATGCCCTTTTCCTTGCATGCTTCTTTTTTTTTTTTTGTGTGTGTAAGGATAATACACCTATACTTATACTCTACAAAAATTACAAGTTGAAAGGTTAGCACTGTTCATAAGAAATATATCATCACGAGCAGTTGACTAATACTTCTTTTGTTTTTTCCATGTTTATATTAGGTTTTACTTTGGTGAACTTGATGGTAGTTGTTTTCCTTTTAGTCTTAAATGGATTATTTATGTATGAATTTCAGGTTGATACAATCCAACTACTGCAAAGGCTCTATGATGAACTTACTGAAAAGGAGGATGAGTGCCAATTGGATCGTTACAGTTCTTCTGAGAAAGTAGGGAGGTTAGGTTTGACAATCTTAAGTTCGTAACCTTTCTATACCTCAGCTTAGTGAAAAAAAAAATTGAAGCCTGCTTGTTTTCAAATTCATATATATTTTGAAGCTAAATTTAACTGATACTGTTACGGGCACACTGGTATAATGATATCATGCTCTCAAATTGAATCATTTTTTATTTGTAAACAGGAGTAGGTGGTTGTGGTCCAGGCTCATACCTCAATCAACTTATGCACCAGTAAAAGGTTTGTACCTATATGGAGGTGTCGGAACGGGAAAGACCATGCTCATGGACTTGTTTTATGAGCAACTGTAAGAACACTCCTTGTCAGCACACTGCATATTTAATCAATTTCAAGTGTTTTTATTTCAAAATTATATGAACTTCTTGTTTTATTGATATATATTCTTTTACTGTTTTTATTTTGATACAGGCCATTAAATTGGAGGAAGAAAAGAATACATTTTCATGATTTTATGTTGCATGTTCATAGCCGCCTGCAGGTACAAATTTACTGCTTGTTAAGTTATATGCAAGTTTGATTGAGTTAATACTAAATATAATATACATAAGTTGGTCAATTGCTTGATTTAACATTTTCTGTAAGCTTCTGAAAGGTAGGTTGATTGTACAAAATGAAAATATGTTGCTAGTTAATTGACCAACTCTTTTTTTGTAATTGTAGATGCATAAAGGTGTAACTGATCCCCTTGAGGTGGTGGCAGCTGAGATATCTGATGAGGCCATTATTTTATGTCTTGATGAATTTATGGTATGTTAATTAAGTGAAATCTTATGTTATATTGGTTGCTTTTCACCTCCTTACCTTTGTGCCGATCTAATTGCATACTAACATTATAATAGGTGTCGGATGTAGCTGATGCGTTGATACTAAATAGGCTATTTAGGCATCTCTTCAGCACGGGTGTTGTATGTTTGTATTTTGTTATAATTTCCACTTTTGTCCTCTTTTAGTTTTAAGTGCAATTTTTTTATCATGTTATTCATCATATTTATTGTTTTGAATACTTAACAATAGATCCTTGTTTCAACATCAAATCGAGCTCCAGATAACCTGTATGAGGGCGGCTTACAAAGGGACCTTTTTCTTCCTTTTATTGAAACCTTAAAGGTATAATTTAAGATCTTACAATATGCAATTTACCCTATTTTGTTATTTATGCTTCTTCTTTTTTAAAATTGAAATACAGAAAAGATGTATGGTTCATGAAATCGGTTCATCAACTGACTACCGAAAGATGGGCTCAGTAAGCTTAATTTCTTATTCTTTCCATACTTCCGATACATATATTTTCATTTGGATCCTAAAATCTTAATTATTATTCAAGATAAGGATACTTTAATGTAGCAAATGCAATATGCTATTGCTTTGTTTTTATTTTTAAAATTTTTATGATATATTTCTGTTATTTGAACAAATGGATGGAACAGAGATGAATCTGACAAAAAATCTTATTATTTCCATCTTGAACAAATAAGCTCAATATTAAATGCATGGCAGAACTTCAACAAAATTGACATTGGTGAATTTGCACGAGGATCTCAAAATTTCCCATAAAGTTTCTTAGTTGAACCTATTGCAGACGGTTGGTTCGGGTCGATTTTTATATTATTTATTTACTCATTTCTTGCGGGGGTTGGGGGGGGGGGGGGGGGGGGGGGGTAGGCAGTCTTGGTGTGTACGTTTGACCAAATGTGAAGGAATTATGGTAGTTTTACATCTTGAAGGTGGACACATGGAACTGTTCAGGAAAATAATTGATATTAGTTTATCTTATGCAGGCTGAGCAAGGTTATTATTATGTCGGAAGCAAATACAATCAACTGTTAAAACAGAAATTTCAAGAATTAGTTGGAGATGAGAAGCCAAGGCCTCAAGTTGTAGAAGTTATAATGGGTCGTAAATTGGAGGTAAAGTACATTATTAGTACCTGACCAGTAAGATACAAAGATATTTTTGAAGTCGTAAATTGGAATACAGGTTTAGGTTTTAGTACTGTCAATGCAACTGTAGAGATCAGGTTTTGTATCAGACTTGCTCTTATTCCAGTAAACCTGGCAAGTTATAAATTTTAGAACCTTTATAACAAAATTAATAACAAAGAAAACAGAACTAATACTGAAATTCTTCTTATTGAGTGTACGCTACCAGTAGATAACATGGTGATGACTGGCCTAACAAATTTTAAATTAGGTACCACTCGGGGCAAATGGATGTGCGTATTTTCCATTTGAGGAACTATGTGACAGGCCTTTAGGTGCAGCTGACTACTTCGGATTATTCAGTAAGGATTGTTTCTTATGATTGATGTTAGTCTCATGTTCCCCATTCTAAACATTAACACATATCAGATGCTACTCTTAAAAAAAATTGACGAATTTTTTTTTTGCAAAAATGTATGATATTGTGTTTTTAATATTTTCACATGGTGATGCCCAGTCTCCCCTGCTATCTATGCCAATTCTCTGTAGACAACGTCCTTAGAAAGCAAGGGCATTGTGAGTAGTTTGCCAACATAATGTATGAGGGTTTTGGTTCAAATTACATGTTTTGTTGATATTTGTGATTATTATCTGAGGTTACTTGTTTTGTGGCAGTGGTACACATGAAAATTTGCTCCTTGTATGGAATATGTTGTGAATAGGTGATGCTTTTTGAGTTAAAAGCTAATTATATTACTTTTAAATTTGTTCAGAAAAGTTCCATACACTAGCGCTCGAAGGTGTGCCAAAGTTTGGGCAAAGTAACAGGACAGCAGCTTATCGGTTTGTCACTTTAGTTGACGTATGCCTTTATTTTTTATGTTAATCATCTATTAGAATTGAATGTATTAATCGTTTGTTACTTGGTGTGTTTGCTAAATTAATTTCAAAAAGCTGCAAAAATTAAACAGCACATAAAAAAAATGGAAAATTGTGAAACCTTGACAGTGCTTCTTCTAGTACGTTTTCATATTTACAGAAATGCTTCTCTAGTAAATTGGTACATATGTGGTATTTAACTATGAATATACAAATATTCTTTTGTATAACTTAAATCACATTAGGAACTTTTGATGGGCTTGAACTGTGTGCAAAAAGGTGCACATGCAGTAATGTTATTTCTGCAGGTCTAGTTTGCACCAAACTTAAATTATTATAAAATACAGAGAAGGACCTTTCGGTTGGAGATAAATGTCATTATTTCTTTTCCTTCCTCAAAATGAAAGAAATATATTTGATAGGTGATGTATGAGAACAAGGGGCGATTGCTATGCACGGCTGAAGCATCTCCAGTTGAATTATTTGAGAGTATTGTGACAATTGCTGATGCAAAGAAGTTCTCTCCTAGGTCTTCATCTCGGTCCCAGAGAACAGATGATCTTGAACTCTGTGTAGATAATGAACTCGGGTTTGCCAAGGACCGCACCATTAGTAGGTAAGCTTGTAATTATGGACTCTGTACCAGCTTTAGGTAGCAGCAGTTTGTAGTATCAATACCAGTTCTGGATAATTATATGCGTGTTCAGGCCAAACTGGATGCAAATGCAAAAGTTTTTGGATTAAATTGAAGCTTAACTGCAGAAATCAAGGGAAAACAGGAAACCTTGTTGTATCTGTACCATTGTGAGGTTAATTGATGCCGTTGAGGCAAAATAGCACGATAGAGGGTACTTATATTAATAAAAATTGGAATTACAGAGGTATAGAAGGGGTTTATTTTGGTGCATTTTGCCTGTTTATTGTTATAATATGTACAGTACTGGTTGACTTGGCTCCTGATTTTACTACTGGCAATCATTTTTTTGGGTGTTATTGGGTTCAATAGACACAATTGAGGAACATAAATTGCATCCAAAACTCAAAATCGAGACGAAAGCTGCATAATTAAGGGGGTGTATTTGTAGTAAACATCTGATTTGTCTACAGAGAATTGTCTGATTAGGGGGGGGGGGGGGGGTCTATTAAGACAAAATTAGGACCAACTTGATCTGAGGTTGAGAATTAAATATTTGTTTGACCTTTAATAACGTCTGATTTGTCTTTCATTTCTATCAGATTGACAGAACTAAATAGCAAAGAGTATCTTGAACATTTTGAAGCCAATTTGAAGAAGACTTCTCAAGCTGCAGAGGCATAATAGCAGTAGGATGCTATTGTAAAAGTACTGTACGAATGTTTGTCTAGTTACAATTCAGTGTGAAAAGGGTAAATTTATACCACCTATATTTCCAATAATTGCAGGGAAGCAACGTTGTGGAAATAATCTGTGGGATAGAGAATTGATTTGTACATACCCAAAATAAACCTTTGCATTATTTATTAATTTTTAATGTGTATAATCACTATATAAGAACTCCCGAAATACAATTCTCGGAAGACGGATCAGCCAGAATAAACTTATTGATCCATTAGATATGAATCCAAGGGACAGAGTTGCCTGTTAGTTGATTTTTTTTTTTTATATCAAAATTACCATTTTTAACATGACCATTATTACTACCATAAAAATATTTTCTATAAAGAAAAAAATCTGAGTAATATTATTTTCAAAATAACCAAAGTTTCCCACAAACGAACATTAATTCGTGAAAGTATCAATCGCTTGAATTTTCAAACTTTTTTATACGTTTCAAATTTTTGTAATTTTATTTCTTAAAATTTAGTTTTCGGACATAATTCTTCCGGAAGCACCCCATAAAAGACAAAAGCAGTACAACTAATGAACAAACCCACAACGAATGCTAGTCTCTATCTGGTCTGTTCAATAAAGTCCATACGATGCATACCATTGAAACAAATCGTGGCCCAACAAAATCAGCTAGCGTCAGAAAGAAAAAATGAAAAGAAAAAAAAGGAGGTGATGAATAGAACGAATGGGCCGCAACAACTGAAGTTTTAGCGATTTAATTAAAAAATAGCAAACAAGGACTCGGGGTCCAGGAATTCGTATCCTCTGCTTAACTAAAAAAAGAATCTTTTGAGCTAATACATCTGGACCGTCCAATCATCTTTGAAATTCGTGCGAATTAAATTCACACTAATATTAAAGACCCCTGATGTTTTAGACGGGATCGGATGAGCTCCGTTTACAATCGCACTGCCAATATCTATTAACTCAAAATATGCTCTTTTGAGTTAATGCAGACGATGCGGACTCGGCCCACAGGACTTATTTCTTTGAAACAAAAACGTACAAAAAGACAAAAGTAAAAAGTGAATGTTTTCTCAGGAAAAGATGGTGTGGTTTCCTACTCTGACTCTCAGGTCACGAGTCCTGACTTTTCTGCAGATAAAACGTCACGAGTTCCTTTCCCTGCGTACTTCTCTGAGATAAATCGAAGAAACCTCAGCCTGAAGCATTTCTTTGAACCTACTCATTTCATTTCTTTAGACAGCATCAGTATGGTGTTCAACAAGATGAATCAGGGAAGTAGAAGTTTTGTAGCTGCCGTCCTTGTTGCTTTAGTGCTACTCATGTTGGCATCTCAGCTGTTTGCAGCTGGAATTATTTGTGATCCCTTCAATCGCTATTGTTGCCGGTACCCGAACAAGCCGTCTTGTAGGAACCGATGAAGATGAAAGTCACGGCAAGCTTCAAAATAAGAGGATAATCTACTACTTCAAATAGAAGTCTTGCACTGCTCTTTAACTTTTTATTTATCTGTTTGATTTTTCTATTCTCTTGTTTTTATGTGTTTTATTGCTGTAATGGTAGGAATTATTAATTTTAAAGATATATTAATGTTATTTCTTAAGATACTTCAGCTATTCATATTTTGACTATATGAAATATGTCTATTTCTCCCTTGATTAATTCCATGCAAATACATTCTTATGATTTTTTGTAACTCTATATTTCTGATTTAATATATAATTTGAGGAATTAATGTATTGGGTCGACCAACCTTTTAGTCACAATTTTCACGTTGATTTAGTGCTATATTGTAGCAATGATTTGTTTGTGGGGTTTTTAATAGTCAGATATAGTCGACCTGGTTTAGTAGCTGAAGTCAAAGCGACAGAAAAGGTAGGCTTACTTTCAACAACCACTTTGAAATTCATCAAGTTGTTTTAAAAGATAAATTTAACCAACCTATTCAATTTACATCATAACTTGTGTGTTTATATCCAATTTACATCAACTTTTAATTCTGCGGTAAAAAAAAGTTACAAAATAAGTGAATTAAACAAATTTTGAATTCTAACTTAATTACATGATTGTATAATAAATGAGCTAAAAAGTTGTACAAAATTAATATATAATTAACTAACACGGCATTTGAACGATTTAACCTGTCCTGTAAATTTAAACAGACGCACGACGCGAATTAAACAGTCCAGATCGAGCGTGGAATGGAATCTGATCTAATGTCCGTCGAATCTCTTCAGCTTTCTTTTTTTTTGAAATCTTGTCAGCAGCTGACAAGTGTTTGTATTAATATAGAAAAGGGCATTACAACCATCCTGATCTCTATATTTACTCCTATCTACCAGTAACAGTACCAAATCAAGAAATATAAAGTAAATGGAGATAAAAAAAACCTAATTAAAACAACATAAACAATAAATCCCGCCATTAACAGTATCTTGCCCACATTTTCATTTCCTGCACAACCCTTGCTGCCAGCATTCTTGGTGGGAGTCTGCTTCCTTCAAAAACGATAGCATTCCTTTGCTTCCATATCATCCACGCCACACAAATGAAAGTAGCCATCCATTGCTTGTAAGATGTCCCCCCTCTTCTTCTTGCTGCTCCCCACGATTTATCCCATATTTGATTTACTGTCATGGCTGGTGTCATCAACGGAATCGAGATAATTGTTGACACGTGAAACCATACCTCCACTGAGTAAGGGCATAAGAAAAGTAGGTGTAGTGCCGACTCTGTTGGGCAATTTCGACACAGAACACAGTGCATTTGCAGATTCATTCCCCTACTTCTGAGGGCCACTCTTGTCAGCAATTTACCCGAGGTGACGGAATAGGCAAATAATTTAACCGTTGGGGGAATGTTGCATCTCCAAGTTTCTCTGAAGGATGATTTAACGCGTCCCCCTTCGATCATCACTTTGTAAATTGACTTAGCAGAGTACATTCCCCTTTTTTCCCATCTCCATTGAATCATATCCTGGCCAGTAGCAAAGTCTATCATATTCGTTATCAATGTTTCATTGGGATTAATCACTTGTAACACATCTTGTGCATCTTTCAGGGAAATTCTTGGCATGCAGGCCACTGGTACTCTACCCTCTGCCCTTGCGTGGTCATTCCAGTTATCATACCAGTAGGATATTGAGGATCCATCCCCAACCAGCCATGTTGTGCTCCATGTGAATAACCCCTTTATTCGGCATAGCTGAGACCAAAAAAAGGATCCCGTGATATTCCAAATTTTTGGTCCTGAGTTAGCCGTCCCCTTCTTACGTATCCTTCCAATTACTATTGCCCATAAACTTTCCGGCTCATGATAAGCCTTCCACCACCATCGTAGCAACAAGGCTATATTAACCAGCTTTAGATTCGAGACTCCAAGCCCCCCATATTTCCTTGGGATGCAAACCATTTCCCAATTGGTTAACGAAATTCCTCTCCCCGTACCTCCATTCTTTCCCCAAAGAAATCCCCTACGAACCTTATCAATCCTCTCAATTACCCACAGAGGCAGTTGAAAACACGTCATGTGATAAATTGGAATAGCCGAAAGAACTGATCTGACTAGCTCAAGGCGTCCTCCTTTTGAGAGCATTTTACTCTTCCAACCCCCTAGTCTACGTTCAATCTTCTCAAGTATTGGTGCAAATGCATCTCTCGTCGGTTTGCGGACCGTCAACGGCATACCCAAGTACATAACCGGGAATTGAGTCTTACTGCAACCCAACACTTGTTTAGCCCATGTAATATGACCCTCAGTCAAATTCATAGGCACAAATAAGCTCTTTTTGTAATTTATTTGTAGGCCCGAAATAGATGAGAAAATTCTCATTACCAACTTGAGCGATATGAGAGATGTAATATCTGCCGACGCCACAATGACAGTATCATCCGCATACTGCATAGCTAGAATTGTCTCTCCCATTTTTCTTGTCAACTTTTTTTGTAGGAATTTATTTAGAGACCCCACCATTTGTTGGAAGACATCCACCGCTATATTAAATAACAATGGCGAAAGGGGGTCCCCTTGCCGCAAGCCCCGTTTATGTAAGAAAAATTCAGTACTCTCACCATTGATAATTACCCGCGAATGAGCTGTGGATAACAGTGCCTTAACCCACGTGATCCAAACCGGCGGGAAGCCCCTCGCCTTCATGACTTCAAACAGAAACTCCCATTCAATGGAGTCAAAAGCTTTGGCGAAATCTAGTTTGATGAAGACGGCTTCCCTTTTGGAAACCGAAATGTGTTGGAGTATTTCCCTCGTTGCCACGAAATTGTCCGTGATTTGCCTTCCTTTTATGAATGCCGTTTGATACGGCGAGATGAGAACTTGCATAGAGTTGCCTAGCCTATTTGCCATTATCTTTGACACTATTTTCGGTATTATGTTAATCACGCTTATAGGTCTGTAGTCTCCAACAAATTTAGGCAATTCATTTTTTGGAATCATGATCACATTTGCATAGTTCACCTTTGACAAATCCACTCTGCCCTGAAAAAAGCCTTGAACAATAGAGCAAATTTCCTTTTTTAGGATCGACCAATACCCTTTGATGTACTCGTTCGGAATTCCATCCGGCCCGGAAGCCTTATTATTAGCCAGGGTTGTAATTGCCATTTCAATTTCATAATCTGTAACAGGTGCTACTAAGTGTCCCAAACTCGGGTTCTGTGCATATAAGGCCTTAGCATTAAAAGGTTTGACCTGTATTGACTGTCCCAGGGTGCATTGCATCTGCTGTAAGAACAATTCTCTAATAATTCTAGGATCCGAATGGGACTGTTCATTGTGCGTGATTGCCAGTACCGCATTCCTTCGCATTCTAGCCGAGGCATACGCATGAAAGTATCTAGTATTGCGGTTTCCCTGCGTTAACCATCTACACCTAGCACGCTGCCTCCACCTTAGCTCCAGATTGTTTGCCAATTCGAACGATTTTTCTTTGATTCTACACCTCAGCTTGACTTCATGTACCGCCAAGTTTCTCTTCTCCTCAATCCTGTCAAAGAAAAGAGTTGCTTTTTTGCAATTGAGTAGCTGTGTTTCCATTAAAGAGAAATCTTTTCTATGCCAATCAGATAATGCCCTATGCAGGGTGATATTTTTTTTTGAGAAATTATGTAAACTTATCTGAGGGTCGGCCTCCTCTGTTGACCATAGCTGCTGAACCAGTGTTCTTGGAGTTTCATACTTCAACCAAAAAATTTCAAACTTATGTTGTCTTGGTCTAGTTGCCATACTCTTGCAAGTCAATATCAAAGGCGCATGATCCGAAACGACCATCTCAATTGCCTCTAGCTGCACCACCGGGTAGTTTATTTGCCATTCGGCTGAAGTGAACACCCTATCAAGCTTTGAGAAGCTTGGCCTTGGTCTCTTGTTAGACCACGTGTATTGTCTATTCTTTAATTGGACATCTACCAACCCCTCAACTCGAATGAAATCATTGAATAAATCCATTAGTTGTATTCCCCTTAAATCCCCCGTTCGATCAATAAACCATCTAACCAAATTAAAGTCACCCGCTAAGATCCACGGATATTTAATTATGGTAGCCAAAGTTCCCAATTCATCTATAAATCTTGCTTTCTCCTCATCCACACTCGGCCCATACACATTAGTCACCAAAAATTCAAAACCCGTGCTTGCTTGTCTAAGTACCACAGATAAGGTGTGCACTGTAGACCAAGAAGCAACAAGTTCTATAGATCTCCTCCAAGCAATAATAAGGCCTCCACTTGTGCTAAGGGCCTGGTTATAAGCCACATTCATATCAAAAAAGGAAGGTAAAAAACGCGAGATATACTTATAAACTACATCATTAAGCTTTGTTTCTTGTAATAAACATACATCACATCTAGCCGATCGTATTACGTCACGAACCACATTGCATTTGTCTACATTCCCTAACCCTCTACAGTTCCAAGAAAGAATTCTAATTTTTTTGTAATTCATAAAGAAAAATAAATGCATCGAAAGCCACAATCTTCTCTTACAACGAGACTCTAACATGCTCCCTCAGAGTCTGTTTCTACCTCAGAGTCAACTTGAAAGCGTGCCTCACTCTGCCTAATCTCGTCCTCTGTTGGGGCATTATTCACTTCCTGAGGCACTGTTTCCCCTAGTCGCCTGTCCATGTTGTCATCTGATAACATCTGAAACACCCCCTCTGTTGAAATCCCACACGCCTTTGCTATTTGTTCCCCATGGTTCTGTTGGATGGTAACCTGGTAGTGACCTTCTGGATTAAGATCAATTTCAGCCTGAGGAGTGTCAGTTACAGGTTTCTTCTGTTTAGCTACTAGCCCAGTTGAAATTGCTGTAGTAGGCTTTCTTTTAATTCCTTGATGGGCCTCTCCACTTGATTGGCCCACCTCCATGTCATTTGGGCTTGGCGAATTCACGGGCTGTGGCTTCCTAATTGAAGGATCTGCAACATCCTCACTGTTTTTGTTTGTTGGCGGCATAGGAGTTGGTTGGATTCTTTGAGACGGTTGTGGTGTGCGTACCCAGCAGTTGACCTGTTTTCCTCTTCCCCTCTTACCCACTTCATTAAAATGCACACTTTGTGATGACCCATGTGCACCGGCCCTCCCTTTGCCACGTCCCAGCATGCCTCTGAAACGGATATGCCTAGATGTGTTGAATGGTTGAATTTGTACTGACCTATTCACATGTTTGTGAAAGTATGCCCGTGCATAAGGGATCGTATGTGGTCTATCTGCTACCCTTGTAGCCCTAAATTCCTCAACTTCGCCACAATCTATCCCATGCATCGGGGATTGCTCAATGATTTCCTCAGTTGGCAACTGCCGCACAGTACCTTGTACTGACGACTCCCCAGGATCACCCGAACCATCGATTCTTTTGTCCTTTTCAACCCGTGATGTGCGACCTGTCCTAGGAGAGTCGGGATACATTGAAGTTACCGTTTGCACACCTATAGGAGAGCCGGATGTGTTATGAAAATTCGGTGAATTATGGTGTGTAGCGGGTTCAGTCACAGGCAACACTTGATCCGGTACAGGCATTCCCAGAGAAGATGTCTCCGCCATCTTGCTGTTCTCATTTTTCTGATCTTCTGCGGCCTGCAACATATTTTTTAGGGTTTCTATTGTGATTTTTGCCGTGTTCTTAGCTCCGGTCAGCACTGACATAACCTCCGGCGGGATTCTCATCGAGTTCAACCCATGGCATAACTCACACAGAACTCCCTTAGAGCAGACAATTAAGTCCAAGTCAGAGTTATTCTTTGCCGGTAAGGTGTCTAAAACGTCCTCCGGGGATGACTGGTTGCTTGGCGGTGGAGGAGGAGGCCTCTGAAGTCTAGGCGGGGCCTTAGGGAAGTCTGAAGCATCATAAATAGCACCTTTCCTCCAGGCCACAGGACGTATCCTCACCGGGTGTTCTATGCCACCTGCTACCATTCCCATGCTATGAGGAATTCTACTCAGATAATCTGTAGCCACCGCTATTCTAAAGGCCATGAAGTTTGTAGCATGCTCTGGTGCAATAGTTCCCAGAAAGAGACCAAACTTGGATACCATTCTAGCTATCTTCTTCTCATCCCAGATGTGCATGGGGATCCCTATTAGGTCAAGCAAAACTTTGAAACGAGGGACGATTACGTTGGCATTGTGGATCTGAGACCAATGTTCAAACCGAAAGCCTGCATCCCATAGAGAGGGTGGTGTTGCCTTCACGAACGTATCCACTGCCAACCCCATCGGCAGGTGGATGAGAAAGGTATCTTGCGACAGTTGTGCAATTCTTATCTCCTCCTCTCTTACCAAACCCGTGTCAACGGCAATGCCGACCACTTGATGCACTTCCAAAGCAAACCTTGCATTGTTGCCCTTGAGCACTACGGCTCTTCCTAACCTCTGGACCTCCTTATAGAAATCCACATCACGTTCAATGAAGCACATAATCTTATCGGGTCTTCCCTGAGGCATCTCCGGCTGCGGTGGAAGCTGACCGCCCAAGAGATCATCAAACAATGGCTCCGTGTGCATAGGTATTTGGACCTGTTGTTTCGGTTGATAGGGTGGCGCAGCTGGGTTGAGGTCGGTAGCATTGCAGAGGCGGCCAGTGTGTCCTGTTGCCCAACATTTGCCGCACCTTTTTGGATTGCGACACTTGGAGGCCGTGTGACCCACTCGGCAGCAATTGAAACAACGACCCCACCATTCCGGGAATGATGGCAATGGTGGGAACCGCAGCTTAGTGGGGCTGTGGGGGGAGTAATAGTACCGGGGGGATGGTGGGGAAGTAGGAGAAGACGGCCTGGAGGATCCCGGAGATGTCCTAGCTGAGTTGGAACCCGCCGAAGCTTTGCTTGAGTTGGAGGAGTTACCTGAGAGAACCTGTGCATATGTCCTTGAGGACTGGTAAGGCTTGTACGCCCTAACTTGGTCTATCCTGTCGTCCGAGGGAGTCTTCCAGTTGTCGGGGAATCTTCTGCGCCGACGGACTTCCTGCCACTCACCATCACCAGCCATGGTAAAATCGCCTTTGGAGTCGCCTTTGAAGACAAATGAATTGCGATAGTGGATTGCGCGTTTTCGAAAAATTATGGCGAGAAGAGGTTTGGTCATCTCTTCAGCTTTCACACTCCATATCTAAGCGAAAATACAAGTATATAATATAATATATATAGCTCTGTTTATTAAAGTCCGACATGGAAAAACTGCCAAATCCGCTCGAAGGAGCATTTTTGTCACTGTCATTAGCGCCGTATATTTTTGAATGCGCGTCCTTCTACTCTTTTTGAATCGTGGGTTTCCTCGTGATGTTAAGAAAAACGATATCTGAAAAATACGGCTTCTCCTGTAATATCGGGCCCACATTTTAGGGAAAGACGACTAAACTAAAATACGGTCTTTCGCACGGCATTTATCTGTCGTGTCTATAGGTGTACTTGTTAGCATAGTGCACAGTGACAAATTATTCGGATTCGGTTCAGTGAGATTAAAAATTTGTGATTCGGAAATGATTTAAGTATAATTCAAGAAATTATCTAGATTAGAGATTTCAGTCCTGCAAGAGAGCAAAAGAAAAAAAGTCTTGGAAAAAATTCAGAAAAAATTCAGAAAAAATTCGCAAATAATTCATAAAATTCGTAAAAAGTTTGTAAAATTTGCGAATTATTCGGATTTAATTTGATTAAAGTTCGATAAACCAAATAATTCGACGTTCAGTTTGGCATCACTAGAAAAACAAATTATTTGAGTTTAATTCGGATTTCATTCGCGAATCTTGAGGCTATACTTGTCTGGGCGATGGCCATGTAGATAGATCACGGCATGGCACCACACGATCAAGTGCCGAGCATAGTACGGATACAGGATATTTTAGAAAACCACTCTAATGAGTTAATTATTGAATGATTTATGAGAAAAGTTATGTGATATTTCAGAAAAGAATATCGTTCATTATATATGTTCTTCTTAAATTTTGATTATTACATTTCTGTATAAATTTTTAAATTAATTTGCTTGCATTCCGTTTTTATCTTTTGTATTAATTATTTCAAGGTCCGACGGGAATATGGTAATATCACCCATTTTAATTTAAAATAAATAAATAAGAATACTACTATTTCATACATCATAGGATTTTCTAAATTTAAATCTAATCGTCTAACCTTCAAAAAAAAAAAAAAAATCTAATCAATTTGATTTGTTCACTTGAAATCAAACAATCAGAACTATGAAAACGAGATCTTGCGTAGTAGAGAATACGAATTCAGAACCCGCACGAGGTATTTTCTTGAAACATAAAAAAGCACCAAAAGAAAAAATAGGCAGAAATGTAAAAAAAGTTTCTTATATTAATTCGGGCATAATAAATTGGAATTCGGAAGTGTAAATTATTATGTGCGGCAGTTTGCTCAAGAAAAGGTGGAGTTTTCTTAATTATATTAGAACGCAATACATTGATTTTAGGAAGCTGATATGAGTACCCGCGCTACTGTATCCGCACCTAAACTGTTATAACTGTTTGTGGGGACCAAACTGTCATAACTGCACTTCAGATCTGTAACTTTTTTTTTAATATTAATAGTCAAATCTTGAAGTATGTAGTCCAAAGAACACAAGTATTTATATCTATATAGTAAACAATGTAAATGATAAATTAATTAGTTTTAAATAATCGTACCCGCACTTTTTTTTTTAATTTATGATGTCGTACTCGCACCTAAACTGCCATAATTACTTGTGGGAACCGCAACTGTTCCAGTTCTGTAACTTTATTTTAAAATATTAATAGTCAAATCTTGAAGTATATAGTTCAAAGAACACAAGTATTTATATCTATATAGTAAACAATGTAAATGATAAATTAATTATTTTTAAATAATCGTATCCGCACCTTTTTCTGAAATTTCTGACGTCGTACCCGCTCCTAAACTGCCATAATTGCTTGTGGGGATCGCAATCGTTCCAGATCTATAACTTTTTTTTAATATTAATAGTCAAATCTTGAAGTATATAGTTCAAAGAACACAAGTATTCATATCTATATAGTAAACAATGTTGTAATTTTTATATAACTGCTTGTGGAGACCTGAACTGCCATAATGTTGTAATTGGATCCCTCCTCTTTTTACATATGACACTGAAAGTATTAATATCTAAGTATTGAAAGTATTTATATCTATGCACTGAAGTATTTATTTTTATGAGGTCAACTATTTTTGTTAGAGAAATGTTGACGCGGTATTAGTGCCAAGACTTTGAAAGGGTCCTGCTGGGATTTTAGAATAATAATTAGTTGAATATCTTTTTAGAATAATAATTAGTGGACACAATATAATTAGTGGGAACCATAAAACATTATTCCTCTAAATGCAGTTACTGTAGCGCAGGTACAAAAATGATTATTCTTGATTTTATCATTTTCTTGGTGTGTTATTGTGTTATGTTGCCTCAAGAATTGCTGGAATTATTAATTTCTAAAATATGTTAATTTTATGTTTTAACATTTTTCAGCTATTCATAATTTTGACGAGTTATTAGTTATTTTGACCTGTTTGCGGATTTTGGATAGTCAAATATATCGGGCTAGGTTAAGTCGTTCAATTATTCAAGTCGAACATGTTGCTTGTAGTTGTACGGTCGTACCTTTTTAATTTTCGTTGATAGTTACCCGACAGTTGTACGGTCGTACTACTAGTAAGGCAGGGACAAAATTGACACAGATGGGGCCCAGTATTATTTGAACTTTGAGATTCGTGCAGAACGTATTTCAACTGTTGAGATTTTCCAAAAAGTCACCCAAAATATGAGATATCTCAGAGTTGCGAATTCCTGTTTTCTTTGGTCAGTGCTACCCACTTTGTTTATAAGAAATTGAAAATATGGAACGGAAAATTGGGAGCAACAGTAAGTTGAGTTTTTGTTGAACAAAACCCATCAAATTGATTTAGACAATTTATATTGTCAAATTTAATCTTTATAATTGATTCAAATGATAATTTAAATCACTCAAATTAATTTATATTATGAGGGATGTGTTTATATGTTAAGTTGTAAAAGTTAATCAATTCAATATAGAAGGAGGTGCTACTTAACAATTTTTTATCTTTTAACAAGAGTGAGTCTATGGTACTATGCATAGCACGGATGGGTTCATACTACAGATTAATATTTTTGTTTTAAAAATTCTAACAATCGATCAAACCGTTCAACATGATTTTCAAAAATTTGGGTGTTAATCTTTTTTTTTTTCTTCTGAATAAAATAAGGCAGCGGCTGCATCATGACGTGTTAATCTCGTATTTATGTTTCAAGTGTTCAATTTATTAATAAAATCTGTCAGATATTAAGAAATCTTATCAAGGGCTTAAAAGTTAATTTCCAGAATTTTCAAATAATATTTTACAAATTACAAAACAGTAACGAAAAATAGCTTCTATTTTTAGTGCAAATGAAATATACAATACGCCAACAATTACGCCAATAATTTTCGCATAACCATATTAATACACCAACTATTACGACAAAAATTAATTATTAAAATATAAAATAAATAAATAATGAAAATATTATTTATGTACCACATTTAGTATATGTAGAAATTATTTTTGTTGCCAATTAGTTGTCCATATCAATTTTATAATACTAATTATATAATTAATAGCCATAATTATCAATATAACCTCTCATTTTTTAAAAAAATCATGAGTGGAAATAAGCAAAAGAAGCTTTCTGCTAGTACCAGTAGGGGTTTTCTTTGTTTTTTATCATCTTTATTATATTATTAAGCACGTTAGGTGTCCGATCCGCCAACAACTATGATTGAGAGATGAAACTTTAGATTTGATCTCAGCTCTCCAATTACATATTTTGTCTTCTTTTGATTAAATGCATATGTTTTATGTATAGAAGTCTAAATTTAGTTAAAAACATACCCACCACATATGCTGCCACATGATATGTTACAATTAAAATTGAATAAATTCGGAAATTTAGCGATATATTTATCCGTTTCCTTATTTTTTGTTTGTTTCCATATTTCTCCTCTTCAATTGAGAAGACTACACCTTCCATTTTCTTATTTATTGTTTCCTTACTTCTTCGTTTTTATACGGATCACAATGGAAATCATTTTTTTTTATTTTCTTATTTCTCTTTCTTTGTTTCTATACATATTGGTGTGGGCAATTTAGAATATATTTCCGATATAGAATATATCAATGTGTGTGTGTGTGTGTGTTCTAAATTGGAAACAAAGAAGAATATAAATTGGAACGTGTGTGTGAATATATATTTTTCTTATAATATGTGTGTGTGTGTGTATCCTATACATACACACGATAACACTTTTTATTTATGTTTTTTTTATATCATATTATATGTTGATATTGAATTGTTGTATGATATTTGATATTAGATTCGAATCGAGCTATTATTTGATATCATTGGTACTTAAAAATAAAAATCATCACATCATTAAATTGTTATCAGAGATCACGATTAAACTTAATTAAAAATATAGAATCATATAAATTTTCTATTAACATGTGTTAATTTTTAGATAATTATTATTTCCATTGATATATTTGTTTCTTATAATATGTTCCCGTTGCAACGCACGGGTATAATACTAGTAATTAATTATGAGTGAGTCTATGGTACTATGCATATTACGATTTGGCTCGTAATACGGCTCAATATTCGACTTTTCAAAATTCTAACGGTCGATCCGAACCGTTCATCTTGTTCTCCATATTAATATGTGTTTGAAGACCAAATTTTACATTTTTTGAAATTTTTTTACTATTTTTTTAGATTTATTGAAAATCACTGTTTTTGGATGGTCCAGAATTTTCAGATCAAGTGATTTTCTAAATATCTAAAAAAATAGTAAAAAAATTTCAAAATATGTAAAATTTGGTTTCCAAACACATATGAATATGGAGAACAAGATGAATGGTTCGGATCGACCATTAGAATTTTGAAAACTCAAATATTGAGCCGTAGCACGGACCAACCCGTGATATGCATAGTACCAATGTACCATAGACTCACTCATTAATTATTGCTTATTCAGAGATATTTTACAGATGCCCACGGGCCACGAGAAAAACGAAACAGAAGAAATTAGGGATCGTGGAGCTTTATTAAACATGAAATGGAATCAAAGGAAAAAAAAAAGAGTATTCTCATAAACAAGAAACATTCAAAAACCCTTTAACAATCTTTTATTGCCAAGGATCTGTAATTTTTTTTTCTTTTCTTTACGCTTATTTATTAAAAACACTATATTTCTTTTGTTTTGGTAGACAATATATTCAAGGTCAAAATACAACGTACGTTTGAATATGCAGTAATGAAATAATAACTTTATTATATGAAATCAAGAAAAGATAATAGCATAACATCAAAGCAATATTTAACAATTAAGAATTATAGATGGGATTAAAATAGGTATTTAGTTAATAATATATATAATCAGATAATTTAAATGGGTGGGATTAAAAATGATAATTTTGTATATTTTATGATATTAGGTACATGATTTATTTAATGTATATATTTATATGTTATATTTTATAATCTTATACATAATCAAATTATGTACTTATGATAGTTGAAAAATAAAAAAAAACATATTTTATAGCAACTTCAACGACTCAAATATACATTTCTTCTTAAACAATAAAAATTTTCCATTCTACAAAATTGAAGTCAGGGATGAATTTCTTATTTAGACAAATATATAAATTTATTGCAATTCAAGAATCATATAAAAACAAGTTTGCTGGACAATCTGTAAATATTTGAATTATATTATACTTAATATTTGCAAGCTTAATTAAGCCATAGATGTGGACTAAACGTTAAACTATCTTGATAGGTGGCTTAACTTTTTACGTTTTAGGCTGACTTAAAGATCAACTTTTGCTATCTTAGTGTGACTCAATTATATCATGTTTGACGATTTAAGTAAGACCTAAATCCTTTATTCTATAGTTTATACCTCAATCAAACATGATCCTAAGGCTGAAACAATATCACTTAAAATGTCTTGACAAAAGATTTTATGACTACATATACACTTCCCAGGAACAACATGTATACATGAACCGAATAGAAATTAATAACCTCTTCTTAATTAATAATCAGGAATATATTTTCACATCACAAATTCATGACAAATTAAACTTTTGTTTTGAGATAGAAAAATAACACAATTTATATTATGAAAAGTGGGGATTCACTAACAACAATGACAATGGGAGGAAGAGGCAAGGAGGAGCCAGGCTCCTCTATAAATTATTTCGGAGAAGTACTATGATCATGAGTAAATTATTGAATGATTTCGGAAATAAGTTATGTTATATTGCAAAGAAAAAAATAACATTTTTTTTTTTTTATGGTTGGAGAGAATGCTAACAAATATATTAATAAAAAAAAATATTTACACAAAGTTCCTAATTTAGTAATTTTATATTTATTTACAATCTCAAATAAAATAAACTCAGTCTCCTCAAAGCGAGATCGTCCACTGACAAATCACCCTAATTTTTTCAATTGTCGGAACTGGAAGTGTAAATTAATACGTGCATCCGTCAGCTAATAAGGAAGAAGGTGTAGTTTCCGACTTTCCGACTATTGACATTTTCAAGTCACGGATCGATCCTGACTTTTCTGCCTATATAAAAGGAATTCACATCACCTAAAGTAACTCCAATTTTGGGTTTAGATCCGGACCGTCAAATCTGTTTTGGTACGAATATTAAAGGACTCCGTACAATATAGTCAGGTAATTCTGATAGAACGGTCCACGTCTAAGTCAAAACTAGAATTTCAGAGGATGCGGACTATATAAGTTGTTCCCTATTCCCTTCCCCTGCAATGCTTTTCTGAGAGATATCTGAGCCCTCAAACACTTCTTCCAACCGAGTTATTTCACAATTCTTCTGCTAGCATGCATGACTTTGAACAAGATGAATCAGGGAAGTTTGGCAACTGCAATCCTCTTTGCTTTGGTGCTTCTCCTGTTAGCATCTCAGCTGTCTGCAAAACCTCCTAGAATTTGTAATCCCATTCGTAAATGTTGCTGGAACGAGGGCAAGGACGGTTGCACAAAGTGAAGATGCAAGTCTCGGCAAACTTCATAACAAGTCGCCACATCAGTAGTAGTTTCTATTTCAAATAGAAGTCTTGTACTGCTCTTTAATTTTTTCTGTTAGATATGTTTTGATGTTTCTGTTCCCTAGTCCCTAGTTTTTATGTGTTCAATTGTTGTAATGTATGCATAGTTGTTGGAATTAATGATACCGTGGCTGTACCGGTACTTTTCTGAGAAATCCATATTTGCAATTTCCTATTTCTGGAATTAACGGATGGTACCGTGGCTGTTAGTAAATCCCTATTTTCCTTCCCCTTCAATAATTTTCTGAGAAACCTCCGCCTAGTAGAAGATTTGCAGCTGCAGACCTCCTTGCTTTGGTGCTAGTCCTGTTGGCATCTCAGCTGTCGTCTGGACCTAGAACCATTTGATCCCTTCAATCGTGATTATTGCAAGTATCCGAACAAGCCGTCTTGCAGGAATAACTGATCAAGATGCAATGTCTCTGCTTGCTTCAGAACTCCTCTCTAGTTTCTACTTCAAATAGAACTGTTGCAGAACTTAATATATATATTTTTTGTACATTGATTCGATCATTCTCTTCATGGTATTAATGTGTTATGTTGCTCGATCTAAGGACTGTTAGAATAATTTATTTTCTCATATGTATGTTAACTTTATGTTTAAAGATTTTTCAGTTATTTGACCCGTATGTTTGTGAATTTTTGGATAGTCAAATATATAGTAGAAATAAATCTGCTGTTATGTCTTGGGAATAACAATAATCTATTATTTTGATTCCAACGGTTGATTTTTAATGAGATGTGCGCATGTAAAAATTTCTTCATTGAGATTCGTGAATAAAATAAATTTAACGGTTGGGATCGAAATAATAAATTCATGTTATTTCCAAGAAATAACTGCAGATTTATTTCCATATATATTGGAATTCTGGTTCAGTCGTTGAAGTAAAACATGTTGCTTGTAATTATACGGTCGTACTAGTGTACTAAAAGCAGGGAGCCAGGGACGGCATTGACCACACGAGGGCCCTGTTTTCTTTGGTCAAGTGCGATCTACTTTGGTTATACAAAAATAAGAAGGAAACAAGGGAGCAATGTGGACTTGAGTTTTTGTTGAACAAAATTAATCAAAATGATTTCCAACGATTAATTCATATGGTTTAAATTAATCTACATAATTGATTTAAACGATAAATTTAAATTATTCGAATTGATCTATATTAAGTTTGTAAGCTATAATTCAATTAATACTACAGGGGACACTTACTATTTTTTTTTTTATTTTAACAATCTTGATCATTTAAAAAAGAGTAAATTTCGTTGGAGATCACTAAATTTTATACTTTGTCACGAATTGATCACTCAATTTTGATTTGTTCCAATCAAGTTACTCAGCTTTTAATTTGTCCCAAATTGATCACTCTATAACTTTTCCATCCAAAACGTTAACGGAATATACTCATTCCGTCCAAAACACTAACGGAATATGCTCATTACGTCCAAAATTCTAAAGGAATGAGCATATTTCGTCCAAAATACTAATATGATGAGAATATTCTGTTAGCATTTTAGATGAAAAAATTGTTGAATGACTAATTTGAGACAAATGAAAAGTTGAGTGACTAATTCGTAACAAAGTACAAAGTTTAGAAGACCACTCCACTCCAATGTTTGAAGACGCACTAGCCAATGAGGATGATGATTCTATTGCATGGAGCGAGGGAGTGACTTTATACTTTAGTTGACTTGTTTTGGATGTTTTTGTTGATATCTCTCCCAGCTTTATACTAACGTTGTTTAAGTGGATGTTCTATTAATGCTTTTTGTTTGCTGTACTAACAGATGTAAAACTTATGGCACTTGTTTTAGGTCTTCATTTTGAGTACCTTTACAAGAGTCTTTTTGGTTTTAATATGAAATTGGTGTATCTCCGCTATTTTTAAAAAAATATTACTGCATTTTTGTGATGCATTTAATTTGAACAACATTTCAAATCTAGTTAGTGTTAACTTGTCAAAGAGAAAAATGTATTGATTCTACAAGATAATACTCATGCATAGAACACCAGTTAGTCACACAAAACAACACCAATTTAGTTGTAACCTCATTCATTGCAATCATATTGCAAGAACATAAGTGTCTTATTTTCTTCATCTAATTAAATTTATTCACCGTCATAATAGAAAACATCGATGCATAATTGTATAAATAATTAGAAAGGCAAATCAACAAACGAAGAACCCATCAAAATAAAAAACTTCCAAAGCACACAATATTCCTTCTAAGGTTGTAATAACTATATCACGCAAAATGTCTTACAAAAGATTTTATAAATATATACTTCCCAGGAACAACATATATATACAGGAACCGAAGAGAAATTAATAACCTCTTCTTAATAATTAGGAATTTTCACATCACGAGTCCATGTCAAAAAAATTGTAAAATTGTGTTGAGAGAGAGAAAAAAAAACACAATATATATTATGAAAAGTGGGGATTCACTGACAACCAAGGGTGGACCCATGTACATTCAGGGGCAGTTGTTTTTCCTGGATTTCGAGTATTAGTAGAGATCTGAATGTTCCGATCGATTTTATTCCTTTGAAATTTTTTTTTGCATCCCTCTGAATGTATGATTTGTAATTCAGGTTAAATTTAGAGTTAAAATTGAAATAATTTTTTTGAATTATGATTGATAATTATAATTATATGATAGAAAATCAGAAATTATAAGTCGGAGTATTGGACAGTATAAGTTAGAGTATTATTATTTTTTATTGATTACCTAATTAGTTAACGGGTTTAAACTCCATTAGTTATTTAAATCTGATTCGATATATTTATATTCACAGTATGAATTCGTTAATGGGTTTAAACTCCATTAGTTATTTAAATCTGATTCGATATATTTTTAACCACAGTACGAAAATCCTGGATCCGCCCAATGAGGCAATGACAACGGGAGAAAGAGGCAAGTTATATAGACAGGAACCGAGGAACGTATTATTACTTGTAAAATTCTCAAGTAATTTGCTTTGCTTTTCTTCTTTTATCTTTGTATTATTATATGAGTGAGTCTATGGTACTATGCATATTACGATTTGGTTCAGAATTTTCAGATCAAGTGATTTTCTAAATATCTAAAAAAATAGTAAAAAAAGTTTCAAAAAATGTAAAATTTGGTCTCCAAACACATATTAACATGAAGAATAAGATGAACGGTTCGGATCGACTGTTAGAATTTTTAAAAGTCAAATATTGAGCCATATTACGGATCAACCCGTGATATGCATAGTACCATAGACTCACTCTTATTATATTATCTCCGGCTCCAAAGGGAATGATATCACCTTTCGACTGAGTCGTACTATTACTTGATTCATACAATAAAAAATAGACTTCCAAAATAGACTTTCCGGCACAAATAACCCGAAGTGTAAATTAATACGTGCATCCGTCAGCTAAGGTCTAGGTGTAGTTTCTTACTATTGACTTTTTCAAGTCACGGATCCTGACTTTTCTGCCTATAAAAAAAAAAAGAAATACACCACCTTAAGTACCTCCAATTTTGAGTTTCGATCCGGACTGTTAAATCTGTTTTGGTACCAATATCAAAGGACTCCGTACAATATAATCAGGTCGGATTGACCTGAATTATCCCTGATAGAACGGTCCACATCTAAACTCAAAATTTGAATTTCAGAGGATCTGAACTCTATAAGTAGTTCCCTATTCCCTTCCCCTACAATACATTTCTGAGAGAGATCGATATATGCTAGAAATCAGAAACCTCCTCCTCATGTATTTTTTTGTGAACCGCCTCATTGATTAATTTCTTCAGCAAACATAAGCATGCTGTTTAACAATATGAATCAGGGAAGTAGAAGATTTGCAGCTGCCGTCCTTCCTGTTTTGGTGCTAGTCCTGTTAGCATCTCCGCTGTTGTCTGCAGCTAGAAGTACCATTTGTGATCCCTTCGATCGTGATTGTTGTCGGTACCCGTACAAGCCGTCTTGCAGGAATAACTGATCAAGATACAAGTCCCTCGGAAACCTTCAAAATTCCTCTCTAGTTTCTACTTCAAATAGAACTGTTGCAGCTCTTTATTTTTTTCTTGTCTTTTTGTGCATTGATTTGATCATTATCTTCATGTATTAATGTGTTATGTTAATTGCTATGTAAGGACTGTTAGATATATTTTTTTTAATATGTTAACTTTATGTTTCTAGATTTTTCAGCTGTTTATAATTTTGACGAATTATTAGTTTTTGTGACCCGTCTGTTTGTGGGTTTTTTTATAGTCAAATATACTATATTGGGCCTGGATAAGTCGTTAAAGTCGAACATGTTGCTTGTATTGTATGGTCGTACAAGTGTACTAAAAGCAGGGACGGAATTGACCAGCACATGTGGGGCCCAGTTTTTTTTTTTTTTTTGTTGGCTTGTTTGTTTGTTTCTACTTTCTAGTTTTCTTTGGTCAGTGCGAATTCGTATCCTCTGCATTAACTCAAAAAGGAATTTTTGAGTTAATGTATTGGACCGTCTGATTAGCTTTGAGATTCGTAAAAATTAGATCCGCACTAAAATATAAGATCCCTATGTTTTAAGTGTGGGCCGAATGTGCTCCGTTTATAATTGGATGACTGATATCTATTAACTCAAAAGATGTTTTTTTGAGTTAATGCAGACGATGCGGATTCGGTCAGTGCAACCTACTTTGGTTATACAAAGATGAGAAGGCAATTTGGGAGGGAGCAACGTTGACTTGAGTTTTGTGGAACAAAATTCATCAAAATGATTTTAAACGAATAATTCAAATGGTTAAAATTAATCTACATAATTTATTTAATCGTTAAATTTAAATCATTCGAACTGATCTATATTATGAGACGTGCTTATATGTTTTTTTTTGAGAGAAAAGACGTGCTTATATGTTAAGTTTGTAAGCTTTAATTATTTTAATATAAAAAGAGGGGTCACTTATTAATAGAACCTTATATGTTAATTAATTTAATTCCAAACTAGCGCTAGACGCCAGCCCCAGCGAGCAGTGCGCATGCAACACATCTTGTCTTCTCGGCAAGCAGTTCGAACTTTAGATTTAAGTAAGCAGTACAGATCCGGACACCTCAGACAGTTGTACCTTGAAGATAACATGTTAGAAGATATGATTCCTTCAAATTTGAATTAGTAAAGTTTTGTAAGACATTGACACTAAATGAAAATAATTTCACTAGACAGTTACTCTCTGAAATTGAGTTAATTTTTGAACCGGTACAAATTAATCTTGGAAGCAATCGGTTGGTCGGTTGCTCTGATTAAATGGTAATAACACATGAATTGTTAGTAAAAATTAAAATTATACATAATTATGGGTTGAATTATTTTTATCATTTTTTATTTAGTGTCTAATTAGTTAATGAATTTAAACTCAGTTAACTGTTTAAATCTAATTAATGTCCTAACCGTACTAAATTTTTGAATCCGCTTCTGTATAGAACGTGTCAGTGTAAAAAATACAATCGTTGTTTGTGTTTGTAACTTTAGACAAGAAATCCGTTGTAGTTGGAGCTTCGGAGAATGGGAGGCCCATCTGTCATTCGTATTTCCTCAATTTGCGAGATCGTCCGTATGTATATAATGATTTAATAAATAATTAACCGGTTGAAAGTTCAACATGCGAGGAGTTGAAAATTTGACCAAAGCGATGGAAAAATAATGGAAGTTCCTATACTAAAATTGTTTCTCAAACTTGACTTAAAAAAAATAATAGTATATATTTAAAATAAATTTAATTTAATTATAATATTTTAGAAAAAAGTCATGCAATTAAATAAAATTTTAAACATTCAAAAAAATATTTTTAAAAATTAAAAATTTATATAATAAATACAATTAACTGCATCGAAGTTCCTACAAAGAAACACATTATATGAGAAATATGGTCCGTCATATAGTCATATTATAAGAAATAAGAAAAGATAATAGAATCGGATGGATGGAGATGGTGCATAAGTTAAAAATTGTGAAACTTAAATATCTTTATTGTGTGCTATAATAGTATAATCATCAATAATATATTTATCATTGTTTGGAGGTCTATGCACTCCTTATGAATAAAAATTAAGTGACCATAACTCGATAATTTACAACAATGCATGCAGTAAGTATATATATACATACAAGTTATGTTTCAATCTCGTCAAAAATCTCTTACGCAATTATCTAAACCCCATTTAGTTTCTTCTTGCAAGTTAATTAATCTCCTATTCTCCCCTGCTTGTGAGAGCGGTTGCTTTAACGATAGGTAGTTAGGGGTCCGGTATTCAAGCAACCCTTGCACAACAAACTAATGATGCTAAGTGTTTGCTTTTTCCAAAGTATGCGTTGTGGACATGATCAGGCCGAGATGTTTAAATTCATGACCTTTATTAGGCTTTTATTTCTTAGGAATTGATTTGGTTCAAAGGACTTTGTACTAATTTTATCCAAAATCAGATTTAGACGGTCCGACGTACATTAAAATTTGTGTGAACATATTTAAAATTTGATAAATTTAAATGGTTTCGTAAATTCAAACATTCTAAGTAAATTTTTTACACTAATTGAACAAATTAGATCCGACTTTGAATAAGACTTTGTTCAAAAGTTCTTTGGACAAAACCTCACCTATTTTCTTAATCCTTGAAGAGACTGAAAAGAGAATGATGCCTAAATTAAGCAGCAGGGAGATAATATTAATATTATTTTTTTATTGACAGCAGGGAAGGACGTATAAATAAAATAGTTAAAATATCTAAATAAATAATTTAACTTGGATCGATTTTAAAGTTATAAGCTTATGTCATCTTAGGCAGACTTAAACTTAGGCTGGGCCGCACGATCGTAGACCGGCTTAATGAAGAGTAAATTTCTTATTCTTTGGTTTTAGTTATGACTGCCGTAGAACGTTGATTAATTTTCGACCATCCAAACATAATTTAATGTTCCGTTAATTTACCGCAACTGACAATTTGAATATGAGCACTTGGTGGAAAGTTCAAGATGGAAAACCAAAGAGTAGAATGAAACAAGCTAACAACGAGTAAAGGAATAATATGATGTTTCCACACCCAGTGCAGATATCGACAAGTTTAGGTTCAATTAATCTAGTGACATTTATTCCACAAAAGGAAAATCAATGAGAAGATGAGCCACACACGATTACCTGGGATCTAAGTTAACTATCTCTATAAATAGCATACATATAAACCAATGCGCATTGCTAAGACCACAGTCACATTAATTAAATCATTCTGTCATTCTCTAAATTTCCCCAATTGGGTGTCGTTGCAAGATGAATCACCAAATTAAGAATTTTATTGATGTCGTTGCAGTCCTCATTGCTTTGGGGTGCTTCCTTTTGGCTTCGCAGTTGTTTCTGAGAGTAGGAGCAAATTCTGGTATAGTTTGCGACCCGTTAACAGGTTGTTGCCGCGGTGCGAATGATCCCCCTTGCGGTGCTTAATTTATGAAGATGTTGTCAAACTAATAAGAGCTCTTTAAAAATTTATATTATATGCCTCTTTAGCAGTTTCTACTTGTCTTAATACTTTGTATGAGTGTAATCTAGTTATCTTTTTCTTGTCTCGAACTATATATGTGCATGCAATGCAAGCTATATATATTTTCCTATATAATTCTATCTGTACTTACTGTTAATTAATAAGTAAATTATCGTCCATCTCTTGTCTAAATTTCATTTTGAATTGACCATTCATCCTGATGAGGCCTTCGAATTATTTCATTTACTCTCCTTGATCTCAGGAAAATAAAGTGCAGTTTCCTACTTTTTGACTTTTACACACTTCAATCCCAAAAAAAAGAAAAAAGAAAAAAGAAAAAAGAGAGAAGACTTTTAAAACTTTACACACGGCTCCCGACTTTTCTAATTTTCTGGCTATAAAAAGGCAGTTCCTATTCCCTAGCTAGTTCGTATATGGTACACCCTACGATACTTTTATTAAATATATCCGAGAAACCTCAGCCTTAGGCATTTCTTTGAGCCGAGTTATTTCATTTCTTCAGGCAGCATCAGCCTACTGTTTAATAACAAGATGAATCAGAAAAGTAGAAGTTTTGCAGCTGCCGTCCTTCTTGCTTTGGTGCTAATCCTGTTGGCATCTCAGCTGTCTGCAGCTAGAACCATTTGTGATCCCCACAATCGTGATTGTTGCAGGTATCCGAACAAGCCCAATTGCAAGAAGTGATCAAGATGCAAGTCTAAGCAACAAGTTTCAATATAATTAAGCTTCTTCCTTGGTAGTTTTTACTTCAAAACTTTAGTTCTCTTTTTTTTTTTTTGGGTGCATATATTGATGTCATGATGTGAACCTTTTCTGCACGTGTTGTTGTGTTATGTTGCTGTAAGGATGGTTAGAATTATTAATTTTAAAATATGTTAATTTCATATTTCAAGATTTTATTAGCTATTAATAATTTTGATGAAATATTAGTCATTGTGATCTGTCTGTTTGTGGATCCTCGATAGTCAAATATACATTGGGCCTGGTCCAGTCGTTAAAGTCAAAATATATATTGGGCCCAGTCAAGTCGTTAAAGTCAAACATGTTTGCGGATCTTCATCTTCATGATTCAATGTGTTATGTTGCTGTCAGGGTTTGTTAGAATTGTTAATTTTGAAAATATGATAATTTAAAGCTTTAAGTTTTTCAAGCTATTAATTTTGTTGAATTATTATTTTTCGTGACCAGTCTGTTTCCGCGATTTTAGTCGTTCAAACTGAAAATGTCGCTGATAGTTGTATATATAGTTGAACTGGCAGGAAATTGAACTCATGAGGCGGCTAGTTTTCTTGAATCCGTATCATCCTAGGTATCTAAACTGCAAGTGATAAATTCGGATCGTTCTTTTAACTAGGCACAAATTTCAAAGAAGACCCCTATAATTTCAAGGCAAAGGCTTCTATGGACATAAGGACCTATTTGTAAAATGAACATATTTTTATTTTCAAAGTTTAAACAGTTGATCCGAACCGTTCATCTTGTTCTCCGTATTAATATGTGCTTGGAGACCAAATTTTACATTTTTCTGAATTGTTTTACTATTTATTAAGATGGGTACAAAATTCAATGGTCTGAATTTGATATTTTTTGTACCCATCTTAATAAATAGTAAAAAAATTCAGAAAAATGTAAAATTTGGTCTCCAAGCACATATTAATATGGAGAATAAGATGAACGGTTCGGATTGACTGTTTGAACTTTGAAAATAAAAATATGTTTATTTTACAAATAAGTCCTTATGTCCATAGAAGCATCACTCTAATTTCAATAGATACCAAATTGAGTTTGGGCGGGTTAGAATTAATTTGGATGTTTGAATTTTTTAGTACTATTGGATAGTCAGATTATTTTTTTACTCGGAGACCTTTCTTAACTAATACATGTCTATACATGATTAGGAGCAGATTCATAATTTTGATGAAGAGTAGACACAAATTGCTGATAATAGTGCAAATGTTTTTTTTGACAAATAAGAGCGGAGTAACAGATAGGAATTTTAAAAAAGATATGGCATGACCAGATACATAGTGACACGATACGTTTCGGTCACGGCACGACATATTTGCCGGTCACATGTCCCATGCTGTGACATTTTGCATGATATGCACGTCATGCGAAAAATTTAATCATAACATGACATATGGTCGCATGAGTCACGTGTAATTAGGATTGTTAAATTTTGATTGAATAGTAAATCTTGAATAAACTAATATAAATTTTGAAAAAATAGTCCAATATGTCCAAACGTGAAAAACCAGCCACGCGTGAAAGCGTGACTAATGTGCCGTGATCATTCTTCTAAATTTGATCATAGCATAGCATGACACTTAAAAATCTGACTTAATCACGACACGATAAGTGATTCAGAGTTAGACACAAATTTATTGAGAAATAAGCACAAATTTAATTTACCACTAGATCTAATAAATATTTCAAACTTGAGCCTCTCTGCATCCGTCCCGTAACATGATGTACAAATTACGTTCACTTCAGTACATTTTGCTGACGCCAGTAATGGTAGTTAACTTGTGTGCATAAAATCAGTTGCGTAATCGTTTGTTTGATTTATTCCACTGGGAAAAAAAAATGGAATTCTAATTAAATAGCACATTCAAGAGGAATGCATTATATTTATGGGGGAATTTCACGTATACCCCTCAAAAACCTCAAAATTATGTATTTCGTCCTTTAAAATTTGAAATTATGTATTCGTCCTTTAAATTTTAAAAATATGTGAGTTTTTAATTAAGTTTAGAGGGGATCCTCTCTAAATTAAAAAAAAAACTCACATATTTACTTATTTTATTGTCTTTTATATTAAAATTCATTCTAAATTTATAAAATACCTATTTTATCTTCATTAAAAGTATAAAACGCTCCATCGAGCTCAAATTTGAATCTAAAGGGTTTCGATCCGCGCGCATCGCAGTACGATTATTGTGTGTTCGCTTCAATATTAGTGCTAATCTAGCTTGCACGGATATCAAAGTAATTTTGATCAGTGTGAATTGCATTAAGATCTTTTCACATTGCTTCAATATCCGTGCTGATCTAGCACGCAATTAAAGCAGTAGGTGAATCTTCAGATTCAAATTGAAGTCAAATGAGTGTTTTATGCTTTTTAATAAAGGGATAAAATATGTATTTTATAAATTTAGAATGTGTTTTAATATAAAAGAAAATAAAATTGGTAAATATGTGAGTTTTTGAAGTTTAGAGGGAGAATATGTAATTTCAAAATTTAGAGGATAAAATCGTAATTTTGAAGTTTTTGAGGGGTATACGTGAAATTCCCTATAGTTGACTCATCCGGAGACTTGAGCTGAAGTAAATGTTCCGTACTCCATAGAAGAACTTTTTATACTTTGCTTGGGACTTGGGAGTGCCGAGTGCCCATGTACCATGTTGACAGTTGACCAGGTCACCTAACGTACGTAAACAAAATAATAGTTCAAACATATATTTTTTGAATAAACATCAATTTACCATTTTAGAAAATATATATTATTTGAATTAAAAGGTTAAAATTTTAGATTCTTTTTAATTTTTCAAATAATACTCGTATTAAATGTGGAAAAATTTATTTATTTTCTTATAGCATTCGGCATTCCATTAAACAATTTAAAATTTTAAGGATAGAGTTTTAATAATTTCAGTATAAATGCTTAATTTATTTTTAAATTGATTCAAATTGGACGCATCGTATCAAAATAATTGAGAATATATCTATATTTGTAACCTTATAATATTTTCCAGTGTTGCAAAAAACAATTATGTAGTCCGACTGATCGACCGATTAGTCGTTGGCGGTGACGAAACTGTTACAAATCGTCTCTTTTTCATTTATACTGCTAATTAGTTGGTCATTTTTATTGTTTGTTTTTTCTTCATTCATCTGTTATATGTACTATACTTTTTTTTTTGTCTTATTTGAGATTTTCTAAATTATGATTTCATTAAATTTTATTAATTAACAATGAAATTAAATTAAAATAAATTTCTTTGATAAGTTTGACGAGTTAAATTAATCATTTTTAATGATTAAAAATATATACACAAAATTTTAATAAAAATACAAAATTATTTGTAAAATTTCGATTAATCACTTGACGGTGTTTTGTCTGTCCAATAAACACATATTGTTATTTACACTGATAATTTCAACATACTATATAAATTATTTAAGAGGAGGGTTCAAATGCCTCCATTTTTTGTGCCTCCACTGTGCCTCTATTTTTAAAATCTTTAATAACTCAAAATTTAAAACTTAAAAGTCAAAATAAAACCGTTAGATGTGATCTATATTATTTTCTCTATGTGCTCATAAAAAATTATTAAATTTCAATTTTGTTTTTATATGAATCAATAAGTTGAAAAATCAACGTCTAGAAATTATCCACATTAGTGCGTTTTTTACAAGCTCTTGATGACAACCAAAACAAAATTGAAATGCCATAATTTTTTACACGTGCATAGATAAAATGATGTAGATCATATCCAACGGTTTTATTTTATCTTCTAAGTTTTAAATTTTGAGTTATTAAAGTTTTTAAAAATGGAGGCATGATGGAGGCACAAAAAATGGAGGCATTTGAACCCTCCTCATTATTTAAAGTAATTACCTTAGTATTGACGTTGTGTCGCCTTAAGAATGAGTTGTCATGAAATTTTTAATCTAGCTATTCCGTAGTTCCGTTGTTATTCCGAACTTTAATCATAAATCTTTTTTTTTAGGAGTGCTATTTTGAGGGCTTAAATTCTACTTTTGAGTGCTGAGAGAATTCTTTTGCTTTTAATACAATTTTGCCCCTTATTAAATGCTTTCCTATTCTGGTTCTAATTAATTCCTACTATCACTTATGGAAGGGGAATTAATGCCTACACGGTATGAAGTTTTATTTTTTGTTTAAATAATTAATGTTATTAATTCTGCCTAATAGAGTGAAACAAGAAACAAAATTATACATGTACAAATCTATATTGATTCAAATTTAGAACAGTCCAAAGAAACTTTCTAAATAATTAATTGATAAGATAATTCATTGAGATTAGTCAAAAAAATTATTGGTACAACAAATTCTTCTCTATTTTATCAAAGAAAAATTATTTGAATAAAAAAATGGTCAAATTTGATTAGTTCCAATATATACAATTAAAATTATGAATACATATATAACATGTTACATTTTGAAACCTTTTCAATTGAAGAGTCATTGACTAATCTTTGAAAGTTTATAATCCTTACATATTTCTCTCAGTATTCTATTATCAATTACAAAAGATAATTTCATTTTGTGGATATCATTTGTTGTACGGGTGCGAGCAAATGGATTCAATCCGGATTGGATAGTGATAAAAATCATATTTTGTGTTTGTTTTTATTTTTTAGATAGAGATATAGATATAGATTGAATACTAAATAGATACGGATACAAATTAGATATTAAACGGACATGAATACATATCGGATATTAAACTGACAAAATAATATTTTTCTAATGTTAAACTTGTTATCCTCTTATAAGATATATATCTCGTTGACATAACTTAATAGCCAACATAAGTAAAATTTTAATCAATAGATACTTACAAAATAAAAATATTCCTCTCTAAATATATATGATTCTAAAACAAGAGAATAAAAAAAAATACAAATACGGTACATTATCTGTAACCGTATCGAATCTGCACAAATGGATATTTGAAAAGTAAAAAAAAAATACAAATACGAATAATTATAATTATCCGTATTCATATATGTATCTTAATAACTCATATCCGCACCCGTATCCATATCCTAAATCTACAAAAATTCAAATACAGATCGACGAATATTATCCGACCAGTTTGCAATTTTGCACCCCTAGTTTATTGTATTTTAATGCTAATATATTAATCTTGAAGACAAAGTAACTTAATTATTTATAATTTAATCACGATCGATCATATGGGTAAAATCAAAATGATTGCATTACTTATTTATGATTTCTATAAATATACAAGATCTGCCATTTGTATTGTGAAGTCTCAAATATTTCTTTTATTAATAGTTACTTAATCTAAGATAAAGATTGGAACAAGAATTTATTGAAGGCAAAATTGGTTTAAATGAGAAAAAAATTCTCTAAACTCTCAATAATAGAATTTTTGCGCTATTCTTAGCGCTCTATCTAAATCCTCTGATTAATAAATGAATGCCTCCAGATCTATCAGTTCACGTGGACACGTGGTGGAGAAAAGTCAATCCTAAATTGAAACTTCGTACCACTGGTTGGTCCCAGTG
Source organism: Carex rostrata (assembly GCA_964058875.1). Taxonomy (NCBI): domain Eukaryota; kingdom Viridiplantae; phylum Streptophyta; class Magnoliopsida; order Poales; family Cyperaceae; genus Carex; species Carex rostrata. The sequence goes on along the minus strand of CAXKVT010000008.1, from coordinate 2,824,714 downwards.
GCATAATCATGATTTTAATCACGAGTAGGCAAAACTTATTATTTATTAATTGTTTATTTAATTCATTATTATTTTCTTATTAAATACTAAAATTGCTAAGACATCCTTTTTAAAAAATAAAGTTTTCTTTTCTTTCCAAACAATTCAGTAAAAGATCGAGATAAAATCACAGTTCTAAAATTAGAATCGCAAGTAAAATCGATAAGTTGACCATGAAATAGAAATCAGATGAAAAAATGCGAGTCGGCTGAATTGGAGTAGAAACTTGAATTTTTCCAGAATAACCTTATCTTTTATTCAAAAATAGAAAATATTTGCAAATAATTGTTTTGTCAAAAATTATATTAAGACAATATATTACACTCTAATAATCTACTATATAACACTGATATATAAAACTAAGAGAGTTTAATGAATTCTTACACATAATGGAAAAGCAAATGAAAAAAAAATTGTTTCGTGTTAACATTATAGGAAAAAATAATAAAATAATAATTTATTCAAAAGACAAAAATGTCACTTATATAATCCACTAGTGTATTAAATAATTAAATACAAGCGTACAAAATATTATACTAATTAATCGATAAATAATGTATAACACATACATAGCATTCTATAGTTAAGCAAAATTACAGGGAAAGAAAGAGTCAGTAACTCAGTGGACATATGTAAGAATCCACTAATTTATATTATGTTTTGCATAATGTGTCTTTATGAGTACACATGTGGCGAATCATAAAAATATATGAAATTGACCCGTTACATTGGGAGAGCTTAAGCACCACACTTCCGAAATACCCATATGTAAGAATAGTAATAAATGTACTCAGTTTATATAACAGAATCTGGTCTATCATGAACCATGAAACATATTCAAAAGTGTTGAAAGAATAATACAGTGAAACAAGTCTACTAAAAAATCAAATGAACCATACTTTTTCTTCCCCAACAGCACACGTCCTCCAAATCACTTCGACATTTTGTCCCAAAGCACAAACCTAGACCTTCTAATAAATTTTCTTATTTAATCGTTCCCGACTAATTCACGGAGAGTTGAGCCCCAGTTCAGGGTAGGCAAAATCTAAATTGGATAGGCAAAATTCAAATCTAACCCAATTATATACCAATATGGTAGTGTTTTTCAAAATACAGGGATAGGCAACTATATCGACTTTCCTGCCTGTAGCTCCGCCCCTAATGGTCCCTTTATCGACTTTCCTGCCTGTACAATTTAAGTTGTCTGTACTCTGCAGTACCCTACAGGCTACAGTAATGTGGAATAACATTGCACATATATCTGTGCCCCTTCAAACATTTCTTTTAGCCGAGTTATTTCATTTCGTATGCTGTTCAAGATGAATCAAAGAAGATTTGCAATTTTCATCCTCTTTGCTTTAATGCTGCTGCTTTTAGCATCTCAGCTATCTGCACAAAATGCAACAAGATCTAATAATGTTTGTGATCCCTTAAATCGTAAATGTTGTCGGCATCCGAACAAGCCTGATTGCGTGAATTGATCAAGATGCAAGGCTCGACAAGCTTAGACATAAGCTGGCTCGACAGTAGTTTCTACTTCAGAAAGAAGTCCTGCACTGCTCTTCAATTTTTTGTTAGAAATATTTGAAGTTTTTGTTCCCTAGTTTTTATGGGTGCGTTTGGATGAGGCAAAAAATAGTGCTAATTCGGATTAGTTACTATTCTGAACTATTATTTTACATTTGAATGTGTTTGGATTAGCAAAAATGAACTATTTTGTTTATCTTTTGTGGGTTAGCATGTTATATTCTACTAACTCAACTTTTAGTTGAGTTAGCTCACTATCTCAAATTTGAATTAGCTCACTATTCTCATTAACTTAAGTCTTCATTCAAACACACCCATGTGTTTTATTGCCGTAATGGTTGTTGGATTAATGTTATGTCTTAATATTTAAAATTTATGAGCTTTTCATATATTGACCATATATGATACATATATCTATTTATATACATTCTTTTGATTTTGCATCACTCTTTCTGATTTAATATATATAATTTGAGTAATTATTGGGTTGGCCGTCAGCGAACCTTTTACTCACAAATTTCATTATGATTTAGTGATATTGTAGCAGCAGTCAGTTTAAGGTTTTACATAGTCAAATATAGTGGATTGGTTTAGTAATTGAAATCAATGCGAGAGAAAAATTAAAAGTATATAAGCTTAATCTCAAGAACCACTTTAAAATATATCAAGTTGTTTTAAACGATAAATTTAACCAACCTATTCAATTTCCATCGTGATTTGAGTGACAGTGAGAGATAGTTAAGATGAATCTTTATTGGGAATCTCTTAAACAGTACATGCGTCAGCAGTGGTTAGATGTGACTAAAAAAATAAAGTCAATCGGGTGTAATTTGGGTTTGTGAAGTAGTCATGTGGGGAAGGTAATTATAGAATTTGCACCAATTGTTTTGATTTGTTTAAACCGGCTGATGTACCACCTTTCATAGAATACTGCGGTGGAAAGCTGTTTTTTTAGTGTGAGGTACCATTTTTTGTCAGTACATGCATGCAAGTCTGAAATTAATTTTGAAGTCTATACACTATACGAGATCGAATTGTCTGCTCCTAGGGTAGAAAATTTCTGCTTCCAAAGTCACTATTAGTGAACCCCTAGTCCAAAAATGAACAGTGAATGGTCCCAATTGCAGAGACAGAGGGGGCAGGATTTTCCTGCACCCGGGAGGCAGAGAATTTGAGTTCACACTATACACACTCTGTTTGTGTTTTTTTTTATTTGATGTTGGACATCTCAATAATGGAAATAAGAAGTTTTCCAATTCGGACTCGGATGAATTGAAAATTTAGGAGGGTTGTTTTAGTTTTTTCAGTTTCATGATATATCTAGAGGTGCTACTTTTATCTGATTATTCGAATCTAATTCGGAACCGAACCGTATCCGACTTGGAACCGACCCTCATCCGATTAATTTGGATAGGGTATGGTTTAAAAAATATAATCAGTTAAATTATGGATATGGTTACAAATTTAATAATTTAATATCTGACCCGGATCCGAACCGGAACCGATACTGTAATGGGTAGAATATGGTTTTCATTTAATTATCCGACCCATAACCGAACCCGACCCGATACCGGTATAAATACCCGATAAAACATATATTAATAACTATTAATATATAAAAATACAACTTTGCATATTAATTTTTGCATAAACTATGGTGAGCCCAGTATTTTTTTGAATGTGAGAAAATAGAATGCAGTGACATATTCGCTATGTTTACACACATAGATGGATGTCAAATTTGTTCCTTCCATAACAGTCGCATTAATTTTTTAAATAAAAATTATTACTATAGATACATCCTTCAATATTTTCCTTGATATCTCTGCATAATAATGAAAATTTATTGCTCTCATTGATATGTCATTTCTACAAATTATTAGTATTCCATTAATAGATTTTTTGAACATAGAAAAATAAATCGTCATCTCTAATATTTTACTTTTTAAAAATTATATATCTTCTTCAATATTTTTTTTTCCAAAAGTTATTTTCTCTCTATCCTCCTGATTGTTTTGTGACATATACCCGCTCCGTATCCAAACCGGACCCGATAATCTACAAACAAGTTATAGGTATATATCTACCCGGAACCGAAAGACTGGGCTTGAAATATCTACGGATAAATAGGTATCCGGATTTGGACCCGACCCGAATTAAAACAAATAAGTGTACAGATCGAAATTTGAACCCGAACACTTTTAGAGTATGGGTTCAAATATAATAGTATCCGGACCCGACCCGAGCCGATAGCACCTCTAGATATATCACTGATTTGGAAGTACCATAATTTCTTTTTTTCAAATTTATCATATTTCATGTAAATGTCTCAAGCTAAGACGGGTGCTTTTACAAAAGAGTTTACTTCATTCCAAAAAACCCCAACAAGAATAAAATAAAATACAGAAAATATAATGAACTTACGTACTAATACTGACTGAGACATACATTCTAAGATAACAAATTAAAGTCAACTTGAAATAATATATTCTAATTAAGCAACTTCGTCCCTTGGTTGAGCAACGCCAAAACCATGGTGTGGGTCATGGCAGTTCCCTGTATGGGGATTACACACTAATGGACTAATTTTCTCTTTTTCTTCATGAATAACAGAACCATATTCTGGTTGCTCATCTTTATCAGATTCTGACACCAAGGAATTGGGTTTTGGTTCCCTACATATGTGAGTAATGGGATCACATATGATCGAGGGATCAGATTGGGATGCATCTTCTTCTCCAGATCGATGCGAGCCAGTAACATCAAAATTACCAGGATGCGAGCCACCACATACCTTTGTTATGGGATCGCATATGGTCAAGGGTTTGAATTTGGTGGAATCTTCGTCAGTAACAGCTTCTTCGGTCGGCTTGGCAATAACTGAATTAATATGCGGGTGGTCGCACAGGTTTGTGCCAGGAGTGCATACATTTGAGATGTGAATATCTATTGAATCATCTACATCACTTGGGGTTGCATTCTGAGCACTGGAGCTGAAGTTGATTGAAACCAGTACAGCAATAAATAACAATCCTCTTAAATGATGGTCCATCTTAATTAATGAGTTAAATTATAATTATTTACTCAGAGTATGGTACTTAATTCATGACTTAAATTATTTATTTCAACTTTAACTTTTATTTCTACAAATAATTTATATATAATTTACACAACATTATAAACATTTAAAAATTCCACTACATATAATTATTAAATTTTTTTAAAAATAAAGTTCAGAAAATTAAAGTAAATTATAAAAATACAATAAATTTAGTAAATGTACAAATTCTACTTTAAATATTATTACAACTTAACATTCGGTCAGTAAAAGAAGCGCAAGCTCTTTACGCTAGGTTGATGAAACTGATCAATTTAACTGTTTTCTTTTTCTTCCCATCATTCTTGATTAAAAGTCTGATATGAATAAATCAGGTAAAACTAAAAAAAAACACCCTAATGTTTTCCTATTGGCTTCAATCTTTATCTTTACTCAGATTTGTCTCTCCACAAATGTAATTATGTGCGTCTCGACAAAGTCCTCAACCAATTAAGTACGTCGTAGGTATAGTGAAATTTTAACCTAGTTATTAATTGATCAGTTGTTAGTCCGAACTTGGATACCAAATCTTCTTTTAACCTAAATCCTCCGTTTCTTGTACATATAACTTTTTTATATATAAAATCATTGTTGGTGGTCTTTCACGGCGCCAACCATAAAAATAAATAAATTGAAGCTTCGTATTACTGGTTGGTTCCAATTCTGACTTTCCTGCTAGTGAAAGGAAGTCTCATAGTCTGTACTCTGTACTTCTGTAGTCCCCAACAATAATGTGGGGACCACATTTCCAATATAAATATGAGCCCTCCTCAAACATTTCTTCTAACCGAATTATTTCACTTGTTCTGCTAGCATGATTTTGAACAAGATGAATCAGGGAAGTTTGGCAACTGCCATCCTCTTTACTTTGGTGCTGCTCCTGTTAGCATCTCAGCTATCTGCACAACCTCGTATAATTTGTGATCCCATTCGTAAATGTTGCTGGTACCCGAACAAGCCTGGTTGCACCAAGCCACCAAGAGAAGATGCAACCTATTCTCGGCAAACTTCAAAATAAGTCGCCGCCTCTAGTTTCTACTTCAAATAGAAGTCTTGCACTGCTCTTTTAATTTTCTGTTAGAGATATGTTTGATGTTTCTGTTCCCTTGGTTTTATGTGTTCAATTGCCGTTATGTATGATTCTTGGAATTAATGTTAAGTCTTAAGATTTATGAGCTATTCATATTTTTACTATGATATATATCTTACACAACAAGAATGAGACACTTTTTGCGACGGACTACCGTCATAAATGCACTTTTTTACTCGCAAAAAGTGTCTACGTTGTTGTAGTGTTATATATTCCTCGCTTAATTTGTCCATGGAAATACATTCCTGTTATTTTTTGCAGCTCTCTTTCTAATTTAATATATATAATTTTTTTTTTGAAAAAGTGGTATTTTACCACCGATTTCATTATGAAACGAAAGAATTCATACAACAGGCTCAAAATAAAACGCTAGCATACAATCCATCTACATCTAGCAATCAATAAAAGTCTAATCACAAATCAAAATATCAAACCAAAATAACATTGAACATCATAGGCATACTAGCAAAAACATAAAAAAAGGTAATACTAAATGGAGTCAGAAGTGACAATAACACTAGAAGAGGAGGCACTAGCTGGTGAGGATGAAATACTAGATAGAAGGCCCGTAGCACGATCGATAGCATCAATAACTGCTCTGTCTCTCAAATCATCAGCTAGGTCCAACCCTTGTAAACCAAGACCAAGGTCCTCGTTTGAAGCCAGCGGGGAGCTGCCCTAGTCCTGTGCATCCGTGTCGGATAATACTAGAAGACGACTCATCTGAGACAAAGAAGAAACATCAAAAAACATAATAAAAAATAACTTGAAATAAGAATTATCTAATCTCGACTTACAATATATATAATTTAAGCAATTAATTAATTATTGGGTCCGCCGTTGGTGAACCCTTTTGCTCACAATTTTTTTTTTGATTGAATAAAAATCTAAAAATATTGGAATTAAGCAATTTTTGCTCACAAATTTCATTTTCATTTGATTACGTACTGCAATTGTAGCAACGGTATGTTTATGGTTTTTCGATAGTCAAAATTAGCTGGTGGACCTGGTCTAGTAGTTGGAAGTCAAAGCCAGAGAAAAGTTAAAGTAAGCTTAACCTCAACAACCACTTTGAAGTTTGAAATACATTGTTTTAGACGATAAATTTAACCAACCTAGTCAATTTACATCATTGTCTTGGGTGACTGTGCGATATAGTTGAGAGGAATCTTGGGTGGGAATCTCTTAAACAGTGCATACATCAGCAGTTGCTAGACATAATTAAAAATAAAGTCAAATGGGTGTAATTTGGGTTTGCCTAACTACTAGTTGTGTGGGTAATTAAGGAAACGTAATGTGGAGAACAAGATTAACGGTTCAGATCGACCGTTTAAATTTTAAAAACTCGAATATTGAGCCATAGCACCGTAGGTCTCTATACAATCAATAGCACCTTAGCCTCACCATATATATATATATATATATATATATATATATATATATATATATATATATCGAGAGAGATGGGCTACGGTGAGTTGCGAAGTAAAACACGTTTCTACTTCACGCCGTATTTTTATTTTGAAAGTCCAAACGACTGATCCGAATCGTTAGATGTTTAATCCATATTGAAATGTGCTTGGAGACCAAATTTTACATTTTTTGGAAAAATTTTACTATTTATTAAGCATTTTTTAAAATTGCTGTTTTGCTGTGAACAGTAAAAAACAGTAAAATTTTCTGGACCATCAGATCAGCGACTTTCAAAATTGCTTAGTAAATAGTAAAAAAATTTCAAAAAATCTAAAAATTTGGTCTCCAAGCACATTTCAATGTGGAGAACAAGATGAATGGTCCGGATCGACGTTTTGAACTTTAAAATCGCAAAATATGAGCGTGAAGTAAAATAGTCGCTTTACTTCGCAACTCACCATAGCTCGCCTCTATATATATATAGAGAGAGTTAGGCTGGGGTGCTATGGATAGCATAGTGGCCTCCCGTGCTACGGCTCAATATTCAAGTTTTCAAAATCCAAACGGTCGATCCGAACCGTTCATTGTTTAATCCATATTGAAATGTGCTTGGAGACCAAATTTTACATTTTTTGGATTTTTTTTGCTATTTATTAAGATGGTTTGAAATCGCTGTTTTCCAGTGGTGCAGAATTTTAATAAAAACAGCGATTTTTAAACCATCTTAATAAATAGCAAAAAAATTCCAAAAAATGTAAAATTTGGTCTCCAAGCACATTTCAATATGGATTAAAGAATGAACGGTTCAGATCGACCATTTGGATTTTGAAAACTTGAATATTGGGCCGTAGCACGGGAGGCCACTATGCTATCCATAGGACCCCAGCCTAACTCTATATATATATATATATATATATGAGTACGGCTAACGCGCTTCCTCTAGCATATGGGCCGAAATGCTTCCGGTAGAAATTTGAAATTTTAAAATCCAAAAAGTCGATCTGAACCGTTCATCTTCTTCTCCATATTAATATCTGCTTGGAGACCAAATTTTACATTTTTCTGAAATTTTTTACTATTTATTAAGCCATTTTGAAAATCGCTGATCCAACGGTAGCTTCTGATTTTTACTGTTTGGTAAGCCACTGTTGGATCAGCGATTTTCAAAATGGCTTAATAAATAGTAAAAAATTTCAGAAAAATGTAAAATTTGGTCTCCAAGCAGATATTAATATGGAGAAGGAGATGAACGGTTCAGATCGACTTTTTGAATTTTGAAATTGGAAATTTCCACCGGAAGCATTTCGGCCCATATGCTAGAGGAAGCGCGTTAGCCGTACTCATATATATATATATATATATATATATATATATATATATATATAGAGTAATGCTACGCTACTTCGCGAAGTAAACGACCTGTTTTACTTCACGTTTCTGACCCTTCGATCTGCTTCAAAAATTATGCTGATCTGATCTAAAACGGGTGGAACTGGACACCTCCATTTGAGCTCCCTTTTTATATCCTATCTAATTATATGAATTGGAGATCTCCAATTAATTCACGGACGAGCTCCTCCCACTGTTTCTCCTTCTCTCTCACGCGAAAAAGAAAACCCTAGATGCTGAGAGAGTGGCAGAGGCGATCAGCGCCAAAACCAAAAGAAATCCCAGTGCAACCTAAAGAAACCCCATTTAAATCCAATTTAAACCCCAGACTCTCTCTCAGAGGCGATCAGTGGCGCCTCCGACTCTCTCTCAGAGGCGATTAGGTGCGCTTTCTCTCTCTGATCTGTTATTTTACTGGCATAAATGTAAACATCAGTACTCATTAAAAGTTGGTTTATTAGTGTAACAAATTGGTACTATTATACTGATTCTGTGATTGTTGGTTCAGCACATGGCCAAGAAGTCAACACTCGGGTCTAGGCGTGTTGGTTCATGTTCTAAAATGCAATATTTTGTGAAGTCTTGTTTTAGGGCTATCTAATGTCTAACCTTACTGAATTGAAAATGCCGTACTTACACACCTACAAGTAATAAAAATTTCCTCCACACATCCTTTCTCAATTGCTTTGAAATTCTGTCCAAACCAAATTTTTTGAAGTATAATGATACCCGTAATTAATGTGCACAAGTGATCATATGTGCTTTGAGTTAAAACTTGTAAATGTGAACTTTCCTTCTTGCTTCTGGAGATGTGTTTGGGGGCAACAACAACATGACTTGCGAGTTGCCAGTAAATATTTTCCTGGTTCTTTTGTTTCTGCTCTTGGTTCGGTCAATTTCAATTTTCAGGTCAAATTGAAAATCATTTGTTCCCTACCAGACAGATCTGACCATTTTATTTTTCTATTCTTTTGTATGTGACACGAGGGTGGAAACTGGATTGTGCATACCTAGGGGAAAAAGGCATGTGCATTGCTGTAGCGTGTTCTATGTATTTTTATTAGATTATAACATATTATATGCAATGAGAGTTTATTAGATTCAAAACTAAATAACTAACTATTGCATACATTTCAGCTTCAGATAACAGCTTCTGTCAAACTTGTTATTTTGCTTAACAATAAATGCAGTACCTTCTGTACTAAAAATTGATATATATTTATTTTTATATTTACTTCATATAGCTGGTGCAGCAAGTCGTATATTAAGAAGAAGACAGATAAATAAAGAGATTAATTAGTATTCCTAGGTACTTATTTTCACTCTTGACATAAAAAAGTTTCTTTGATCTGTCTGTTAAGTCGTACATGATTATTTGGTTGATAAATTTACTTTGTAGAATATGTAGAGGTGTCAATTTTTGGAACAGGTTCAGGATATATCATTTTTGGTGATACTTCATAGTAGCTTAAGATTTTAATTTCATGATACTTAGTCTATTTTGGTGTCTTGTAGCTTAATATCTAACCATGTTTTGATTTTATTTGTGTAGACGAAATGAGCAATCAATATAGTCGTTCTTCATCAAACCCCTTTTGCAAGACATGCTAGTCTATGGTTGTAAAGGTTGCAAGGACCAAGAAGAACTATGAAAAAGAATTTTATAGTTGTTCAAATTGCAATGAGTGGAATGGTAGGTGCGACATCACTACCGATTTCAATAACATAACTCAACTGCGCAACATCACAAAAAGGGTTCAAGATATAGATTTGAAGCCGAAATCACTTTGGTACTCAAGAAAATACTAGTCGGGAGTAATTATACTTTGTGTATTGATGTGTGTACTTTGTGTGTTAATTGTTGTTAATTAGTGTAGTTTGTTAATTATTGTTAATTATTGTAAGCATGTATGAATTTATTGTTTTTACCAACTCGGTTACACATGAATTGCGTATGTTTTGTACTTAAGTGCATCACTGTTTGTGTATGTTATTTCTACTCCTTGTTATATGGAAAATTAATGTCAATTTATATCATGAAAAATGGTTCAAAAGGTCAAGGTCTTAGTGTAATGATATTATATATGGTCATTACTTACAAAACCGTGGCACAACAATTACATGCATGCAGCAATAATGCAAGAGATTATTAACCAAAGACCCTGAAAAGTACACATATTCCAAATAACATAGTTCAAATTAACATAGTCCAAATCTAAACAAATTAACATAGTCCAAATTTAAGTTGCAAATCTAAACAAAGTCCAAACAAATTAACATAGTCTAAACTAAATACACAGTTCATAAATCTTCTTCTTCAGACTCGTAAATTTCTGCCAGCTTTTGAACACCACTCTCCTCATCAGCAACCGCCTTTCGTTTTCCCTCCCCATTGTTTTTCAACTATCACAACGAGCAAACAATGAGCAAAAAATGAAAAAAAAATGAACATAAATATGTCTAATAATTCACCATAAGATATGCAAATAGCAAAGAAAGAACATAAACTTTTTTTTATTGATTTCCTACTTGTACAAAGATTCACTCATTAAATAACAGAATGCTATGATACCACTAAAATGAGCAAACAGATATGATACCATTGGGCAAGTTGAAGTTGAAATTTAGAAATAAAAAATGTAAATAGAATTGTATCATTGGAATGTATATATTTTAAAAATATAAAATAACAAAAATTACCTGCATATGAACTCTCGGATTATTTTCATCTTTATCGACATAAAAGTTATTTGAGCCTACCACTACACTATTAGAAACATCACATGATGACATTGGTTCTCGTCGCTCGTCAGTGGAAGTTGAATGCGAAGACTCGTCTTGGTGGAGATATCCCTCGGCTTTCTCGATGTACTTTTTGAAGCTCTTCTCTTCTAGTTTACCTGCTTAACCATTTATTTAGTGTGCTTTATTTGATGATGAAATGATTGAAATCTAAGAAATTCTAATTGATCGGCACACACAGAAATCCAATTTGCAGATCAATGCTCATTTTAACCCAATTTTTGCTAGATTAAATTATTAATGCTCAATTTAACTCCTAATTTTATAGATTTTATTGTTAGACATCTAGTGCAGATACCTGATCAGGTACTAATTGTACCAGAGTTAGCTAGGATCAGTACCAGTGTGGTATTGATTCTAATTTGCATGATGTGACATTTCTAGCATATAAACTCATCATATAGGTTTAAATCTAGATGAAATCATTAAAATAAATACTATTGTATAAATCAGAGAGTTTTATTTATTTTCATTAAAATAACTTTAGTTAAGTCACAATTGTCCAGTTATAACTTAACATGGAAATAATTTCATATTTTAATAGAGTAACTCCTATATAATATTATATACATATTGTAACTTTGAGCAAAACTAGGGTGTGATATGCTCACCAAGAGAGATTGATGAGCACACCTCCAAATGGCTATCGGATTGATTCCGAACTACAAATCTAAATTGTTAAAATTCAAGTACTCTGTGAGTAATGCATGTACATAAAATATTTTAAAGTTTCGAATTCATTAAGCACATGGTCAAGTGGTCAAAACAATGATGAAAAATTAATACAAAAAACATTTAAAAAAATAATTTATAAAATATTCATTGTTTTGACCGCTTGACCATGTGCTAAATGAATTTGAAACTTTAAAATTTTTGCATGTGCATTCATCACTCACGAAGTACTTGGATTTTAACGGTTTAGATTCGTAGTTCAGAGTCAATCTAATAATCATTTGGAGGTGTGCTCACCAACCCCTCTTGGTGAGCACATCACACCCTAGTTTTGCTTACTAATTCAATTAAGCATTTTTCTAAATTCCAATTTACCCGGGTTGTACAAAGCACTATAACAAAGTTAGTTCAGACACCACTGAAATATATATCAAGACAATAAATTTAATTTGGTACATAAATTGCTTCCTAAAAAAAATCGGTATAGAAATTGAACCTTCGTTTTAGTCTCACATAAAGCTAATTAATAGCAAATGATGCTCAACCAATCAAACGTCAATACAAGTCTTCGCATTCAAATTCATGTGTTCGCCTCTGAGAGAGGAGGCGGAGGCGCTAGTGTTAGTTTGTAATAATCTAGAAGTCAATAATACGATAATTTATCATAAAGCTTTGTTCATGAATTGGATTATTAATATCATTTTGTTGCCTTGAGTATTATTGAATTTATGGATCATTTCGAGTTCATGACTGAAATTGTGAAACTCCATAATATAGATGATATATACTCTTAATCTTAAAAGGTCACTAACCAAGGTAATTAGCAGGAACACTAATTACCGCTATAAGGTTAGTATGTGGATTAAAAGATGGTTAAGTTTTACAAACCATTTGACACGAGATGTCATTTTAATCACATAGATACATGTTCTAGGAACATGGTATTTGACAGACCCCGAATGAGACATTAAATAGAATTGTGTTCGTGTCATTAATGTTTCTCATTCAGTGTCACGTTCTAAAGTATGAGGTATTTATCGTTCCCACTAAGAAATATATATGTGTGAGTGTTATCTAACACTGTCCGTAAAAAGCAGTCATAACGGTAGCATTTCGATATATATAGCTTAGCTGAGGAAGTGATAGTCTGCCAAGAATACTACTTGTCCCTCGTATCTCTATACGAGTTATAGCATCACTGGGCCCCTTGATAGAGTAAGATTATCAGCGCGCGGTATAATTACAAGAGTAATTATATTTGATAATCTGCTCAAGATCAAGAAAAGATTCAGTTAGCAAGGATGACACACATCTACCTTGAAACTGATCTGATAGCTATGAGACAGAAGAACAGACACAAGTAAATTGTTTACTGGATCGTGATATTGTACAGTACAGCATCATCTGTGTAATTGGATGGTCATGATGTGTTGCCAGACGCCACCCATGATTATAGAAGTTAAAACAGTTTTAACTCTATTTACCAACATAACACAGATCCTATTGGGTCACACCATATAGGAGTTAATCGGAGAATCTTATTTTTGATTGATTATAAATTGGTTATGATCAATGATAAGATGGTTATAATTAATTATACGTGTTATAATTAAATTATAAATGTTATGTAAAAATAACAAGCAAAAACATTGGTTAATTTATAAACGTGTATGACACGTTGTATAAAAGTTAACCGGTTAATTTATAAATGTGCATGACACATTGTATAAATTGTCGAAACAACAACCGCAAGAAAAATATATATAATTATTCAGAATAATTATACGAATATTATTTGTGTTCGGGCCGAGGGCATTCGGATCTTTTCAGATTCGACCTTATCCGCATGACACGTCATCGATCATATCCAGATGACATGTCATCGATACCGAAACAAATAACCGAAAGAAAAATATATATATAATTGTTCAGAATAATTATACGAATATTATTTGTGTTCGGGCCGAGGGCATTCGGGTCTTTTCAGATTCGAGCTTATCCGCATGACACGTCATTGATCCTATCCAGATGACATGTCATCAATCCTATCCACAAGGGCAAAATGGTCATTTCACACCTATGCCACCTTGCATGTGTAGAAGCATGGAGAAGGATGTGGAAGGGTGTGGAAGGGGTATTTTGGTCATTTCACATATAAAAGGATGAGGTGTCAATGGCATATCTTGTAAATAGGCCGAACTTGGAGGGCATTTTGGTCTTTTGCAACCGAATCTAAACACTATAAATAGGGGTGGAGGGGTAGAGAGAGAAACATATATTCACATATATACATATGCACATTCACATGTATCTTTTCGTGCAGAAACGAATCGGTATTTTCTCTCTTTCCCGGTTTCTCTCCCAAATAGTGTTTCGGTTGAGAAAAGAAAGTTATACGTAGTTGACGTATAATCTTGTGGGTTGTTGTGGAGAATATTTACGGGATTGATGAATAGTGTTTTACCGAATTTCGCGGTATGTCAGTTTTGCATATTGATGAAACTGAGCAACCGAAAATTCATGATTACGGGTTTTCGTCTTATTCCCGTGAATAGTGTTTTTGCATAATTCCGCGGTTTACGGTATTTCTGGCAGAAGAAATAAACCACTCTCCGGTTAGTCCTGGTGGATTACCGATAGAGGTATCACACGTGTGATACTCCGAGTCGACTCCTTTCCTGGTGAGGCTCTACTCGCTCGGTCTGCATTCCAACTGTGATTTGGAAACAAGGTATAAATATGTTATATTAATCTATTTAATTTGTAAGTAGATTAAAGTTTTAGAAATCAATCATGGAGTAGATCTGTAAAAAGGATTAAAAGGGTCCTTGCAATGAAAGACTTCAGAAGGAACTCTGCTTTGGTCTTTCCGGCATATCCCTTTTAATTCACGGCTTGAGTTAGAAGTAAAAATTTTTGTTTTACGTTCTTTCCGCAGCTTAAGCCTAAAAGGGTTTGGTTACCGCAAAACCCCAAAAGTGGTATCCGAAAACCCTACAGCTAGGTGAGCCGGTACAGCTGATCACCTCTGAGAGGGAGAGAGAGAGGGGCGACTGAGAGAGAGGAACTGGGTTTTGGCGTGAGGAAGAAAGTTTGGCGCTGATCGCCTCTGCCTCTCTCTCGCGTCTAGGGTTTTCTTTTTCGCGTGAGAGAGAAGGAGAAACAGCGGGAGGGAGATGTCCGTGAATTAATTGGAGTTCTCTAGTACCGCCCATTTTAATTGGGGAAAATCAGAAGGCCAAATGGAGGTGTCCAGTTCCGCCCGTTTTAGATCAGATCAGCGCAATTTTTGAAACAGATCAGAGGGTCAAAAACGTGAAGTAAAACAGGTCGTTTACTTCGCGAAGTAGCGTAGCATTACTCTCTCTCTCTCTCTCTCTCTATATATATATATAGTGACTAATGTGCATTCAATGTATATGAGCCAAAATGCATACGGTCCAAATTCGACTTTTCAAAATCCAAACAGTCGATCCGAACCGTTCATCTTGTTCTCTATATTAATATGTCTTTGGAGACCAAATTTTATATTTTTCTAAATTTTTTTACTATTTATTAAGTATTTTACAAAATTGTTGATCCAACGGTGGCTTAACAACACAGTAAAATCAGCAGCCACCGTTGGATCAACAATTTTGTAAAATACTGAATAAATAGTAAAATAATTCAGAAAAATATAAAATTTGGTCTCCAAGCACATATTAATATGGAGAACAAGATGAACGGTATGGATCGACCGTTTGGATTTTGAAAAGTCAAATTTAGACCGTATGTATTTCGGCCCATATACATTCGAATGCACATTAGTCACTCTCTCTCTCTCTATATATATATATAGAGAGAGAGATGGGCTACGGTGAGTTGCGAAGTAAAGTGACTATTTTACTTCACACTCATATTTTGTGATTTGAAAATTCAAACGACCGATCCGAACCGCTCAACATGATCTCCATATTGAAATGTGCTTGGAGACCAAATTTTACATTTTTTGAATTTTTTTACTATTTATTAAGCAATTTTGAAAGCTGCTGTTTTGCTGTGAACAGTAAAAAAAACAGTAAAAATTTATGGACCATCAGATTAGCGATTTTCAAAATTGCTTAATAAAAAGTGAAAAAATTCCAAAAAAAAATGTAAAATTTGGTCTCCAAGCACATTTCAATATGGAGATCATGTTGAGCGGTTCGGATCGGTCGTTTGAATTTTCAAATCACAAAATATGAGTGTGAAGTAAAATAGTCGCTTTACTTCGCAACTCACCGTAGCCCATCTCTCTCTCTCTCTCTCTCTCTCTATATATATATATATAGGGTCCAGCTAATTTACTGCCGGCAGCATTTTAGCTGGAGGTGCTGCTGGATTTTTTTTTTGATGGTCCAAACAACAAATCCAAACCGTTAGATGTTTAATCTATACTATAATCTACTTGGAGACCTACTGTTATATTTTTTGGAATTTTTTTACTATTTATTAAGCTGGTTTGAAAACCGTTGTTTTCAATGATGCAGAAATTTACTGAAATCAGTGGTTTTCAAACCAGCTTAATAAATAGTAAAAAAATTTCAAAAAATGTAAAAGTAGGTCTCCAAGTAGATTATAGTATAGATTAAACATCTAACGGTTTGGATTTGTTGTTTGGACATCACAAAATAAAAAAAAAGGCCATCAGTACCGCTGGCAGAAATGCTGCCGGCAGCAAATTAGCCACTGCCTATGTATATATATATATATATCAAAATTAGCTGGTGGACCTGGTCTAGTAGTTGGAATAGTCAATGCCACAGAAAAGTTAAAGTAAGCTTAACCTCAACAACCACTTTGAAATACATCAAGTTGTTTTAAACGATAAATTTAACCAACCTAGTCAATTTACATCATTGTCTTGGGTGACATGCAGTGCGATATAGTTAAGAGGAATCTTGGGTGGGAATCTCTTAAACAGTGCATACATCAGCAGTGGTTAGACGTATTTAAAAAGAAAGTCAAATGGGTGTAATTTGGGTTTACCTAGCTACTAGTCGTGTGGGTAATTAAGGAAACGAAATGCGCACCATTTGTTTTGATCTTTTAAGAGGGGCTGATTTTACCTTTCATTGAGAACACCGAGGTGGAAAAAGGCATATTTTGGTCAGTATATGAACTGCACAACGCTTTCGACACGCAAGTTAGAAATAAATTTTCAAGACTATAAATACTATTTTCACGTTTTATATATTTTTAATTAATTTCAAGTCGGAAATCTCATTAAGTAAGGAATAATGGAGATAAGAAGTTTGCAATTTGGCACACATAGAGTAATGTAAAAGTTGAGGGCTGATATACCACCTTTTATTCCAAATAACTTCAAGAAGAATAAAGTAAATTATAGAAAAGGAATGTACGTACGCTAATACTAATTAAGGCATACATTCTAAGAGTACAAAGTGAACTTGGAATTGAAGTAGGTAAAGTCAACTTGAAATAATAAAGTCCAATTAAGCAACTTCATCCCTTGGTTGAGCAACGCCGAAAGAATGGTGTGGTTCGTGGCAATTCCCAGTATTGGGATCACATACTAATGGACTAATTTTCTCTTTTTCTTCATGAATAACTGAATCATCTTTTGTTTGCTCATCTTTATCAGATTCTGAAACGAAGGAATTGGTTTTCGGTTGCTTACAAATCTGAGTAATGGGATCACACACAATCCTGGTACTTGGGCCTTTGCATAGTTTCGTGATGGGATCACATATGATCGAGGGCTGAGATTTAGATGCATCTTCTTCTCCAGATGCTTGCCCCGGAGAGTCGGTAGTAGCTTCTTCATTCAGCTTGGGGTTATCACCTGGATGTGGATTGTTGCACTGTGTTGTGCCAGGAATGCAATCATTTTCGGGATAAGCGTCTTCATCAGATGCTTCCACCGGAGAGTTGGCAACAGTTTCTTCATTCAGCTTGGGGTTATTACCTGGATGTGGGTTGTTGCAGTGTGTGGTTCCAGGAAGGCATATTATTCTTTGAGCATCATCTTCACTTACAGTTTCATTCTGAGCACAAGAACTAAAGCTTATTGAGACCAGAAAAGCAATAACTATTAATCTTCTTAAAGGATGATCCATCTGAAATTTTCAAAAAATTATTTTCTACTTTATTTTTTGGTAAATCAGGAATGGATTTGATTGGAGGGCTGGCGCAAGTAGTTAAATCAGAAGGTAATTAGTTATTCTTTTCTGTGCTCTGTCCAGTTATATAATGCCTGCTCTTATATAGGTGCGAGCCTAATCCACTTGTGGAGATTGAAAATAACATATTGGGAAATCCGGGTACATCTGATGGTACCTACATTTGTCTTCACATGCATAGTAGACTTGTTCAATTCAATGCATGTGTAAGACTAATTATTCTGTTCACACCATGACAAATTTCTCAAAAGATAATCGATCGTCTGAGGTTAACCAACTCTTTCAACAAGTATTAATTAACACGTATAGGTAGGTAGGTCAATTTCACACCATGATCTGAATGGATTGAATTTTAACCCATCGAATCCGTATTGACCTCTTAAATAAATATGATTCGAGTTTTTACATGTTCTCGAACCCTTTTTAAAGCATGTTTAGTTATTAAAAAATTATCATGGAATTAATCATTATTATTAATATACACCTTAATTTTTTTTTTCTTTTTTGTAATAAATATTATCAATGTGTGAGGTACGTAAATCTAAGTGTATGAGATTAACATTTTTTATTACGTGATTATCTATTGAAATTTTTATATATTCTTTGATATTGTAATTCTTTCTGATTTTATTGTGGTTAATTTAAAAATTAAATTCAATATTCTATACAAAAGTTTATTTTCATGACAAATACCGAAAATAGTCCTAGTACATAAAAGGAAATCAAGTCTCCAATTTTCTACGCATGTTACATCATTATTTGTCTATATTTCCTTATTTATCTTTATCATATTGTTCATGTGTTATGATTTTTTTCCTTATTTTAGAAAGATATGTGTTTTCTATGCCCAAGGTACAATATAACTCTTATATAAATATTAAACTTTATTTGTTGGCATAAATCATTATTCAACTAATTGTATTGTTTACCATTCTACACGCTTTTAACGTTTTGTAAAATAAATTTGTTAATTTGTTCCCAAACTTTGCTCAACACAAAAATTATTTTACAGAAGTTGTACCTATTAAATATTTGTAAACCTGTTATTTTAATAACAGGTACACAAATAACAGTTATACGCAGTTTGGTCTGGTTGAGGAGTTATTCTATTATTTATATGTTTTGTAATCATCTTTCTGGTAATGAAGTTATGCACGGATCTTTAATGTTAGAAAAAAGTTACCACAGGCCTCCAAACAAGGACAATTTGGTTTGGATCAAAGTAAAGCACCTTTGAACTTCGCACAATGCATGCTAAGCTGTGTGGTAAGTATGGGCTCTATGTTGTCTCACGACCCAGTTAGCCAGTTACGTCAAGTGGCAGGTCAAGTGAGGAGATGAAATCAAAATGTTAACTTTTTTTCAAACTGATATTTAATTGCTAGATTCGAAATTAAAATCTGACTATAAATTTTTGTAAAATTTTCAAGTTCTATTAATAAGTATACATAAAAATGTAAATCTCATATATATATATATATAGGAAAATGCTAATATGCTATGCGTAGCATAGAGGGTCTTTGTGCAACGGCTCAATATTTGAGTTTTCAAAATCCTAACGGTCGATCCGAACTGTTCAACATGATCTCCATATGAATATGTACTTGCAAACCAAATTTAACATTTTTTGAAATTTTTTTACTATTTTTTTAGATAGGTAGAAAATCACTTGATTTGAAAATTCTGCACCATTCAGATCTAGTGATTTTCTACATATCTAAAAAAATAATAAAAAAATTCTAAAAAATGTAAAATTTGGTTTGAAAGTACATATTCATATGAAGAACATGTTGAACAGTTCGGATCGACCGTTAGGATTTTGAAAACTCAAATATTGAGCCGTTGCACGGATGCCCTCTATGAAGGATTTCATGATGCGGCAAGGCGGTAAAATAAAAAAATTTAATCTTCTTACAAGCATCAACGGATCTATTTTATTATGTTAATTTTATTCAAACAATTCATATACACAAATAATTATCTACTCATTCATTTATCACAAATTTATCTACTAAATGTGATTTAGATATACCTCTACCAAATGTCAATGTGGTAAATAGAGAGAAGTCGAATTCTCTTCTAAATCTCTTGGATACCTTTGTTTGTTGAAACAACCTCCTAGTGTTCACCTTGAACTAAACAAGAATTAGAAAGACCTTGCTAGAGGTCTTAATCTAATCTAAGCTTAGAACCTAGTTAATAACCCTTCTTGTTCTTCTAGTAATTCTTCGTTAGAAAAACTAATAATATGAGAGGAAGAGATAGCGACGACTAGGAGGGAGAGGAAGAGAAGGAAATAATTTTTTCTTCTTTAGAAAATTACTTGCTTGCTTACTTAATCAATACCTTCTCTACCTCTCCTTATATACAAATATACTAGGGTTTCCATTGTGTAACATTCATAGTATAATTCTCCTTATTAAAAGAGCCAACCCTAGCCGCTGCTATAGTGCGCGCTACAGTAACTGCCATAGTACTAGCCTCAACTCATATTAATTTTGGGTTTTAATAAACTTATGTTATAATAATGTTCTGCACATTATTATATTTATGTGTTATGTATATTATACTATATAATATGCACCATATTATACCAAATAATATATATGTACACTTCTCATAAATTTGTATTCGTTCTAAGCAGTCATGATATTTATCTATCACATGTATATTATTTCATGTCATATGAAACAATATACATATAAATAAAATATCCTTCTTGTTTCTCGTTCAGTTGGTGTGACCTATATGGAGGATCCGTGTTATGTTGGCAATGACATAAAACATTTTGTTACCATAAACTATAAGCGGTATTCTAGCTATACATTATAGTTACCCAAATAACATAGATGTAAAGTATCCCTTTTACAATACATGATCATTTAAGTAATGTTATCAACATTTATAGACTACAATGTATTTTAATCAACATGACAAACTTATCATGGTATATTAGTGTTCCATACTAATAACCAAGTTTGTGAACATTTTAGAGATTTATGTTTGTCATCATATAGAGTTCTATGGTTCAAGATCAAGAGCATCTTCTTGAACACTTCTATATATAAACATAAATTTCATGGAACAAAATGCAAGCAACATCCAATTCATAAACATAACATGTAAAAATAATCAATATAAGATAATTTTTAGAACACATATCTAACACTCTATGCTACGTATAGCATCGTAGCCAACTCCAAACACACACACACACACACACACACACATATATATATATATATAGGACTTGGCTACGGTGCTATGGGTAGCTAAGAGGCCTCCCATGCTACGGCTCAATATTCGACTTTTCAAAATCCTAACAGTCGATCCGAACCGTTCATCTTATTCTCCATATTAATATGTGCTTGGAGACCAAATTTTACATTTTTTGGAAATTGTTTACTATTTTTTTAGATTTATTGAAAATTGCTGTTTTTCAGACAAATCTGGACCATAAAAAACAACGATATTCAATAAATCTAAAAGAATAGTAAAAAATTTCCAAAAAATGTAAAATTTGGTCTCCAAACACATATTAATATGGAGAACAAGATGAATGGTTCGGATCGACCGTTAGGATTTTGAAAAGTCTAATATTGAGCCGTAGCACGGGAGGCCTCTTAGCTACCCATAGCATATTAGCCAAATCCTATATATATATATATATATATATAGTAAAGCTAGGATGTGATGTGCTCACCAAGAGAGTTTGGTGAGCACAACTCCAAAAGTTCATCGGATTGACTTCAAACGCCGAATCTAAACCGTTGAAATCCATGTGCTTCATGAGTGATGCATGTGCATGCAAAATTTTGAATGTTTCGAGTTCATTTGCTACACGGTCAAGCGGTCAAAGAAATAATAAAAATTGACTATATAAATGTAAATGCATGGAGGGGTTTGTGCATTGGAATGCATGGAAGGGTTTTTGCATTGGACCATAAATCTAAAATTCAAAATCCAAATGACCAATCCAAACCGTTCATCTTGTTCTCCATATTAATATGTGCTTGGAGCCCAAATTTT
This sequence comes from Carex rostrata, assembly GCA_964058875.1. NCBI lineage: Eukaryota > Viridiplantae > Streptophyta > Magnoliopsida > Poales > Cyperaceae > Carex > Carex rostrata. The sequence continues at coordinate 2,802,495 of CAXKVT010000008.1, read as the reverse complement.
ACATTTTTCTGAATTTTTTTACTATTTATTAAGTATTTTACAAAATTGTTGATCCAACGGTGGCTTAACAAAACAGTAAAATCAGTAGCCACCGTTGGATCAACAATTTTGTAAAATACTTAATAAATAGTAAAAAAATTCAGAAAAATATAAAATTTGGTCTCCAAGCACATATTAATATGGAGAACAAGATGAACGGTTTGGATCGGCCATTTGGATTTTGAATTTTAGATTTATGGTCCAATGCACAAACCCTCCATGCATTGCAATACACCATAGCCCATCTCTCTCTCTCTCTTTATATATATATTTAGGGTCTGTCTAAATTGCTGCTGGCAGCATTTCGGCAGAGGTGCTGCCGGGGCTATATATAGTCGTGTGATGTCCAAACAACAAATCCAAACCGTTAGATGTTTAATCTATATTATAATCTACTTGGAGACCAAATTTTACATTTTTTTGAATTTTTTTACTATATATTAAGCTGGTTTGAAAACCGCTGATTTCAGTAAATTTCTGCAGCATTGAAATCAGCGGTTTTCAAACCAGCTTAATATATAGTAAAAAAATTCCAAAAAATGTAAAATTTGGTATCCAAGTAGATTATAATATAGATTAAACATCTAACGGTTTGGATTTGTTGTTTGGACATCAAAAAATAGAAAAAACAGTGGCAGCACCGCCGGCAGAAATGCTGCCGGCAGCAAATTAGCCACAGCCTATATATTTATATATATATATATATATATATATATATATATATATATATAGAGTTAGGCTGGGGTGCTATGGATAGCATAGTGGCCTCTATGCTACAGCTCAATATTCGAGTTTTCAAAATCCAAACGGTCGATCCGAACCGTTCATCTTATTCTCCATATTAATATCTGCTTGGAGACCAAATTTTACATTTTTCTGATTTTTTTACTATTTATTAAGTATTTTACAAAATTGTTGATCCAACGGTGGCTGCACAAAATAGTAAAACTGTTGGATTAGCGATTTTCAAAGTGGCTTAATAAATAGTAAAAAAATTCAGAAAATTATAAAATTTGGTCTCCAAGCAGATATTAATATGGAGAATAAGATGAACTGTTCGGATCGACTGTTTGGATTTTGAAAACTCGAATATTGAGCCGTAGCATAGATGCCACTATGCTATCCATAGCACCCCAGCCTAACTCTCTCTATATATATATATATATATATATATATGTGGGCTATGGTGCATTGCAATGCATAGGCACCTTTGTGCATTACACCATAAATCACCAATTCAAAATCCAAATGATCGATCCAAACCGTTCATCTTGTTCTCCATATTAATATGTACTTGGAGACCAAATTTTACATTTTTTGGAATTTTTTTACTATTTATTAAGCCACTTTGAAAATTGCCGATCCAGTGGTCCAGAAATTTTTACTGTTTTTACTGTTCACCCGAATTTGCAGATTTTCAATAAATCTAAAAAAATAGTAAAAAAATTCCAAAAAATGTAAAATTTGGTCTCCAAGCACATATTAATATGGAGAACAAGATGAACGCTTTGGATCGGTCATTTGGACTTTGAATCGATGGTTTATGGTCCAATGCACAAGGGTGCCTATGCATTGCAATGCACCATAGCCCATATCTCTCTCTGTATATATATATAGTGTGACTAATATGCATTCGGTAGCACTTCGGCCGAAGTGCTACCGATTCATTTTTTGATTTTTAAAGTCTAAATGATCGATCGAAACCGTTAGATGTCATCTCCATATTAAAATGTGCTTGGAGACCAAATTTTACATTTTTTGGAATTTTTTTTACTATTTATTAAACCACTTTGAAAATCGCTGATCCAACGGTAGCTTCTGATTTTTCCTGTTTGGTAAGCCACCATTAGATCAACGATTTTCAAAGTGGCTTAATAAATAGTAAAAAAAATTCTAAAAAATGTAAAATTTGGTCTCCAAGCACATTTTAATATGGAGATGACATCTAACGGTTTGGATCGATCATTTAGATTTTAAAAATCAAAAAATGAATTGGTAGCACTTCGGCCGAAGTGCTACTGAATGCATATTAGTCACACTCTATATATATATATATATATATATGTATATAGATATATATATATATATATGAGTACGGCTAACGCGCTTCCTCTAGCATATGGGCCGAAATGCTTCCGGTGAAAATTTGAAATTTCAAAATCCAAAAAGTCGATCTGAACCGTTCATCTTCTTCTCCATATTAATATCTGCTTGGAGACCAAATTTTACATTTTTCTAAATTTTTTTACTATTTATTAAGCCATTTTGAAAATCGCTGATCCAACGGTAGCTTCTGATTTTTACTGTTTTGTAAGTCACCGTTGGATCAGCGATTTTCAAAATGGCTTAATAAATAGTAAAAAAATTTAGAAAAATGTAAAATTTGGTCTCCAAGCAGATATTAATATGGAGAAAAAGATGAACGGTTCAGATCGACTTTTTGGATTTTGAAATTTTAAATTTCCACTGGAAGCATTTCGGCCCATATGCTAGAGGAAGCGCGTTAGCCGTACTCTATATATATAATAACTCAAAATTTAAAACTTAAAAGTCAAAATAAAACCATTAGATGCGATCTATATTATTTTCTCTATGTGCTCATAAAAAATTATCACATTTCAATTTTGTTTTTATGTGAATCAATAAGTTCAAAAATCAATGTCTAGAAATCATCCACATTAGTGCATTTTTTACAAGCTCTTGATAACAATCAAAATAAATTGAAAAATCATAATTTTTTACACTTGCATAAATAAAATGATGTAGATCATATCCAACGGTTTTATTTTGACATTTAAGTGTTAATATTAAATTATTAAAGTTTTTAAAAATAGTGGAGGCACAAAATGAAGGATGTGTGTTTTGAAAGTTATCTTTTAATAATAATTTATGTGTTGTTCATGATTTTATTACGAATATTATTATTCTTGTTCCTTGAGATTTATATGTTATATCTTTGGAAGTATTCAAGAGATGCTTTTGGTCTTGAATCATAGAACTCCTAAGATGACAAACATTTAATCACTAAATAAGTTCACAATCGTGGTAATTAAGGAGAAACATTAATTACCGAGGAAGATTGTCATGTAAATTAAAATACATTGAAGTTCTATAAATGTTGATAAAGGATTATCATTTAATTACATGAATATATAAAATGTGTATTTTATATATTGAACATGACCTAAATAAATGGAACATTATATGGATTGTGTTTTGTGTCATTAATGTTTCCATTGTGTCTTTAGAATCTTAGATATGAGATGTATATGTTTTTCACATGAGAAGCATATAATGTGATTGCTGTTTTATTGTTATAGGCAGAAAATTAGCTTGTTTTTCTCCCAAATGAGCCCCCTTAAATAGGCAAGGGTTAGGGCAACCCTTTGTGTAAGGTTTGAATCAATTACACAAATGCCACTAGCCTTGTTTAGCCATCTCATGCTCTCTTTAATCTCATCTTATGGTTGGTTCAATAAATTAATTTATGAACAAATAATATTATTCATATTATTCTATTAAACAATATTTATATTATTCTTATAATGTATTTAAACATTATACCAAATAATATTTGCATAACTTCATAAATTTTTTTATGGTCTAAGCATGTCATATTATGACATTTTATTTTAGCATTTCATCACATGTATTTTATCTTATACATCATTATGAAATGTAAAATACTTGTTGTTTCTCTTCAATTGGTGTGACCGTATAGAGGATCTATGTCATCTTGGCAATAATATAAAACTTTATATTATTGACTATAAGAGGTTCTATCATTACATTATAGTTATCCAAACGACATAGTAATCATTTACTCAATCCACTAATTTTGTGTCTATCCTTGTTACATAATATTATGAATAATATGCAAAATAGGATCGTGTCATTTTTGCATTATATTCGTTTTCTTGGTCTCTCAAGTGAATTATAATTATAACCAGTGTTTTAAAATGCGGCCGCATGGGCCGCATATGCGGCCGCATATGCGTATGCGGTCGGCAGCCGTGCTCAGAATGCCCATGCGGTTTTCCATGCGGTTTTGACCATGCGGCCGCATATGCGGTCCGAATATGCGGTCATGCGGAATTTTCCATGCGGCCATGCAGTTTTCCATGCGGATTCAATGGTCTGAATTTGATATTTTTTGTACCCATCTTAATAAATAGTAAAAAAAATCAGAAAAATGTAAAATTTGGTCTCCAAGCACATATTAATATGGAGAATAAGATGAACGGTTCGGATCGACTGTTTGAATTTTGAAAATAAAAATATGTTCATTTTACAAATAGATCCTTATGTCCATAGAAGCCTTTGCCATATATATATACGTGAATTTTTATTTTAAAATTGATCCGCATATATAAATCCGCATGAAAATCCGCATATGCGTCCGCATACCGCATATGCGGTATGCAGTGGCCTTCCGCATGCATGAACAAAACCGCATTTTAAAACACTGATTATAACTACATCAGTTATATTGCATGTGATATAATTCCACTTTACCAAGGGGCCCAGTAATATCATAACTCAAATTGAGGGACAATGATAATATTAACATATAGATTTCTTCCGCACAAGTTATACACAACGAACTGCTATTTTATTTAGTACACATAAAGTGCTTAATGAAACTATTAAGAAGTTTCTTGTTTGCTATTGTCATATAAATAACGTCATTTGTGTATTGAGCCAACTGGTGATAGAAAAAATTTAAATTCTCACCACATAAGCATACACATGAAATCCTACACAAAAAATGGAGGCATTTGAACCCTCCTATATATATATAGAGAGAGAGAGAGAGAGAGAGAGTAAGGTTACCATATATTGCAATGCATAGGCATTTTTGTGCATTGGACTATAAATCATTGGGGACTTGGCTACGGTGCTATGGGTAGCTAAGAGGCCTCCCGTGCTACGGCTCAATATTCGACTTTTCAAAATCCTAACAGACGATCTGAACCGTTCATCTTGTTCTCCATATTAATATGTGCTTGGAGACCAAATTTTACATTTTTTGGAAATTAGTTACTATTTTTTTAGATTTATTGAAAATCGTTGTTTTTCAGACAAATCTGGACCATAAAAAACAGCGATATTCAATAAATCTAAAAAAATAGTAAAAAATTTCCAAAAAATGTAAAATTTGGTCTCCAAACACATATTAATATGGAGAACAAGATGAACGGTTCGGATCGACCCTTAGGATTTTGAAAAGTCGAATATTGAGCCGTAGCACGGGAGGCCTCTTAGCTACCCATAGCATATTAGCCAAATCCAATCATTGGATTCAAAGTCCAAATGACCGATCCAAACCATTCATCTTATTCTCCATATTAATATGTGCTTGGAGACCAAATTTTACATTTTTTGGAAATTTTTTACTATTTTTTAAGATTTATTGAAAATCGTTGTTTTTTTATGGTTCAGATTTGTTTGCAAATAGCGATTTTCAATAAATCTAAAAAAATAGTAAATATTATTCAAAAAATGTAAAATTTGGTCTCTAAACACATATTAATATGGAGAACAAGATGAACAGTTTGGATCGGTCATTTGAACTTTGAATCCAGTGATTTATAGTCCAATTTACAAAAGAGTCTATACATTGCAATGCACCATAGCCCATCTCATATATATATATATATATATATATATATCCCATTTAATTATTATAATAAATAATTATTTAATAACATAATCCCAACTCAATAATATCTAATTAATTAAGGATTATTCACCACATCAATTGAAATTTTTTTGTTATCAGTGATATCTAGCTAGGGTCCTTAATTTTGTAACTACTTTTGTATGAGTTGAATACAACTTGCATGTATTAATTATATATATGTTACAATTGGTTGTTTCTGTTTATATTTATTTTCTATTCATATTTGCTTGCATGGTTTTATATTATTTGTTGATTGGTACCTACTATTGCGTGTTTTTAATATAAATGGATGGAGACAGACACACACACACGGGGCTTCACCCTAATAAAAGCATAATTAAAAAAAATATTCTCATAAATTACCAACGGCTCAAAATTAGTTAGTAACAGATGGTGCAAGTGACATTTGCCATCGGTCGAACAACCGCGTCCACTAGATGACATTAGACCCTTAACGACGTCAAATATCAAATGCCGTATGTAGGATCGCCATCGGTTATTTACAAAGTAGATCCAATGGAGTTCTACATTAAACGACTTATTTAACGATCGGAAAATTATTACTCCCATCGGTCTCTAATTTTTTAACAGATGGCGTTGGTGCTTAACGCCATCGGTTTCCGTCGATGGCATATGTTTGTGGATTTTCTATCAGGACGATATGCATCGGTTCAGAATCCAATAGTGGAACGCGATTTTACCAGCTGTAAAAAGATTTTTTTTGTAGTAGTGTATATCTATTCTGCATACAATAATATATGTCAAACAAATGAAATTATTTCTTCAATAACTAAATTAAATAACTTTATAGATGTATATGATGCTTAAACGTACTCGGTCTTTCAATTTAATTGGCTTTGTAAGAGTTTTCACATACATTAATTTTCTGAGACTTTCTCAGAAGAATAAGACATACAATAATTCTAAGAGAGCCAAGTTTAACTTGAAATAGAAATAAAGCCATCTGAAATAAATAAAGTCTAACTATAAGCAGTTTTTTGCCTTGGTTGAGCAATGCCAAAATCATGGCGTGGGTCCCGGCATGTCCCTTCATGGGGATCGCACAATAATGGACTAATTATGAATTATCTCTTTTTCGATCTCCAAGAATAATGGGATTGGATTTCGGGTCCGTTCATCTGTGAGTAATGGGATGACACACTCCCATGGTACTTGGGCCTTCGCATAGTTCCGTAACAGGATGATATATTACCAAGGGTTCTGATTTGGACGCATCTTGTTCTTCAGATGCTTCTACTGGAGAGTTGGCAATATCAGATTTACCAGCATATATGAGCCCTTACACAGCTTTGTATTGGGATCACATATGGTCGAGGGTTCGAATTTGGAGGTATCTTCTTCTGTACCAGCTTCTTCAGTCAGGAAGTGAATACCTGAATTAGGATGACGGCTGTTGCATCGCTTTGTGCCAGGAATGCATACCCCTAAGCTTTGAGTAATATCTCTTGAAGCATTTTCTTCACTTGAGATTAGTGGCAGAACCAGGAATGATCGATAGGGGGTGGGGGAGGGCTAACTATTGATTTGGCACAGCGCAGAGGAAGATAGTCTGTATATTTTATGGGCCTAACTAATTATTAAAGGGGGTCCTGTATATTTTCTATATCATCTCCAAGGATTCCGCCCCTTCTTGAGATTGCATTAAGAGCACTGGAACTGAAGATGAAGGAAACCAGAACAGCAAGAATCAATAATCTTCTTAAAGGTTCATCCATGCATAAGTGGTTACCGTTGGGGAATTATAACTACAAACGAGTTGGAGTCGCTTAATAATGTCTTCAAGTCATCTCGTAAGTTACCAGTGGCCACCAATGTTTTAAAATGTGGTTTTAATGCGGTATGCAGAAGGCTACTATATACCACATATGCGGATTTTAATGCGGACTTATATATGCATATTTTAGTTGTATTTGCAATTCATATAACAGTCCATTCATACAATTTCATAACTATTTGTAATTTTCAAATTTGAACAGCCCACACATATTTCATAAAGATCAAGCCCAACAATGAATCTATTTTTGAGTTTTCAATACAAGCAACCTATATTGATAAAGCCCAACAATCATACAGATATTTATAATTAATAGCAGCAGCCCAACCCTTTGATTTACAAAATATATGAAGCGACTTATGTTCTCTGTTCGTGTGCGCACGTGTCGTCCGAATTGGTTTGGAGAAAAAATCAAGGCTCTTTAGTCCCACCACTACAAATAAAGAAAATAAGTCGCTCTGTAGCTTGCAAAAGAGGCTAGGGACTGCGGATGGAGAACAACTTAACTGGACAATACCTGATCCGTATTTTATTGGATGCGGATTTAATTTTTTCTGTTAATAAATAATATTTACCATATGTGTTTAAATCCGCATATAGCACCCCATAGTAAAAATTTATGTGGTTATGGACTGAATACGTATATGTGGTCGTATATACGGCCGCATATACCGCATTTAATAACATTGGTGGCCACAATAATTGAGGACACATTTAGTAAATGTGTCACATGGTTTGGGCAAAGGAGGGCAAAAGCATAATTTGAAGCAAAGCAAGACCAACAGTTCTCGTGTCGAGTTCATAAGGTATTTTTTTTTCTTCATTTAGTTTGAACAAATTCATTTAAATAAATAATTAATTCATTTTTTTATTTGTTCGTATGTAGTTTATTAACAAAAGATTCAAGATGTCAAATAGTATGAAGACGCTTGGGGGATTTTACAACTTCAATGAGTTTGAGGTAACATCCACACAAAAGAGAGTAGTTTACGCATTCATACCTGAATATTCTGGCTAGTTTACCAAGGCCAATTTTAAATACACTGTGATCATCATGAAAAATAATACGGTGGAATGCACATGTCAAAAGACTCAATTGGACAGAATACCGTGTTCTCATGTTTTATCCGTGTGCCGTCTCCGAAGCATCGACCCTGGTAATTTTGTAAGTCACTACTACCACATTCAGACACTGGTCAACATGTGGAGGAGTGAATGGCATATCTATGACAATCAGTCAGAATGACATAAACACAAGGGCCCTGTCCTTGTTCCTGAATATAGGCTCGTTACTTTGGAAAGAAGACGACATAACAAGATTTCGATGTGGTTGAATTTACTACATAAGAGGAGAAGAGGACACCAAGCCAATCGAGATATAGAAGAAAGTCAGAACAGAGCTAGAAGAGATGCACAAGATAGTTAATTTTATTCAATTCCAATTTTTAAAAAAATTATTGAGACAATGAGATTTAATAGCTACTATTGTTTTATCAATTTGCAGGTTGAGGAGCAATCCATATTTTTTTATGTTTTTTTTAAGAGCTAAATATATGTTTTTGTTTTATTGGATATTTCAATTGTATTCCTAAGAATATTGTTTCTTTATATTTAGTATTTTTATTGTACTAGTCAGAACAAATGTATCATATCTTACAATAACTTCCGTTAATTTATTCTCATATCATAATATCAACATTAAATTCCATACATACAAACAAAACTACCAAAACAAACAAACAAAAGAACAAATAAAACTATAGTGTTGTTAAAAAAAAATACATTATGGCTGCAGGCCCATTAAATGGGGCCCTAGATTGGCTATGCGGTCCTTCCAAAATGGGTCGTCCAAAAATTGGCTATTCCTGATAAAGGTGGAATTTCTCCAAAACAGAGGTGTTTTGGTTTATTTATTTTTTTATTATGGTATTTAAAAAAAATTCGGCAGTTTCATCATTCAGCTTGGAGTTACCTGGTTGTGGGTCGTTGCACTGTGTTGTGCCAGGAATGCAATCATTTTTAAGATAATCTTCCTTGTCAGATGCTTCCACCAGAGAATCGGCAACAGTTTCTTCATTCACCTTGGAGTTACCTGGTTGTGGGTTGTTGCAGAGTGTTGTAATAGGAATGCATGCATTTTCGTGATCATCATCTTCAGCAGATGCTTGCACCGGAGAGTCAGCAGTAGCTTCTTCATTCAGATTGGGGTTACCTGGATGTGTGCTGCTGCAGTGTGTTGTGCCAGGAATGCATATTTTTGTGTGATTATCTTCTCCAGATGCATCCACCGGAGAGTCGGCTATAGCTACTTCATTCAGCTTGGGGTTACCTGGTGGTGGGTTGTTGCAGTGTGTTGTGCCAGGAATGCATATTTTTGTGTGATCATCTCCTTCTCCATTTGCTTCCACAGGAGAGTCGGCAATAGCTTCTTCATTCAGCTTGGTGTTATTACCTGGATGTGGGTTGTTGCAGTGTGTGGTTCCAGGAAGGCATATTCTTTCAGCATCCTCTTCACGTATTATTAGGGTTTTATTCTGAGCACTGGAACTGAAGGTGATTGAAACCAAAAAAACAATAACTAGTAATCTTCTTAAAGGATGATCCATCTGAAATTTTCAAAAAAATTATTTTCTCCTTTTTTTTTGGTAAATGAGGAATGGATTTGGTTGGAGGGCTCAAGTAGTTAAATCAGAAGGTAATTCTCCTTTTCTGTACTCTGTTCAGTTATAATGCCTGCTCTTATAAAAGGTGCGTGTCTAATCCACTTGTGAAGAGGATTTGTCTTCGCAATTTCGCATGCATAGTAGACTTGTTCAATTCAATGCATGTGTAAGATTATTCTGTCCACACCATAACAAATTTCTCAAAAGATAATCGAAGGTTAACCAACTCTTTCAACAAGTATTAATTAACAGGTATATTTATCAATCGAATTACACAACAAGAATGAGACACTTTTCGCGAGGATAAAAAAATGACTTTTTGCAACGGACTATCCTTATTGTTCAGCTTTTTCTTTTTGCGACGGTACTTTTTGAGATGGACGACCGTCATAAATGCGTTTTTTCTCTCGCAAAAAGTGTCTACTTTGTTGTAGTGTTAACCAACTCTTTCAATAAGTTAACCCACTCAAAAGATAATCGATCGTAGGTTAACCAACTCTTTCCATAAGTTATTAAAAAAATTATCATGGAATTAATCATTATATTAATTATTGTTATACACCTTAGTTTTTTTTTAATAAATATTTATCAATGTGTGTGAGGTACGTAAATCTAAGTGTATGAGATTAACATTTTTTATTACGTGTGATTATCTATTCAAATTTTTATATATTCTTTGATATTGTAAGTTTTTCTGATTTTATTGTGGTTAATTTAAAAAATAAATTCATTATTCTATACAAAAGTTTATTTTCATGACAAATACCGAAAATAGTCCGAGTACATAAAAGGAAACCAAGTCTCCAATTTTTCTACGCATGTTACATCATTATTTGTCTGTATATATATCCTTATATATCTTTAGGGATTTTTTTTTTTCTTTTAAAGCTTGGCAGCAACGGCCAATTGGTATATTAAAAAGAACATCAATAGTTTATAATACATCAGAGCATCAGAACTCCACTCACACATTAGACCGGTGTCTCACCTTACTACATATAAACTAGCTAAGCAGTGCACCGGATCACTCGTATACATACAAACGTTTTTTTTTTTTTTTCAGTATACATGCAAACTTTAGAGAAAATTTCTGGTGTACCTATACAACCTTTTGAAATAACCAAATTATCCATAAAAACACCATAATATCTAATATCCCCACACAATTAATTACTTAACTCTCTTTCTTCCATCCCTTTTTTATTATTTAACTTATTATTTAATTGTTATAAAAATCAAATTGACCAATATACCTTTTAATTTTGAATGAATGTGTACAATAATTTTAATTGTTTTCTTCCTCTCCTCTCCTCTCCTCTTTTATCCGGACTGTTCATCTGGGCAGTTGGAAATATAAAGTTATTTTTTTACGACCAGCCTAGCATGGCGTTTGTCCATGGATAAACCCGTGAATAAGACTAAAATAATAAATTTCACTCCTAAATATTGTTACTATAAAAACTTGTTGTGATTGCATTATGAACGCTTCTTGATTGTAATCACATATATAACTACCTGATTCAAAGTATAAATTCCTATATACCTAAATTTTTAACAAAATCTTTTTTATTATTCACTTTCACCAGTATAAATATCTCTTGTAATAGTAACAAGATGTGTGGTAATATTATAAATCAAGGTTCTAAATAGCGATTATCGCATTATAGTGGAAAGACTAAAATAAAGCTATATTCATATGAACTAGTACAAAAAGCTATATTCATATCAACATAATCTAAAGTCTCATAAAATAATAAATAACACAAAATTAATTAAGGAATAGAATATTCATATGACCTAGTACAAAGTCCAAACTAATTGCTATTCAGAATATCTCTAATAATATTATAAACTATCTATCATTTTTCGTTCAAACTAACATATAAGCATCATGGCATAAGCTATATATTTATTTCTCTATTGAAAAAAACCTAAGGATCGTGGAATAAACTATCTATCTTTTTCTTTTTAAAATCAAAATCAATATGGATCTTGAAAAAAATGATACTTATAATTAATTTTCAGTTGGATCTTTTATATAAAAATCTATGTAGAATAGCGTGCGCTATAACATGTAGCGTTTAGCGCAGATAGCAGACTGCTATTACCGCTATAGTGGTCGTAGCTGAAATAACGCATTTTTATTCCATAGCTTAGCGTTCAAGGTCCAAAAACGCTATAGCGCGCTATTTAAAACATTGGTATAAACACTGGTTTAAAACTATGAGCACCAACTTAAGAATATTGTTGTTAATAAAATAGCTTCATTATTATTCATTTTATTAGTATATATAAATACGAGTAGATTTAGAGTTTGATGTGTTCACCAAGAGAGGTTAGTGGATATCAACAAAAATACGACAATATTCACGAGGGTAAAAAGTGAATTTTCGCGACGGAGTACCGTTATAAATGTGTTTTTTCTATTCGCGACGGTACTTTTCGCAAGGTAGTACCGTCATAAATGCGTTTTTTCCCTCGTGAATAGTGTCTACTTTATTGTTGTTACTCCAAAAGCCTATTAGATTGTTTCAAATAACAAATCCAAATCGTTGATATCTATTTACTTTATTAATAATGCATGTACATGAAATATTTTTGAAAGTTTCGAATTCATATCACACTCTAGCTTTACTCGTATAAATATATGTCATAAGTGTAAACGCTTATACTTGCAATAGTATAAACATGCATTAGGTTAAGCTTTAATTAAAGATCTATGTTGACAAGAACGTTGTGCTTGGAATGTGGATTGAGCACGTCAATTTTCGCGTGGAGTGTCAGAAGGCACCTTGCCACTGGAAACCGAATCGTCTGCCTCCCGGGGGTAGGAAATTCTTGCCCCCAGAGTCTCTGCGGGGTGGGACCGGTTACTGTTTAAGGGTTTAACTATTGTTACTGTTTTTAAATGGGCCCCACCCGCAGAGACTCTGGAGGCAGGAATTTCCTGCCCCCGGGGGGCAGACGATTCGGTCTCTTGCCACAGACCTTCAAAAAAAAAAAAAAAAATTCGCGTGGAGCGGGGAGAATGACATATCTTTTTTATTTTTTGAACAAAGAAATCGGTTGTTTGTTATTCTAATTTATAAAATGAGAGAGCTCAAATGTCTCATTGTTTTTATGTTTCAATCGTATCTCATATCTTTATCTCTAATTTTAAAGTTTAAATAGGCAATACGAATTATCAACATGATAGTAAAAAAAATAAAAAATAAAAAGTAAAAAAATTTAAAAAATTTAAAAATTAAAAATTTGGTCTTCAAGTACATTTTAATGTGGATATCCTGTTAAGCAATTCAAATCGTCTGCTTGAATATTAAAATTGAAAATAAAGACGTGAGATACAATTAAACTATAAAAATAATGTAGCCATTTGAGCCCTCTTATAAAATAATAAGAAAATATATATATAACAAAAAGGTGGCTCTTACTTGAGTACTTAACCGACAACGCAATATATATTGCAAACAATAAACAAATTAGTTACCAATACAAACTGTATGTGCCCAAACAATCGAACATAGTTGGATTGTCCTAGTGTCTTCCATTGCACAGTAATTGACCAAGCTAGTCGAGTGGGTCATCAGCGAGGGACCTTGCCACTAAGTACGTATACTTCACTTATTTTATTATTTATTTTTAGTTTTTTTGCAAACAAACTTTACTTATTTTTGCTACTAAAGAGGCGGCGATGGAAAGTAATAAGAAACACGCGCATGCGCTTGATCACAACCAAATGTTGTACAAGTAGGATGTAGACGTAATGCAGTTAATTTAAAAAAAGGGAAGCATCAGCTGATCTTCCAAGCACACCCGAAATAAAAGACTTCCAAACTCTATATTCATGCATGGAAATTTGAACTTCTTAAAGGACCTGCATGAAGGTCCTATCAATTATTATAGACCTGACTGTTATCCTTGTCATCAATCACCAGCTCAAGGATGTCAATGCCTGGCGGGTTCTTGGCCGAGCAGTTTTTGCGAATCTCCCCGGCATTGCCCGTCAGGACACTCAACTGCCCCATCTTGACGATTGAGTAGACAAACTTTTGGAAGAACAACTCAGGGTTCATGGCAAAGGCAGTCACGGTTGCCTTGGTTCTCGAGTCGGTGTACAAATCCTGGTCAGATGTGAATAGTGCCTCCCGGTTCACCAAATCGACGTAGTACATGTTGTCAAACATGTTTGGTGTACGGATGTCATTCACGGTGGTGTTCACGGTGTCCTTTGCCAGGCAGATCAGTTTAAGATGGTCAGCAAACCACTTGTTCATAGTGGAGTCTTGGGACGGGTAGAGCCGATCGGTGAAAGAGGTGCAATGAGCAAGGCCAATGGTGTGGCCACCGGATAGTGCGACCAGGTCATTTGTGTCAAGGCCGAGCTTATTCAGAACCGATAACAGTTTAGTCACGTCAGAGGTGGGGGGCGGTAAACTGTCCAAGGTGGCTGGCTGGCTGGCAAAGTTTAGGCCGTCACGTCTGCCAAGTGGGACCTTGTACATGGGACCTCCGGACTATAATTAAGAAATAATTCATTACGCTTTAATTTGGTTAATTCGCTGTACACTTTACAGTTAATATATACTGCTGTTATAAAATATGAAACTATACGTAGAGAGGGAGATATATACCAAGGCAACTGAATCACGAGCTGCAAGAGCAACTACATCAGCGCAGGAGACAATCACCCCGCAAACCTTGTCGATGAGAGCTCGGATATCATTGATGGCCTTAAAGGCTGCAGGTCTCAGCGTCAGGTTGGGTGGCGCCTGCTTCTCGCTGGGCCCACTAGCAGAGCCATCAAGTAGGACTGATGCATCACATCCCTGCACAGCAAATCATCAATCCAAACAAGAAAAAAATGTAAAGTAGTTAAAACATAAAGTCTGTACATTCTCTCTCTCTTTTATATCTTTTAATTCGATCCTTGTTTTCGTACCTGCACAAAGCAATCATGAAAGTGGAGGCGGAGAAGGCCAGCAGCAAGGCCAATGTCAGTTCGGAAAGCATTCCATAGGTAGTTCCTAATGATCAACTCCAATTGCGGGCAAGTCGATTCGTAGAAGTTGAACGACAGGCCTGTTTCCACTGGTGGGTATGGGAAGGAGTCGGCGTTTACTGCAAACGGAATTCCTGAAAGTGAGGTTGCAAGAAATAAGGTCACAAAGATGAAGTTCACGTTAGTTGCCATTGAGCAATACCATACCCTTATTATTTTGGGTAATTAAGAGTTTGTTATTTAACGATTCAAATATAAACTCCCTATTTATAGGCAGCTAGCTAGCATGTAGCAACTGATGAGTTCATTTGTATGTGTGGCTATTGGGGGTGTAAACGGATTGGATATTATCCGATTTTATCCGGATCCGAATCCATAAAATTTCCTAAATTATCTTATCCGTATTCGTATCTAAGATTATCCGTATCTGAAAAATTATAACAGATAAGGATACGGTAAGATTTTTAACTCTTCGTATCCAACTGTTTACACTTTTAAATTACAACAAATGTGCTATGTGTTCTCAAATTGATTTATTAAATTGCATATTGTACTAATCATTTATTAAATTGCATTTAGATATATATTTTGATGAGCAATATAATACTATAACATAATTATTGACTAATATTTTAATAATATAACAGATGTTTTGTAACTAACAAGTTAATTATGAAAAATACCTGTATCCGTCCGATATCTGATATGAAAAATTATAACGGATACGAATACGATAATTAGATCACTATCTGATTCGTATTTGACCGTTTACACCCCTACTGGCTATACAGGCATCTTTGTTCCGAGTTGTTTGACCAATTAAGAAATAATACTAGAATATATAGTTGTTTGGAGATCAATTACTTGAAGGTGTTCCAAAAATACTTAAACTAATGAGTTAATATTGTTCGTAAAATTTTAATAGTGATAAGACAAGATTACTCATACCTGGAAGTATAATGTAATTTGTATAAGAATTTTTGCAAATAATATAACAAACAAATGAAAAAAAAATCAAACTTGCAAATTAATAAACACTAAAAATAAACTAAAGGAATAATGCATTGATACAATATCGTTGCCAAACTTAAAAGATGTGTTATATATTTATTTGATTATTTTTGTTTGTTTTCAATTATTCATATATATTTGTTCAAGTTTCAGTGATCACAGTCATTGTCTGAGCCAACCAAGTGGGCCGCTGGGAATTCGCATCCTCTGCATTAACTCAAAAAGAAATCTTTTGAGTTAATGCATTTAAACCGTCTAATGAGCTTCAAAATTCATGCGAATTAGATCCACACCAATATTAAAGATTTCCTATGTTTTAAGCTGGAACTGAATGGGCTTCGTTTACAATCGGGCGGTCTATATGTATTAACTCAAAAGATACTCTTTTGAGTTAATGCAGACGATGCGGCAGGTCTGCCGAGTACACAATTATCTTCAATGGCCACGGAGATGGATTCTTTAAGCCCTCATGTGGACTCCGTCAGGGCTACGCTCTTTCCCCGTATTTTTTCATTATAGGTATGGATTTGCTTTCCCGAAAGCGAACAGTGGATCGATCTACAAGCAACAGGGGAGACATGCAGATTGAATTAAAGGCAAGCAGTAAATGCAACTTTTGAAAAGTTGTACTGGAAACTTCTAAAAAGGTAGTAAAGGAAACTTTTAGTTTCATGTCTGCTCTTAAGTGTCTCATTCTGGTCCAAAAAGAGCAAAAAACAAGACACAGATCTAGTCAGCCTTTTATTTGAGTGCATAGATTTAGGACGTGTTTCGCGTGTCTTGGGAAAAAATATTTACTCAAGGCTTATTCGGTTACCACTGTATTTATAGAAAAAAAAAATTCACTTAGAATCTGTTTGGCAGTACGAGGAGAAAGAGAATGAGTACAAGATTTTAAAATTTTTGAACTGAAAATTACTGTTCACGTGGGAAAAACAAAATTCAGTTTGAGTGAATTTCTTTTCCCACGTAAACAGTAATTTCGTTGCTGCAGCCGAATAGGCTCTTAGAGTGAATTTTTTTTTTCTCACGCGCAAAGTGTTTTGGCCATTCAAATTGGACCTGAACCCAATCCTATTCTTGTTCTTGCTTGGCAGCCGAACAGACCCTCAGAGTAAATTTTTTTTTCCCACATGCACTGTACTTCAGCCATTCAAATTAGACCCAAATTTAAACCCATTCCTGTTCCCATCTGGTAGCCGAACATGCCATCAGTCTCTTCAATTTTATTATTTTAAGTTGAGTTAGAGCCTTTCACTAGTGCAAAATATGGAATCAGAATCGGTTATATACACATATTAGTATCGGAATACAACCAATCATGATGAAGGCGATACTGATACTACACTAATTTGGATCGGTTAAATAACCGATCCTAATAGTAACTATCATAATCGGTTGTTTGAAACAACGTTTCAAACAATCGATCCTGATGTTATATTGGATATAAAAAAATATTTTTTTTATTTGGCCAGCTTCCATATATATTTGCTGGCCAGTATAAAATATTTTTTTTATTTACCATTGATTTATTGGAGCTCAAAACCAATTAAGAACACAAAATAAAATTCATAAAACACAAAAGGAAGTACAATAGTTGAAGAAATTTGGTGCAATAGCAAAATAAAATTCAGCCACATGTATGGCACTCCCTCTTTTATCGTCTCCACCAGTGCAAACTTCAAAATTTGAACAAATATTTATATCATTAATTGCTTGCTTGTGCATCTTCGATACATGTATTATTTAAATTGAAAGACAAGAAAAACCTAGCTAGCATACCTCAAAGTGTACCTCTTCACCGCCGATGGAATAATCTCAAAAAGCCTTGCTCAAATGAAAAAAAAAATTGAAACCATGAACTGTAATACTGCAATTTAGTGTAAATTAAAAACACAAAAGATGCACAAATGTACATAGTGATTTGAGGAAATAAACAGTATGTACCTTAAGTATAATTTAAGGGCATAAGCCGGGGCATCATCCTTCATCTCATTCCATGAACTTGGAAGAGATGGATAGCACATCCTTGTCAGTTTTCGTCTTCTTCGCCTTTTTTTTGACATGATCGAGACAGAGAGAGATAGAGATCGCTAAGTTGAGAGACGCCAGAGACAGAGAGAAAGATGGACGAGTTGAGAGGCGGGTTTGATTTTTGTTAAGTTGAAAATGAGAGGCGCGAAATGAAAATAAGAACCCTAAAATAGGGAGAGACTGAGACAGAGAGAGAGACGGATGAGTTGAGAGGCAGGTTTGATTTTCGCTAAGTTGAAAATGAGAGGCACGGAATTAAAATAAAAACCCTAGAGAGTTATTAAGATCGGTTGTTTTGAAATAACCGATCCTGATAGTTATGCTATCAGGATCAGATGTTTCAAACAACCGATCCTGATAGTTATACTATCAGGATCAATTTAATTTTTTATTTTGCTAATTTCATAAAATTATATAATATGTGGTATAAATCAATCTTGTCATAAATTAATATTTTTTTTATAGAATATTGTATAAATAAATGTCATCATAATATTAAATATTATATAACTGTATGTACAAATATAAAATTTAGTACTATATAATTTGAGTAAAGCTAATATACACTTAAGTGTACCGTACACTTAACTTTATGACAGTCAGATTTCTTTAAAAGTCGTGTAGATTCTTTAAAAGTCGTGTAGATTCTTTAAAAGTCGTGGCAGCACGACTTTTAAAGAAATCTGATGGCCCTAAGGTTAAGTGTACGGTACACTTGGTACACTTAAGTGTATATTAGCTTTACTCATATAATTTTGTATATATCTATACCGTCTGGACATTATCCACCTAAATTAGATATATGAAGGATGCCGACTTGCAACCTTCAAATACGAAATATTATATTTTTACATTTTTTAGATGAACTCGTACTCAATTGTAAAATTGAAAAACTGTTAAAGAAAAACCTTTCTATTTTTACATGAACTCTCTATATTTATAACATTATCGAATTCCTAAATGTAGTTTTCCAGTTTCTAAAATAAAATGTTCCCAATAAAAAACCCAAATTACATTAGAGGGGGAACACAGTGGGAAATAATTAAGAGATGATTCTCAAGTTTATAATGTGGTTTTTGAGATCATTAACAGAAGTAACCACATTTTTTGTTCTTAGAGGGACCACATTTCTGGTCATAATGCCTGGATTTGTAATTGGTGGCTTAGTAGACTTCATTGTGAGCACCTTCAGCACAATCGGTGAATATGTAGTTAGGATAATCTTTTATATTGTAGCTGATGTTATCTCTGCATTTTTCAAGTTTCTTAGCACCATTGTTAGGGGATTTTTTGGGCTTATATTCAGTGCAATTATGGGGATGATGCATCTACCTAAGGGCTGGATTGTGAATTTGTCCGGTTTGAATTTGATACCGGGAAGTTTCGGAGGATTATCAGAAAATGACAATAAATTGGTGTTGCTTGGGATAATCATAATAATATTATGGGTATTATCATGAAGAGACATGAGCTTCTGTATCTATTGTTGTATATATAAAAATTTGGATCGGATGAGCACATACAACGATTATGAACAGATGCAGATGGAATTTTTCGCTTTTGATTTTTGAGATGTAAATTGATCTTGCAAGAATAATCCATGCTTTATGTATATTTGTTCATTATTTTCATTTTCTTAAAGGCTATATTTGTTTTGGATCTACACTTTTTTCTCTGTTTAGCACAATTTTTGCTTTGCATTTTATTCTCTGGACTCCTTCCAAGTCATATATTCTGACTTAGAGCATGTTCGGCAGCAAGAAAATTTTGTGTGAATGAAATTTTTTAATATGAGAATATTATCAATTTGTCAAAACCAAAGTTATTTAACCCATGAGAAATTTTACAATATAGGTGTTCGACAAATACAATATAAGTGTTCAGCAAATGCACGATAAAAGAGGGAGTGCCATACATGTAGCTAAATTTTATTTTACTATTGCATCAAATTTCTTCAACTATTGTATTTCTTTTTGTGTTTCATGAATTTTATTTTGTGTTCTTAATTGGTTTTGAGCTCCAATAAATCAATGGTAAATAAAAAAAATATTTTATGCTGGCCAGCAAATATATATGGAAGCTGACCAAATAAAAAAAAATTTAGATCCAATACAACATCAGGACCAGTTGTTTGGAATAACTGATCTTGATCAGGATCGGTTATTTCCAGTGTTATAAAATGCAGTTTCTATGCGGTATGCGGAAAGTCACCGCATACCGCATATATGGTATGCGGCCGCATATGCGGATTTTTATGCGGATTTATATATGCGGATTTTAAAATAAAAATTCATATATATTTGGAAGCATAATCTCACAACAAGAATAAGAATACACATATTTGTAGAACTATTTTATATCCATTATTCTCTAATATAAAAGCAACATACATATATAAGAATACACAATAACAATATCATATGCAGATCATATGCAGTATATGCGGTTCATATGCGGTTCATATGCGGATCATATGCGGTTCATATGCGGTTCATATGCGGATCATATGCGGTTCATATGCAGTATATGCGGTTCATATGCGGTTCATATGCGGTATATGCGGTTCATATGCGGTATATGCGGTTCATATGCGGTATATGCGGTTCATATGCGGTATGCGGATCATATGCGGTATGCGGTTCATATGCGGATCATATGCGGTATGCGGTCAAAAATTATGCGGCCGAATATGCGGCCGCATATGCGGAACCGCATATTAGACCGCATATTAATTTTCTATGCGGTTCGGAATCGCATACGCATATGCGGCCGCATAGACCGCATTTTGTTACACTGGTTATTTCAAAACAACAAATCCTGATAGTATTAGGATCGGTTGTTTATAAAAACCGATCTGAATTAAAAAAACCGATCTAGATAGTTATTAGGATCAGTTGTTTCATATAGCCGATCTAGATAGGCCAATCCTGATTCTAGTTTTTCCACTAGTGTTTGCCCTGTGATGAAGTCTTCTTTGCCTAATGGATCGTTGATTTAGATTTATATGTCTAGTTCTAAATTATGTGCAAGTGTAATACGGGAGAAATTTGGGAGGAACTGAATGCTAGATATATGTTTTTTTTGTTAAAAGGCTAACCTAACCATAATGGTGTTGCCACTTGCATTTAGCAGCCATGCATAGACAGTAGTTTAAATTATCTAGTGCAGAGGGGTAGTGGGATAGTGTATTATTGTTTCATTAATTTAACCATCTTCTTCACCAGCATCACTAATTTTAGTGTATTATTGTTTCTATTTATATTAAAAAGATCCAAAGTGTTTAGAAAGATCATTCCAATTTCTGATGCCTTGCATGGGTCTCAAAAGAAGAATGAAGAGGGCCAATTTTTTTTAGTTACCATTTAGAAAAAAAATAAAAAAATAAAATAGAGTGGACATAAGTTTGTTTAAAAAAAACAATATTACCCGGTACGCAGATAATCATCTCATAGTTCATAATTTTAGCAAGTATCTAAACTACGACTTTTAGAGAAACATGCAGCAATTAATCATCTCAAGTAGAACTTAAAATCATTTTTTTAAATTGAAACGCATAAGTTCGATCGAAAATGATTGGACCTTAAAAAAAATAAAGCTCCAAAATGATGGTTTGTACCATGATCCATAACGTTTTAGATGAATTTTCTTATCTCCAAGCCCATTAAGGCCCATTTCTATTTCAAAATTTCATATTTTCTTAAAGAAAACGTGAATATAATTTTGACAATCTCCTCAATAAAGTGGAAACTCATCCTTAATTAATTAATTAAGTTCCCGCAGAACCTACTAACAAAAACCTACTTAGTAATCTATAAGCATTGGAAATCTGAGGTACGTACCTAATGAATAATGTTAACGTACGGTTTAAATTCAACATTAATTTAAATCTAAGATTTTAAAATATAAATAAAAAATTAAATTGTGACATTTAGTGGTACGGACAAGATCATGCAAATTAACCTAGTGATATTGAAACCTTCATAGAAGTGCAAAATAGTTTTGATCAGAACAAAAAATAAAAAAGGCAACCAAGTTGCATGTGGAGCTAGTTAGAGGTGTTCATCGGGTCCTGTTTAATTGGATTTAAACCGAATCGAGAGAGTTCAGATTAAACGGTTCGGTTTTTCTAGTTAAAGGAAATTTTGTTTCATTTTTTTAAAAACCGATTTAATTGCTTAGAATGGTTCAATTTAGAACATTTTAAAACCGATAAGACCGAAATGACCGCAAAGAGGACTATAATTCTTTTGAGCCTACAAAAAAAAAAATTATGAACATTTTCTATCTCTAAGTATGGAAATTACTAAATCATGAATTATGTATTGAAATAAATAATTCTTTTGGGCTTATAAAAAATTAAAATAATTAACAAAAATTGTTTACTTTTTTTTAATTATTCTTCTTATTTCGACTCAACAGAACAAATCAATCAAAATTTAATTTGATTTATTTGATTCAGTTTTAATTCAGTTGATAGCTAGTCGAGTGGATCATTAGCGATCGACCTCGCTTTCCACCAAGTACTATACTTATTTTTACTACAAAAGAGGATATGGAAAGTAATTAATCACAAAAGCGCGCACTTGATTACAACCTAATGTTGTACAAGTAGTAGATGTAATGCTGTTAATTAATAAAGAAGGAAGCATCAGCTGATCTCCCAAGCAAATTCGAACTAAAAGACTCCCAAACTCTATATGGAATTAAACTTTCTTAAGGGGCCTGCCTGAAAGATGGTCCTTTCAATTAGTATAGACCTGACTGTCATCCTTGTCATCAATCACCGGCTGAAGGATCTCAATGCTTGACGGGTTCTTGGCCGAACAATTCGTGCGAATCTCCCCGGTGTTGCCCGTCAGGACACTCAACTGCCCCATCTTGACAATCGAGTACACAAACTTCTGGAAGAACAAGTCTTGGTTCTTGGCAAAGTCGGTCACGATCGGCTTGGTCCTTGAGTCGGTGTACATATCCTGGTCAGATGTGAATAGCCCCTCCCGGTGCACCAAATCAACATAGTACATGTTGTCAAATTTGTTTGGTGTACGGATGTCATTCACTGTGGTGTTAACAGTGTCCTTTGCCGGGCAGGTCAGTTTAAGCTGGTCAGCAAACCGGTTGTTCATGGTCGAGTCTTGGGATGGGTAGAGCCGACCAGTGAAAGAGGTACAGTGAGCAAGGCCAATAGTGTGGCCGCCGGATAGTGCAACCAGATCATCTGTGTCAAGGCCGAGGTTATTCAGAACCGATAACAGTTTGGTTACGTCGGAGGTGGGGGCCGGTAAGCTGTCCAAGGTGGCTTGCTGGCTCGCAAAGTTTAGGCCGTCACGTCTGCCAAGTGGGACCTTGTACTTGGGACCCCCTGACTATAATTAAGAAATAAATCATTAGGCTTTTTGATTTGGTAAATTCTCCTTTTGCTTTACGGTTTATACTGATCTCATAAAATATGTATACTTTTAGTGGAATAGAACAAGGGTGTTCTCAAGTTCACCGAGTTCTTTAATGAACTCAAGTCTAAAACTCATCAAATCGGCTTCAAATGATGAATCCGAACCGTTAAAACCTGCTTACCTTACAAGTAATGCATCTGCATGTGAAAAATTTAAACATTAGAATTAATTTAGTTTAAAGTCAAGCGGTCAAAATTAGAAGGTTAATAAATTAATTTTAATACATTCATTTTTTGAACGTATTTTGACCACTTGACTCTATGTGAAATTAATTATAAAATTAAATTTTGTTACATGTAGACGCATCACTCGTAAAGTAGGCGGATTCCAACGGTTTGAATTCGTCATTTAAAACCGATTTGATAAGTTTTATACTTGAGTTCACCAAAAAACTTGATGAACTCAAGAACATTCTAGTTCTACTCCTCTTAGTGAGAGTCTGAGAGAGAGATACCAAGGCAACTGAGTCACGAGCTGCAAGAGCGACTACATCAGCGCAGGAAACAACAACCCCGCAAGCCTTGTCGATGAGAGCTCGGATGTCATTGATGGCCTTAAAGGCTGCAGATCTCAGGGTGAAGTTGGGTGGCGCCTGCTGCTCGCCGGGTCCACTGGCAGAGCCATCAAGTAGGACTGATGCATCACATCCCTGCACATCAAATTATCAATCCGAACAAGAAAAACTATATATTACTCTATTTTTAGAGTGGTTTAATTCAAGATCAAAACACTGATATGTTAATTAAATAGTTATACATATCTGAAATTAAGTACAGTCGATTTAAACAAAACCATTGCGGAGCAGAGATCAATTACGAATAAAAAAGATAAAATTGTAAAGTAGCTAAAACATGAAGTCTGTACAACTGTTTTGGCACATTTTTTCTCTCTTATTATTCCTTGTTTTCGTTTTACTTTTTGTTGGGAAAAACTAGGCAAGTGTTGGCAACTGATTTTCTGTACCTGCACAAAGCAATCATGGAAGTGGAGGCGGAGAAGGCCAGCAGCAAGGCCAATGTCAGTTTTGAAGGTGTTCCTTAGGTAGTTCCTCACGATCGGCTCCAATTGCGGGCAGGTCGACTTGTAGAAGCTGAATGACAGGCCTGTTTCCAGTGGCGGGTATGTGTAGGAGTCGGCATTTACTGCAAACGGAGTTACTGAAAGTGAAGTTGCAAGAAATAAGGTCACAAAAAAGAAGTTCATGATAGTTGCCATTGAGCAAGAACCTTGTTCTTTTGGGCAAGTGTTTGTTAATTAACGATTCAAAGGCAAACAACATATATTTATAAGCAACAACTGAGTTCTTGGATATGTGTGTGGCTAAACTATGCAGGCTTCTTTGTTCCGAGTTGTTTGGCCAGATTAGAAATTAGGGTTATGGAGATGCATTATTTTATGGTGTTAGATAAATTCTTTAACTAATATTGTGTCAATGTGTTAATGTTGTTCATAAATATAAGAAAGTATACTGTTAAAAAATTATATTGATTAATATCGAATTTTCTTCAAATTAATGAAACAAAAATGACAATAATCAGAGTTTCAAAATAATAACAATTATTATAAAGTAAAAGAATAATGCATTGATAATATATCGTTGCAAAACTTAATAATGTGTTATTTTTTTATAAAATAATAGTGTGTTATTATTTACTTAAAGTATTTTTGTTGGTTTTGGTATATGTTCAAGTGTCAGTCATCACAGTTATTGTCTTAGCTCATCGGTTGGGCCGGTGGTGGGTGACGTCACCCCCATTGCGCACCAAGTTTTTAAATTTTATTTTTATTTTATTTTACCAAAAATCCACTAATTATTTTTTTGTTGCAAGAGGAGCGATGAAAAATTAGATGTAGCATGTTATATGCAATTCCTAAAACAGGGATGCATCACCAAGTGAGACCTTATTGCTTAGACTGCCTAACTGTAATTATGTCTACTTCCTAAAGTAGCATGCATGCTTTATAGTCTTAAAGCCGTGAAATTTGAGGCATTGATTGATGTACAAAATGCATGTATGACTCATTTTTCTACTAGCGATGAAGTCCTCTTGGCCTAATGGAGTTGATTTACCTTTATGTCGAATTCTAAATTAACACAGCAGCGAGTAGCACTAACTTCGTCTTTGACAAGAACACTCAACAAAAAAAAAATTAAGTTTTCGACTTCTAACTTAACAGAAAAGATACATCCCCAATTTCTTTAAAAAGTTGTTTTCTCAAATAAACAAAAGTGTTTAACTACTTCAATATATATATATAGAGTTAGGCTGGGGTGCTATGGATAGCATAGTGGCCTCTATGCTACGGCTCAATATTCGAGTTTTCAAAATCCAAATGGTCGATCCGAACCGTTCATCTTATTCTCCATATTAATATCTGCTTGGAGACCAAATTTTATAATTTTCTGAATTTTTTTACTATTTATTAAGCCACTTTGAAAATCGCTAATCCAACGGTTTTACTGTTTTGTGCAGCCACCGTTGGATCAACAATTTTTTAAAATACTTAATAAATAGTAAAAAAAATTCAGAAAAATGTAAAATTTGGTCTCCAAGCAGATATTAATATGGAGAATAAGATGAACGGTTCGGATCGACCATTTGGATTTTGAAAAGTTGAATATTGAGCCGTAGCATAGAGGCCACTATGCTATCCATAGCACCCCAGCCTAACTCTATATATATATATATATATATATATATATGAGGTAGGCTAATATACAATCAATTGTTCCTGAGGTCCTGTACAACCAAGTTATTTTCCGATTTTTAAAGTCCAAATGATTGATCTAAACGGTTCATCTTGTTCTCCATATTAATATGTGCTTGGAGACCAAATTTTACATTTTTCTGAATTTTTTTACTATTTATTAAGCCACTTTGAAAACCGTTGATCCAACGGTGGCTTAACAAAACAGTAAAACCAGAAGCTACCGTTGGATCAGCGATTTTCAAAGTGGCTTAATAAATAGTAAAACAATTCAGAAAAATATAAAATTTGGTCTCCAAGCACATATTAATATGGAGAACAAGATGAACGGTTTGGATCGATCATTTGGATTTTGAATTTTAGATTTATGGTCCAATGCACAAACTCCTCCATGCATTGCAATGCACCATAGCCCATCTCTCTCTCTATCTATATATATATATATAGAGATAGGCTAATGTGCTTTCAGTAGCATATGGGTCGAAATACACACGGTCCAAATTTGAAATTTTAAAATTCAAAAAGTCAATCTGAACCGTTCATCTTGTTCTCCATATTAATATGTGCTTGGAGACCAAATTTTATATTTTTCTGAATTTTTTTACTATTTATTAAGCCAGTTGGAAAATTGCTGATCCAACGGTAGCTTAACAAAACAGTAAAACCGTTGGATTAGCGATTTTCAAAGTGGCTTAATAAATAGTAAAAATATTCAGAAAAATGTAAAATTTGGTCTCCAAGCACATATTAATATGGAGAACAAGATGAACGGTTCAGATCGACTTTTTGAATTTTAAAATTTCAAATTTGGACCGTGTGTATTTTAGCCCATATGCAACCGAAAGCACATTAGCCTATCTCTCTCTCTCTCTCTCTCTATATATATATATTGTGCATTCGAATGTATATGGATCGAAATCCATACGGTCCAAATTTGACTTTTCAAAATCCAAGTAGTCGATCCGAACCGTTCATCTTGTTCTCCATATTAATATGTGCTTGGAGACCAAATTTTACATTTTTCTGAATTTTTTTACTATTTATTAAGTATTTTACAAAATTGTTGATCCAACGGTAGCTGCTGATTTTACTGTTTTGTTAAGCCACCGTTGGATTAATAATTTTGTAAAATACTTAATAAATAGTAAAAAAATTCAGAAAAATGTAAAATTTGGTCTCCAAGCACATATTAATATGGAGAACAAGCTGAACGGTTCGGATCAACTGTTTGGATTTTGAAAAGTCAAATTTGGACCGTATGTATTTCAGCTCATATACATTCGAATGCACATTAGTCACACTCTCTCTATATATATATAAATATCCATAAAATAAAAAATAAGAAATTTCAATGGAATTTTTGGACTTCAAATGATTTCTTTTTGATCCAATTAAGAGTTGTACCCGTTAATGAATATATATATATATATAGAGTACGGCTAACGCGCTTCCTCTAGCATATGGGCCGAAATGCTTTCGGTGGAAATTTGAAATTTCAAAATTCAAAAAGTTGATCTGAACCGTTCATCTCCTTCTCCATATTAATATATGCTTGGAGACCAAATTTTACATTTTTCTGAATTTTTTTACTATTTATTAAGCCACTTTGAAAATCGTTGATCCAACGGTGGCTTAACAAAACAGTAAAACCATTGGATCAGCGATTTTCAAAGTGACTTAATAAATAGTAAAAAATTTCAGAAAAATATAAAATTTGGTCTCCAAGCAGATATTAATATGGAGAAGAAGATGAACGGTTCAGATCGACTTTTTGGATTTTGAAATTTCAAATTTCCACCGGAAGCATTTCGGCCCATATGCTAGAGGAAGCGCGTTAGCCGTACTCTATATATATATATATATATATATATATATATAGAGCTAGGCTACGGTGAGTTGCGAAGTAAAACGTGTTTCTACTTCACGCCGTATTTTTATTTTGAAAGTCCAAATTACCGATCCGAACCGTTAGATATTTAATCCATATTGAAATGTGCTTGGAGACCAAATTTTACATTTTTTGGATTTTTTTTTACTATTTATTAAGCATTTTTTAAAATTGTTGTTTTGCTGTGAACAGTAAAAAAACAGTAAAATTTTATGGACCATCAGATCAGCGACATTCAAAATTGCTTAATAAATAGTAGAAAAATTCCAAAAAATGTAAAATTTGGTCTCCAAGCACATTTCAATATGAAGAACAAGATGAACGGTTCGGATCGACGTTTTGAATTTTAAAATCGCAAAATATGAGCGTGAAGTAAAATAGTCGCTTTACTTCGCAACTCACCGTAGCCTAGCTCTATATATATATATATATAGTAAAGCTTGGGTGCTATGGATAGCATAGAGGGCTACGGTGCTACGGCTCAATATTTGAGTTTTCAAAATTCTAACGGTCGATCCGAACCGTTCATCTTGTTCTCCATATTAATATGTGTCTGGAGACCAAATTTTACATTTTTTAAAATTTTTTTTACTATTTTTTTAGATAGGTAGAAAATCAAATATCTTAATGGTGCATAATTTTTTAGATCAAGTGATTTTCTACCTAGCTAAAAAAATAGTAAAAAAATTTCAAAAAATGTAAAATTTGGTCTCCAAACACATATTAATATGGAGAACAAGATGAACGGTTCGGATCGACCGTTAGGATTTTGAAAACTCGAATATTGAGCCGTAGCACCGTAGCCCTCTATGCTATTCATAGCACCCAAGCCTTACTCTTATATATATATATGTGTGTGTGTCTGTGCAAGCTTCTCGAAGTGGGGTCATAATAAAGAATCATATTACTTTATAAAAATATGAAACCTGTTTAAAGTCTGAACATTTATTACTATATTAATACTTTTTGTCGAATTTATTCGATATGCTTCTCTTTTTTTTCAATCCGACTAAAAAGGTCTTAAAGGAGACTTGCTCCCCACCATAAATGATAAGAAAAAGGAATAATAGATAAATTGGGGAGGAAACGAATATATGTGCTTTCTTTTGTTAAAAAGCTAACCTAACGATAATGATCGATGCTGCCACTAATTACCATATATTCGCACCCGTACGTGCAGACAGTATTTTAAATTATCTAGTGGGTAATGGAATAGTGTATTATTGTTTCATTATTTTAACCATCGTCTTTACCATCATCACTTGTCATTGTGTATTATTGTTTCTATTTACATTGTGACAAAAGTTTCGAAAGATTATATGTTGGGTCCGATGAAAACCATCGTCGACCACCGCAGGACCATCTGTATTGAATATAAAACTGAATAGCGGAAGTGTACCTTAATCCATAGCTGTCTTGTGGAGAGCACCATCGATTCGGTTCTTGCACAAGAGCAAGGCCCTTTAGAGAGTCTCATTTGTTTTGCCTTCTCCAAAGCCTCCCACACTCTCATATAATGGAATAATGAGAAATGAATTCAGGATGGTCTTGTATTATGGGGACCAAATCTTTATATACAGACAAAGGAATTCCTTAACTGTCCAAATATTATAATTATTTAATTCAACCCATCATTAAAATGAATATTATTCTTTAAGCTCTACACATTAAAGGCTCACACTCCTATATGACACATTATTGCTCAATAAACTATAAACGGCAAATGATCACTTTTAATTGAGCATAAAATTAACAGTATACAATGCATAATTATTTTACATAATAATTATTTTACATATTAGTGCAACGTTGAATTAATGATCCAACATTATATGCAAAACTTTTCATAAAGTACCTGCACGATATTTTTTTATTTTATTTTTGCTTCAAACACGCCCTTAGGCAACCTGCACGATATTCGACATTGTAAAAGGGAGAGGGAAAAAAAAAAAACAGCCTGTTATATGATTTCTGATGCCTTACCTACCTAGTTACCTGGGTCTCAAAAGCAGAATGAAGAAAGCTACTTTACTGAAGCTTATCCATTTGGTTATCTTTAATTTATAACATGCAAATGATAGTTCGTAATTTTAGCAAATATGTAAAGTACTACTTTTAGAAAAAAAAACATGTAGCAATTAAATATCTCAAGTAGAACTTTTAACAATCATTTTTATGAATTGAAACGCATTTGTTCCAAAATGATCGGCCATTTTTATTAATACCCTAAAAAAAACTTAATTTTAAAAACAACCCTGCATTGGTTTTTTTTTTTTTTTAAGCACGGGAGACTTTTCGGATTTATGCGTATAAGCACTCTTCGAAAAGGGGAAGACGAGACGGATCCAATTTTGTCCGGGTAGTACACCGGGCATCATTGCATCATAAGCATCAAAATTTAAAAAAAAAACGTCGTTTAGGGCCTCAAAAATCTAGTTTAAGTTTTTGTTCGACGGTAGGCATTAAAAAACAGTGATTTTCAAACCATCTTAATAAATAGTAAAAAAATTCAAAAAAATGTAAAATTTGGTCTCCAAGCACATTTTAATATAGATTAAACATCTAATGGTTTGGATCGGCTATTTGGATTTCAAAACTAGAGATATGAGCGCGAATTAAAACGCCATGTTTAATTCACGAAGTAGCGTAGCCTTACTCTACATGTATATATATGTATATTATATATATAATATATAATATATGTATATATTTATAATATGAGAATGGCTAAGCTCAAATCGTTTGTTCTTGGGCTTAGGAACAAATGACTGGGTTCTCCAATTTTCGTAGTTCAAACGGCCGATCCAAACCGTTAGATGTTTAATCTATATTAAAATGTGCTTGGAGAAAAAATTTCATATTTTTTGGAATTTTTTTACTATTTATTAAGAGGGTTTGAAAGTTGCTGTTTTTATTAAAATTCTGCACCATAAAAAAACAGCGACTTTCAAACCCTCTTAATAAATAGTAAAAAAATTCCAAAAAATATAAAATTTTGTCTCCAAGCACATTTTAATATAGATTAAACATCTAATGGTTTGGATCGGCCATTTGAACTTTGAAAATCAGATAACTGAATCGTTTGTTCCTGAGCCCAGGAACAAACGATTTGAGCTTAGCCACTCTCTTTATAATATATACATATATAATATATTATAAAAAAATGAGTTTATAAAAAAAAATTGTATATATGTATATGTATGTATATGTGTATATGTATGTGTATATGTAGATGTGTATGTGTATGTGTATGTGTATGTGTATGTGTATGTGTATGTATGTATATATGTATATATGTATATGTATATGAGATGGGCTACGGTGAGTTGCGAAGTAAAGCGACTATTTTACTTCATGCTCATATTTTGCGATTTTAAAGTTCAAAACGTCGATCCGAACCGTTCATCTTGTTCTCCATATTGAAATGTGCTTGGAGACCAAATTTTATATTTTTTAGAATTTTTTTTACTATTTATTAAGCAATTTTGAAAGTCGCTGATCTGATGGTCAAGAAAATTTTACTATTTTTTTACTGTTCACACCAAAACAACAATTTTCAAAAATGCTTAATAAATAGTTAACAAATTCCAAAAAATGTAAAATTTGGTCTCCAAGCACATTTTAATATGAATTAAACATCTAACGGTTCAGATCGGTCGTTTGGACTTTCAAAATAAAAATACGGCGTGAAGTAGAAACACATTTTACTTCGCAACTCACCGTAGCCCATCTCTATGTATATATGTATACATATATTATAAAAACTGGAAAAAGAGAAGAAGATCAACAAGCTGTCAAAACTTGGAAATTTTTGAATAAATGCCAAGTTCTTAATTAGTGTTATATTTAGACTTGTGATATCCAACTGACAAATAAAATCAAAGTTCACCAAAAAAAAAACAAACCAAAGTTATAAAGAGTTACGACATCACTTCATAAATATATCAAATGTCTTATTTTTTGGCATACACTCTAAACAAGAAAATTTTTTCTTCACAAAATTATTTAAATCAAAATACTAAGATCTCTAAAAAGAAAAAAAAAAGACGGGCGGTCCGCTAGTGCTGCCGCCCGTGGGCCTGACGGTCGGGACATTTTAAAAAAAAAACCAATGCAAAGTTATTTTTAAAATTAACTTTTTTTTAGGGTATTAATAAAAATGGCCTGTTTGTAGCATGATCTATAAGGAAAGAAATTTGCTGGACCATGATAAAGGCATTTTAGACAGGCTTCTTCTTAAGGCCCATTAAGGCCCATTTTTGTTTAAAATTTGAATAATTTCTTAAAAGAAACGAGGATATAATTTGGGTACTATACTCTGTGAAGTGGAAACTCATCCTTAAATTAATTAAGTTCCTACAAAACTTGCTAACTAAAGCTAGTTTGTCAATCCCAAAGCATGAGAAATATGAGCTTCGGCCATTGAGAGGTCTATTCAACATGAGACCCAATCTCCTGCACTTTTGGGATAGGAAATTCCCGTCTCTAGAGTCACTATCGGGTGGGTCCAAGGTGGACTCCAAATTAAATATTTAAATATTAAAAGTGACCTCGGTCTCACCCGGCAGTGTCTCTAGAAACATAAATTTTTTGAACTCCTGGGGGTAGGGCTGCTAATGATTAAGATTCGGCTCAAACTCGACTCGACTCGTCAATTGTAGCCCAATGATTCGGCTCTTAACTCGGCTCATTTTTTAAAGAAAAAACTCAGCTCGACTCGGCTCATGAAAGAAAAAGCTCGAATCGACTCGGCTCATAAAAGAAAAAGCTCGACTCGGCTCACGAGCCGACTCATATTTTTAATACATGTATATCTTCATTTGCTATGAGGCCTACCTTCATGCTGATGTTTAATTAATTTACATGTAGAGAAGAATTTTTTCAAATTTGTAGTACATGTATATCTTCATTTGTCATGAGGCCTACCTTCAAATTTTTTCAGATTTCAAATTTTTTTCAGATTTCCAAATTTTCAGATTTCAAAACTTTTCAGACTTCAAATTTTTTTCAGATTTCAAATTTTTTCAGATTTCAAATTTTTCAGATTTCAAATTTTTTCAGATTTCAAATTTTTTCAGATTTCAATTTTTTCAGATTTCAAAATTTTTCAGATTTCAAATTTTTTTCAGATTTCAAATTTTTCAGATTTCAAATTTTTTCAGATTTCAAAATTTCCAGATTTCAAAAATTTTCAGATTTCAAAAATTTTCATATTTCAAATTTTTCAGATTTCAAATTTTTTCAGATTTCAAATTTTTCAGATTTCAAATTTTTTCAGATTTCAAAATTTTCAAAATTCAAATTTTTCAAAATTTTTCATATTTCAAAATTTTTTCAGATTTCAAATTTTTTCAGATTTCAAATTTCAAAGTTTTCAACATGTAATATGAGCCAGCATTTTTAAATTATTTTAAAAAATAATATTTTTTCAAATTTCTTTAGATCATTTCTTTAAAAAATAATCAAAGTTTTTCAACATGTAATTTAAAGTCACAAGAATATCTCTATCCCATTTCAATTATTTCTTTAAAATAATTAAATGATCATTTTTTTAACATGTAATATGAGCCGGCTCGCGAGTCGAGCCGAGTCGAGCCAAGTGTTTACATGAGTCAAGCCGAGCCGAGCTTTTTTCTTTCAAAAGTGAGCCGAGTCGAGTTAGGACATTTTTTAGTTTCGAGTCCGATTCATTATGAAATATTGAGCCGCTCAACTCATTGATTCGCGAGCCGGCTCGACTCATTAGCAGCCCTACTGGGGGAAGGTCATCTGGTTCCATTCAACATATGTTTGCGAAAAAATATTCAATTAAGTTGGAATTAATAAAGGTAATCCTGTGCTCTGTTGACCCCCTTTTGAGGTCTACGAGAAAACAGGTCGTAATATATTTCTAGTCAATATAGTAAAGGGTGCTAAGATAAGGAAAAAAAAAGTTCGATGCCCCTTGGCTTATCTCTTATAAATTTAACAAATTTTAACCTACTATTTGTAGTTGATAATGTTCTGTTGTGTGGGCCCCAACACATGGGGCCGGTGGGCAAGATGCATATACTGTCTAATCACCGTCCGAAGTTCAATTAACAAAGTTTGAATTGATAAAAAACTGTAGGACATTAATAAGTAATAGACAGATTTATGATACGTATGAATTTATAATGGACGGTTCGAATTAAATCTTTAAAGATTACATACTGGTGATAATGTTTTTTTTTAGAAAAAGATAGAGATCTAGGCTTTAAAATTTAAATATCTATAAGAATATTTCATCTGAATTTCGACCATGCACACGATCTCTTGCACAGAATATATATGTTGTCTTTTTACTGATAGACCAAATACTAATTCTTTACTTGAGATAATGTGTACTCCATGAAACAATTCAGTCAAAAAAGACTTCCATGTGCTATTGTCCTTATTTTCATTAAATACACAACTAATAATCACTTTCTTGTTTATAAATATTCACCTATGACTAATTCTTTAACTACCCACCGCACGCAAGTTCAGCACCAGTATATATAATTCAATTCAGAATGAGCTTGTACACATTAAGATCACAAAGTGAACCTAATCTTACTAAATTTTGTTATTCTCCTCTTATCCACAAAAAATGAATCCAGGTCGTAATTAAATATTTTCCAACACTTCTCATTAAAAAAAAGAAAAAGAAAGGGTGGCTTAGCACCCCTGAAGTGTACTATGTTCCGCCACTGAGAATATGCCTTACTATGCCCTATCCATACCCGTTAGGACTAGCTTACATTTTCTCATGGTATAATTTATTTTAGGAGCCTGATAATTGTACTCCAAACAAAATCTCCAAGCATGTCCTCCAAGTAGTTTAATAGAAAAAACTTTCAATGTTTCTAACTTTCATTTTCAGAGGTAATATCCAAGCATTTAAAGCGCTGTTTATAACATTTTACAATGTTACTCGCAAGCATTTAAACCTCTGTCTGCAAGCATTAAAATTCTAAATCTGTATAGTTTTAACTCCTAACTACTTTTGTTTTCAAGCCAAAAACGGAAAGATTCCTTTCACCCATTTTTTTTTATTTTTCTCTGATCATTCTCATCTATTTTATCGACGATCCGTGATGAATTTTGCAAATCTAAAAATATGAACATTTTTATCCTATTTTCTTTTTCAAATGAGATCCATGAAGAATAACTTTCGAGTTATATTTGTGTCGTAATTTTTTTACCACTTTAAATCTTTGTGACTTTCAGTTTTTTTTTTTAATTTTACTTCAAAATAATTTAAACCTCTGTTTACAAGCATATAGACCTCATGTACAAGCATATAAACCTCATTAATAACACTTTAAATCTCTAAAATAAAACATATAAACCTCATGTACAAAGAATTAAAACCTCAACAATAATATTTCAAAGCATATAAACCTCATGCATTTATAAAGTATATAAACTTCATGTACAAAAAATTAAAACCTTAACAATAGCATTTCAAAGCATATAAACCTTAACAATAATACTGCATTTACATAGCTCATTTACAAAGCATATAAACCCCCTGTACAAATAATTAAAACATCAACAATAACATTTCAAAACATATAAACCTCAACAATAACACTGCATTTACAAAGCATATAAACCTCATATATAAAAAATTAAAATCTTAACAGTAACATTTCAAAGCATATAAACCTCAACATTAACAGTGCATTTACAAAGCTCATTTACAAAACATATAAATGAGGTTTACAGTAACCCCCCTCTCCCCGGTAAACTAGCCAAGGGGGCATTACGGGTGGTGAAGTTTAGGCCGTCACGTCTGCCAAGTAGGACCTTGTAGTTGGGGCCGCCAGACTGTAATTAAGCAATTAATCATTGGGCTAAATTTTACTTTATTGTTTTATTTAATTATATTTAGTGCTACTGACTAATGAGGCATTGATAACTAAATGGTCTCAAGACCGTTTAGCTTTTCAACATATCTAATTATTAACTTTTGACTAGCTATAGAGTCTTGGTGGCTAGCTTATTAGCTTTTTAAACATTGATTTACACGTGAAACTAAAGATAATGGGATAAGGACTACTGATATTGGATGTTTTTTGGTTAAAAAGGTAATCTCACGATTCATCACATTGCCACTTATTTCTGCAACTGTAAAGTAAATAGAATATAGTGTCCTAGTTACTCGGGTGGTTCTTAATGCCCCCATCACTTTAATCATGATCTAAATTACCATGATCACCATCATAATTTAATTATTGTCACTATCATTATTAACGATTCTATAGTTTATCTTTTTCTTTTTTCTTTCTTTATAAAATGATCCTAGAGTTTACCTTCAAAGTTATATAAAATTATGAACAAAATACTTCTAAAATAGGAGAGCTTAACAAATCCTAGCTCTTAATAATTAGTGCATGCATATCATGATTTACAAATGTAGCGACCAATTATCACGGAGCCCCAAATCAGTCTGTGTCTGAATGCACATTTGAGCACATCCATGCATGTAGAACTAATGTTCCAATAACTGAATATGTGTAAATAACTAGCTTAGTAGTATCAGTAATTTTGGTCACGGGACTGAGTGAGTTGATCAGCCCCGAGTTATCGAGATTGAGACCCCGAGTTGATTAGCCCTGAGTTATCAGTAAATAACTAGCTTAGTAGGAAACCACGAGATTGAGCTGCCGAGTTAGGGAATGTTATCTTGGGAGGATTAGGGTTAGGATTCTCGGGAAGATTTTCTCCCAGAGACGTCCCCACGGGCACAACCAGCAGCATGTTTAAGGGAGGTTGGACACTACCTTTCTGTCTAGGATCATTGTCAGTCCATTGAGATATAGAGGACGTGATGGTGCCCGACTCCTGCCTTTGGTCCCCCCTCAAATTGGATGCCATCTAGTTTTCCCCAAAGGCGAGCTAGCTAAGATGTATCCCACGGTGATTGATACATCATATCTCGAGCGAGTAGGATGTATGTAAAGGTTTCTAGGTATGGACTAGAAAACTTTAATTTATTTAATGATTGTTTTTCAAAAAGAATTTTCAAAATAGATACAACTTTTTATAAATTAAATGTACTAGAAAGGTCACAATATTTTCTAGATTACCTAGAAGTGACTTTTGAACCGGGATCAATAACTCAGAATCTAATTATTTTTATTTTTTTTCCAATAACACATAAAAAAATATATTAATTTTTCTTACAGCCGCGAAAAATCCGATCTGAAAAATATTGATCCGGGTTATTTGTTGCAGTCTTTCTAATAAATCAAATTATATTGTATTCCATCTAATTTCAAAGAACTAAATTCAACATTTCTAATATTTTAATACAACAAAAATTCTGTTTTTTAAAAAAAAAACACAAGGAAAATGCACAAATCCGGTTAACCATTAACCGGATTTGTTTTTTTTAGTCCGGGCAGTGGTTAACCGGAAATTTGTATCAAATCCGGTTATTGGATAACCGGATTGGATATTTTTCGAATTTCATTGCAAAACAAGGTATATTCCGTAATTTGTTATTTGATTTGAATATTTATAAATATTTCGGTTCATTGAATCTTTTCGCAAGTTGTTAACAAATATATATATTTCTCAAATTTATCTAGGAAAAAGGTACAACGGCTCTCCCATCTGCGTAGACTTCGAGGTGTAGACTAATTCAAAGTCTTCAATGTAAATTACTCAAAGGGGTTGATACATAATAATGCATTTTCATAAAAATAGATGGAATACAATATAAGAAATGTTGAATATATTTCTTTAAAAATAGATGGAATACAATAAAATTTGATTTATGAGGAGGGTTCAAATGCACCCAAATTTTTGTGCACCCAAATGCACCCTATCATTTTTCTCTGTTTTCAAAGTCTGAATAGTCAATCCGAACCGTTAGATGCGATATATATATTAATATGTGCTTGGAAACCAAATTATATATTTTTTGGAATTTATTTACTATTTATTAAGCCACTTTGAAAAATCGCTGATCCAATGGTCCAGAAAATGTAAAATCAGCGATTTTCAAAGTGGCTTAATAAATAGTAAAAAAATTAGAAAAAATGTAAAAGTTCGTCTCCAAGCACATATTAATATATAGATCGCATCTAACGGTTCGGATTGACTATTCGGACTTTGAAAACAGAGAAAAATGATTTGAAAGATAGGGTGCATTTGGGTGCACAAAAATTTGGGTGCATTTGAACCCTGCTCTTGATTTATTAGAAAGACTGCAACAAATAACCCGGATCAATATTTTTCAGGCTAAATTTTTCGCAGCTATAAGAAAAATTAATATATTTCTTTATGTGTTATTAGAAAAAAAATAAAAATGCTTAGATTCTGAGTTATTGATCCCAGTTCTAAAGTCACTTCTATGTAATCCATGAAATATTGTGATCCTTCTAGTACATTTAATTTATGAAAAGTTGTATCTATTTTTGAAAAAAAACAAAAATTTTAAGTTATTTAATTATTGTTATTAAAAAAGAATTATTAAAATAGATACAATTTTTTATAAATTAAATGTCCTAGAAGGATCACAATATTTTCTAGATTACATAGAAATGACTTTTGAACCGGGATCAATAACTCAGAATCTAAGCATTTTTTTTCCAATAACACATAAAGAAATATATTAATTTTTCTTACAGCCGCGAAAAATCCAACATGAAAAATATTGATCTGGGTTATTTGTTGCAGTCTTTCTAATAAATCAAATTATATTGTATTTCATCTATTTTTAAAGAAATATATTCAACATTTCTAATATTTCAATACAAAAAATTTAAAAAATTGTTGTTTAAAAAAAAACACAACTTAAAAAAAAATACAAGTCCGGTTAACCATTAACCGGATATGTTATTTTTTTTAAATATAACTTTCCGGTTAATGGTTAACCGGATATACTGTTTTCAGTCCGGGAAACCATTAACCGGAAATTTGTCCCAAATCCGGTTATTGGATAACCGGTTTGGGTAGTTTTTGAAATTCGTTCGGGATTTGAATATTTTTTTAAAATTTTATTTATTTTTTGAATATTAATAAAAAAATCGGATCATAATATCTCAACTAATTTTTGGATAGTGATATTAAAACTTTACATTTTAATAACACAATAAATATTTTACTATATAAATAATTTTATTCTTTATTAAGATTATTTAAAAAGCTGATTCTCCCATATATTACCACATAACTTTTTCATCGAAAGTAATGTTTTATAAAGTATGTTATTTATTTATAATTAATTATGAAATTGATTGTTTTCATTTGCATCATTAAAAACTTGATTTTTCACATTTTTTTTCCAGCTTGTTATGATATTAATCCATATACTCAATTAACAAATATAAATTAATTAAAAAATATCAATAAAGAATTTTCCTAATAATTTTAATTAAAATAAACATAAAGATTATAAGTATCAATATTAACAAAAGAATTATAAAATCAGTAAACAATATATTTGAGTAATATCATACATATGAAAGTTAGTGTATTGTAATATCAAGAAATATAAATATATGTATAAAAAAAATGTTAAAGGCATACCTTGATTGTTTGAAACTTAAATTAAATATGTCGTCTTGATTGTGATAATTGCACTATAGAATGCGGGGTGGCATATTCAAGGAACCGAATCTCCTGCCCCCTTGTAGGCAGGAAATTTCTTCCCTTACACATGGATTTGGGTTGGGTTTTCAGACAAAACTATATAACATTCTTAAAATCCATCCCGGATCCACGTATCAGTGATTTTAAGAGCAGAAATTTACTATTCAAGGGGGTAGGTGTCCGGTTCTCAAAATCAATCTTTAAACAATATATACAAAAAAAATTAAATCAACCAGAAGCAAATCCGGATCATATTATTATTTTCAAACTTTAAATTACATTAATGCAGAATCATAAGAAAAAAGGAAAAAAGTGTCTAGCAATTATGTAATTCAATTAAGTAATAAATAGTTACTATAATAACTACATTATTAATAAATATGATGGCCAGAAAAACATTTGTCCATACATTAAAATTTTCTAAAAACGTGTTAATATATATAAATGTGTTTGGTCAATATACCTACCCCTAATTTTTTTAGAGCTAAGTCTTTTGCGAGCTAATTTATCATTAATTGTTTTTTTTGTCAGGAAACCCATGCGAGCAACTCTATTGACTCCGGGCCCTAGGATTAGTCAACAGGTTCAGATTTCGGGGATTGGTATCACAAACAATATCATAGGATCCTCCTATTTCAATTCGGACAGTATCAGTTATCTTCTTTTTTTGAGGAAAAGTCCGTAGGCACAGTATGTCAGTATCAGTAATCAGTATGATTGAAACGTACAGACCAATTTTAAATAACAAGATCTCAAAATTTTTAAATCGATCCGTATCCTCCCAGGTACCTGACTCAACACAATTAAAATGGACGGTCCAGATATAATTTCAGCCGGTGCTTACTTAATTGGGATGGCGCAGAGGGCAGTATTATTTTTGCTTTTATATTTGTGCAAAGTTAAACGTTCGAATTTCAAGCCGTTCGATTTAATTATATTGTACTCAGGTAAGCTGAGGAGATGTGAATTCCGGATCTCGTGTGCTGAAAATGGTTCCTGTTGTTTGGCAACACTTCTTAATCCTAGTTAGAATTAAATCTT
The DNA here is from genome assembly GCA_964058875.1 of Carex rostrata. NCBI lineage: Eukaryota > Viridiplantae > Streptophyta > Magnoliopsida > Poales > Cyperaceae > Carex > Carex rostrata. The sequence continues at coordinate 2,761,573 of CAXKVT010000008.1, read as the reverse complement.
AAGAAAGCTTAAGGTACCAATGTTCGGTTATCTTAATCCGTGAGTAATAGCTAAAGAGAGATTAAAGAAAGGGGTAGAGGTGCCTTAAGACCCAGGCAGAGGATTAAGATCCGGGCAAAAAGAGGCTAAAAGAGATAATCTTAATCCGTGCTAAGGAACCGGTGCTCGTCAGGATTAAGCGGCTAATAAAGCTGAAGGAGGCTCCTTTGATCTTAAGAAGGCTTAAGGAAGCCTTGCCGAACAACCACAAATTTCTGATTATTTTTGGCGAGTTGTGGACTACAATGCAATTTAATTTTTGCGCAATTGAATGCGTAGCCCCAAAATTTTTAAATATATCATACCTCCAAAAAAGATAAACCAAACCACCACGTTTTCTGAAAATTTTGAATTTTGACACAGCCACATCGTGGAAAAATTTTGAATTTTCGATTATTTTTTTTCCCTCCTCCTCGTGTGGTAGTTTAATCTGAACGAAAAAAAGAGGGTGGACGCATCTAGGGAATGCGGCCCGCAAAAAAGTGGCCGTACCTTGGGGATGCCGCCGTGTCAAAATTCAAAATTTTCATAAAACGTAGTAGTTTGATTTATCTTTTTTGGAAGTATGATATATTTAAAAATTTCGGCACGTAGCCTTTGCACAACCTCAAATTAAAACATGTAGCCCTACAAAAATAAATAAATCACCCTATTCCTGTTAACCCTATTACATTTGTCTCTGCTACTATTAGAGTATATTCGCCACGCAACTGTTTTCGTAAAAAAAAAAAAAATTATTTAGAGTGAATTTTTTTTTTCCACGCACACAGTGTTTCGGCTATTCAAATTGAATCCGAACCTAAACTCATTTTTATTCCTACTTGATAGTCGAACAGGCCCTTGATCTTCTGTCAAGGACGCATTTTTTCCCAAAAATATAAATAACTAAATTAATTTTTTTAATGGATAACAAGCAAATTAATAAATTTGATAGTTCCTTCCGTTGGCAAAGACGACGATAGAAATAGAGTCGGAATCCTTTCATTTATTCGAAGGAATGAGGTTGTCTAAAACCGATCGGATCAATTGACAAAAAATTCAATTTATAACGGTGTTAATTTGTAATAAACGGTCCGGATGAAAGCTGAGAGGATGAGATACTCGTGTTAATCAGATCTCGGTGCAACAATTCAGTCAAGAAAGACTGCCATGTGCTATTGGTCCTATTCTCATTCAATGCACGAGCACGCGCGATTAATGTTGACTTCCTTCCATACAAATATTTATATTAATGCAACTTAATTGGTAGTCGCCGCCAAGGATTTAAAAAAAATAAAAAGACTTCCTCTCTTATAAATATTCATCATATCTTCAGTATTATAGACCAATCAATACAACTGTTTTTCTCTTGCTTCTCCTCACAGAAACCAGTAAAGGAAACTAAAATCTATTATCCATCAATGAGTACATCCTTCGTCAAGTTTATTTTCCTTTCTGTTCTCATTCTGATGGCCTCTCATCCAACACGAGCGGCAACATCAAGCAGTGACGGTGGCCCCTCGTCTGCTTCATGTAGGCCCAACGAGAATGGTGCCGTCTGCGGCTCAGAGCACCACGACACACCTCCTCCACCTCCTCCTCCGCAAGGAAGTTTCATCAGCACAGATATTGGTGATCAAGCCAGACTTCAAAATAAAGATGATCTTTAGAAAAAATATTCTCCTTATGTAATTCTATGTTTCTATGTGTGCTTTCTATATGTTATTGTTTTGCCGTAGACCCAAGTACGTACTGAAGAAGTCATGCTCAATTTTTTTTGAACTCAAAAGTAGTCATGCATTAATCCATATATGTTGGTGCCAATGCAAATTATATATCTAGTTCTGTCCATGTCAATGTTCTAAATAGTTGACTACTATATCATCACATTGCCACTTACCTTCTGCAACTGTAAAGTAATTAAAATATAGTATCCTGGTTAGTGGGGTAGTTCTTAATGTCCCCATCACTTTAATCATAATCTTATACCATCACCATCATAATTTAATTATTTTCACTATCATTATTAACGATCCTAGAGTTTATCTTCAAAGTAATATAAATTTATGAACAAAATACTTCTAAAGTAGGAGGGCTTAACGAATCCTAGCTCTTAATTAGTGCATGTATCATGATTTACAAATGTAACGATCAATTATCAGGGAGCCCCAAATCAGTGTCTGTGTTTGAATGCACATTTGACCACATCCTTGTGGAACTAAAGTTCCAAGAACTGAATATACGTAATTAACTATAGGTTGGCAATATCAGTAATTAAGTTGTAGAGTAGAACTAGGGTGTTCTTAAGGTACCAAGTTTCTTGGTGAATTCAAGTCTAAAACTCGTCAAATCCGCTTCAAATGATAGATCTGAACTATTGAAACCCGTCTACTTTACGATTGATGCGTCTACGTGTAAAAAAAATTAATTTTACATAGAGTCAAATGGTCAAAAAACGCTCAAAAAATGAATACATTAAAATTAATTTATTAACTTTCTAATTTTGACCGCTAGACTTTATACTAAATTAATTTGAATATTTAAAATTTTCACATGTAGACGCATCACTCGTAAGATAGACAGATTTTAACGATTCGGATTTGTCATTTGAAGCCGATTTGACAGATCAAGAGATTTGGTGAACTTAAGAACACCCTAGTTCTACTCTAAGTTGTAATAGTTCTGTTCAACTATATAAGTTCAGATTTCAGAATTCAGAACTCCGTTTTATATATATATAGAGTGAGTCTATGGTACTATGCATATTACGATTTGTTACCGTGCTACGGCTCTATATTCGAGTTTTCAAATCCTAACGGTCGATCCGAACCGTTCATCTTGTTCTCCATATTAATATGTGTTTGGAGACCAAATTTTACATTTTTTGAAATTTTTTTACTATTTTTTTAGATTTATTGAAAATCACTGTTTTTGGATGGTCCAGAATTTTCAGATCAAGTGATTTTCTAAATATCTAAAAAAATAGTAAAAAATTTGGTCTCCAAACACATATTAATATGGAGAACAAGATGAACGGTTCGGATCGACCGTTAGGATTTGAAAACTCGAATATAGAGCCGTAGCACGGTAACAACCCGTGATATGCATAGTACCATAGACTCACTCATATATATATATATATATATATATATATATACAGTGAAAGAGATAGGGAGAAATATACCAAGGTGACAGAGCCACGAGCTGCAAGAGCAACTACATCGGCACAGGAGACAACGCGGCCGCAAACCTTGTCAATGAGAGCTCGGATATCATTGATGGCCTTGATAGCTGCAGGCCTCAATGTCAGGTTAGGCGGCGCCTCCTACTCGCCTGGCCCACTGGCAGAGCCGTCAAGCAGGACCGATGATTCACATCCCTGCATATCAAATTATCGATCAATACCGGAACAAGCAAAATATATCATTAATGTATGTATATATATGTTTGGAGTGGTATTACTAAAAATAGTTGACCGTTGGCAAAGTTACTACTTGTACACCATTTCCATTTGACAAAATAGACTGTATTAGATATAACAGGTAAAAATGTAATATAGTGAAACATGTTCTCTTTTCTTTTGTAATTTTAGAAAAAAGCGAGACTAGATGTATGCAACTCATTTTTCACACCTGCACAAAGCAATCATGGAAATGAAGGCGGAGAAGGCCAGCAGCAAGGCCGATGTTACTCTTGAAGGTGCTTGCTAGGTAGTTACTCACGATAGACTCGACTTGCGGGCAAGTCGACTTGTAGTTACTGAAGGAGAGGCCTGCTTGAAGTGGTGGATATGTATAAGTGTCAGCATTTGCTGCCGGAGAGAAAGAAATTACTGCAAGTGAAGTTGCAAGTAATAAAAAATTATTGATTTTATTCATTTTATTCATTTTCTAGAGAGATAATGTGCACATAAAATTATGATTTTTTTAAGTACACTTCATACATTAAGTGATAAAAAATGAACAAATTTAGATAACTAAGATAGATTAATTTAAATGTACTCAGTTTTGCCAGCTTGATCTAGCATAAAATAAGGTCCAAAGATCAGTAAACTTTAGGTGGACATTTCTCCTATAAAAATGAATAATGTTAACTTACGGTTTGAACTCAACATTAATTTAACTCTCAAATTTTAAAATATAACTAAAAAAAAAATTGTGACTTTTTTGGTATACAATAATGCAAATCTTGTGAAAAAAAAAATTTGAGATAAAAAGATTGATGTCTACTCTTTCAATTTCAATTTAATGTCTATAAAAAACTCTCTATCTAGATTTTCGTATCTACAATTTTCCACTTGAATGATATATATTGTCCTTTGTTACTAACCAGAAGCCATTCTTACAAATCTTTTGTGATATTAAAACCTTTCTAGTAAAATTAAAAGGGACAGCCACACACAGGGGCGGAGTCAGACTTTCAAGTTATGGGCTCAAACATAAATAGAGATCAATCATATCAAATTTACATACAGTATTTGGAGGTCAATTTTACAGTACCGTAACATTTTATTTTAATTTATAAAGAAAATCAAGTATAATTATAAAAAAAAAATGAAAATGAATGAGAGTCAATTAATTATCATTCAATTAACTTGGATCCGCCTCTGGTCACACAAACAGAAGTGTAAAATAGTTTCAGAACCGAAAATAAATTAATAGAAAAAATTAACCAATATTATGGAGAATTTGTGTTGTTGAAAGTTCCAATCATCATGGACCGTTAATATCGCTTGAAAGAACGTTGTGCTTGCTATATTAAAATCGGATCTGGTTGAGAATGCAGATGGCTTGAAATGTGGATTTGGTTGACTATAGAAAATGGTAGAAAAGCATTTTTTTTAAGTATAACCGATTGAAAATAAGATAATCTCCCGCGATTACAAGCTCAGTATGACAGTACCAGTATATATAATTCATAATCTGCCGGGGCTCATTTACAAGCACCAAGCACCCCAAATCTTACTACATTTGTTATTCTCTTCTTCTTTTTCCAAGATGATTCCAGGAAAAGTAAATATTTTCCAATTGTACTTTTTGTTTGGTTCTTCTTCATTTTAGCATCTCTGTTATTCAATCAAGCAGGAGCAAGACCAGATCCATTTCCTAAACCTTTTTTTGATTGCAATCCTTTCACACATTGCTGTCAGGGTCCTAATGATCCTCCTTGCTGAAGATCGACCCGATGTTACTGCGATAAAGGTGTCAGATTCAAAATATGGCGACAATCTTGATTGAATGCGCCTTAATTTGTGCTTGATTAATACTTGTTTTCTCACTATATGTGATAGTAATTTATTTATTTATTTTTCTTTTTCTTTAATGGTGTCTGTTATATGCCCGAAATTTTTAAATATACCATACTTTCAAAAAAAATAAATCAAACAACCACGATTTTTGAAAAATTCGATTTTTGACATGGCCGCACCCCCTAGGTGCGGCTACCTTTTTTCGGGCCGCATTTAGGGAATGCGGCCACCCCTTTTTTTTTCCCGTTCAGATTGAATTACACGAAGAAAGAAAGAAAGAAAAAAAAAAAAAAAAAAGGTGGCCGCATCCCCTAGATGCGGCCCGCAGAAAAGTGGTTGCATTTTGGGAATGCGGCCATGTCAAAATTCGAAATTTTGAAAGAAAATGGTGGTTTGGTTTATCTATTTTAGGATAATGATATATTTAAAAATTTCGGGTTATATACTATATTATTGTACAATAATAGTTACTGATCATAGATAATAAGAAGGTATAAATTAGAACTAGTATTTGGTCTAGTGGCAAAGGCACATGGTCTCTATGTAGAAGGTCATGAGTTCGAAATCCAGATAGAGAAATCATTTATTATAATAACAAGGATATTAAAATAGTTGAGAGGCTAGACTTTAAACCTTTACTTAAAAAATAATAAGAAGAAGAAGAACTCATAATATTTTGTTTCTTTTATCATTTTGTATATAGTTGGGGGTGTGTATATATTATGAATAGCTTATAGAAGATTGCAGATTCTTTTATCATTTTGTTATCCATTTTCAGTTAGCTGTTTTTTTTTATTATTTCCATATATTATGAAAGCCCCAACAAATGGAGATCCGTTGTACCATTTCCCCAGATAAATTTGGGAAATTTATTTTTGTCAACAACATACAAAAAGATTAGTGAAATTGTTATTAATAAATATAATCCGGTACTATTGACAACCTTTGGAGGTCTAATAGAGAACAGGCCATATAATATTTCCAGACAATAAGGGACAGCTGTTTTCCTGATGGCCAGTGCACAACTAATCAAACCAATTAAACTATTTATTTTAATTAAAAAAATATCTTGTTCGATTAATCAAACTGATGCGCCTTGGTTAATTTATCTCTTAATTAATTTTTTTAAAGAAAGATGAAAGTGTAATTTTTAAATTTCATGCATATTCTTGTTATTATAATTAATAAAAAAATTGCGTTTCGAACCAATTACCTTTCCCATAAAGATCATGTCTTTATCAACTAACCCAGATGCTAGTTCTCAATTTATCTCTTATATATTTAAGCTACTATATATATATATATATATATATATATATATATATATATAGAGTACGGCTAACGCGCTTCCTCTAGCATATGGGCCGAAATGATTCCGGTGGAAATTTGAAATTTCAAAATCCAAAAAGTCGATCTGAACCGTTCATCTCCTTCTCCATATTAATATCTGCTTGGAGACCAAATTTTACATTTTTCTGAATTTTTTTACTATTTATTAAGCCACTTTGAAAATCGCTGATCCAACGGTGGCTTAACAAAACAGTAAAACCATTGGATCAGCGATTTTCAAAGTGGCTTAATAAATAGTAAAAAATTTCAGAAAAATGTAAAATTTGGTCTCCAAGCAGATATTAATATGGAGAAGAAGATGAACGGTTCAGATCGACTTTTTGGATTTTGAAATTTCAAATTTCCACCGGAAGCATTTCGGCCCATATGCTAGAGGAAGCGCGTTAGCCGTACTCTATATATATATATATATATCTATAGTTGATAATGCTCAATGTCGTGTGGGCCTCATACATAGGTCATGTATTGGGCGAAATGAATATAATGATCCAATCTGTGTCCTAAGTATTTTGAGATCTAATTTATCCTTAATTGTTTTTTGTGTCAGACCCATGCCAGCAAGGCCCATTGAGGCATTGACTCTTCTGGGATTAGTCAACAGATCAGATTTCATAGAATTATTTTAGAAAAATATGGATTTCTAGTCTTTCATATTTAAATATTCATAAAAATAATTTATTTAAGTCTCGATCCTGCAACCTGTACACAAAAAACGTTATATTTTATTATTAAACCATAAGTTAAGTCATTACCTTTTGTTGGATTGGTATCACACAAAATAAATAGTGGAGTCCTATTATTTCATTTTGAACCGTGTGATTAAAATCTACGGACCAAAATTATATCAAGAAATTTCTAAATTTTAAATTGAATTGAATACTGTCGTTAATTTTAAATCAACTAATCCGTATTAATATAGTAGGATTCTATTTTTTTTTTTTTTTTTTTTTTAAGTGGCAGATACAGACTCCGATCTTCGTCTGTTGAAAATGTACAAATCTCAAAATCAGTAATTTTCTGTGCACGAATCTCGAAATAAATGAAGGGATGAATTTGAAATAGCAGGGTCCTGTCATTTCCGAAGAATCACAGCAGATTTATTTCCTGAAGCATTCTAGCTTCCACCATTCTTCCACCATACTGTGGAAAATGGGAAGGTCTTTTTCAGAGTGTCTAATTAATGTGGCGGGATTAAAAAAAAAACCTCCCACCATACTATTGGTGTGGTGGAAAATTACATTTTCATCTTTCATCGTATTATTGATACGGTGGAATTGTTTTTTTTTTTTTTAAACCAATCATTTGAAGCATTTTATTCTTTACTAAATAAAAAAAATCTTTTTAGCTTATGCAATTTCATTTTAGCGCAATTGCACGCTTAGCCCCGCAGAACTTCAAATTATAACATTTAGCCCTACATAAATAAATAAATCACCCTATTAAAAATTATCCATGGAAGAAGAGACCTTGCCAACAAATTATGATTTCTTTGGTTACAAATATTATAATGAATTATAATATTCAAAGTTGTGACTTGACCTGAGGTAATATTGATTGACGAATAATTAATCGAAGATATGTAAAAAATATTAAAAAATATTATTGATATATAATACGGATTTATTTGAGAATATTGTTACTATATTCTCATGATAATAAACAAAATCAATAATTTGGATTGAATATTTGAGTTTCAAAATCTATATATAAAGTTAAGTAGCTTACATCTGGCAAAGCTAATCATCAAGCAAGTCGAGTAATTAGTACTTACTAGTTACCAACTTACCATCAACGGAGCAAAATAAAAACGGATACTGATACGGATATGGTTTTACCACATCTGATCCGTTTGCACTCCTAATACAAGTAGAAAACATAAAAAAAAAAAAAAAAAAAAAAGAATAAAACGGTGAGAGTCTGAGGGATGATGAGAGCCTCTTTTGGTTCGACTAGAAACTATATATCAAACAAAAATTATCCTTTCTATTTAAGTTTGGTAGCAAATTGTCTTCCAACGACTCCTTTACCCAAACCAAAAAAAAAAATCAAGGCTTCGGGTACAAGTATTTAGAATAAATTACAAAATACAAGAATAAAATACAACCCCAAAATATAGTAGACAAACGGGTGCAAAAAGACATTCAACATTGCTTGGACCACAGTGTTTCCCTATCATTTGTTAGTTGTGATGGTAATTTGGTCAATATGTGTATTGTGCGGTGGAAAAAGAGTTCGTGATTTTATTCATGATAATATCAGGACAGAATTACGAAAATTTAAATTATGAAAACCAAAACGTAAAATAAACAATGTGTGATTATCAAGGTTCTAAATAACGTTTATTGTTCCACCATTTAGTTCCTTGACCAAAAACAGAGCAATGAAGAACCAAAATCTCTGCCTTTTTGCTTTCTTCCTCACAAATCTCTGCTTACATCTATCATCTGCAGCCGATGTACTCTACCAAATTTGCAGCACCACCGGCAACTACACCGTAAATAGCACATACGATTTCAACCTCGACAAACTCTCCTCCTCCCTTTCCACAGAAGCAGTTGCAGAACAGGGTTTCTATGAAAATACAATTGGTACAGCACCAGACCAGATCTCTGGTCTTGTCCTCTGTCGTGGCGACATCAATTCTTCTATTTGTGGAGACTGCCTTAACCAATCCTTCAAAGATGTAATGAATCTATGCCCATACTCAAAAGCAGCCACAATATATTATGACTTCTGCCTCTTCAGGTACTCCAACCAGCAGTTCCTCAACTCAAGTGATAATTCGCAAGTAATCTATATGTGGAGCACCCAAAGCGGTAGATTTAGTGGATGGGATCCATCGAATAACATTACAAAAGACTACTTCAACTCTGTGGTGGCCACACTACTAAGCACCATCTCAGATCAGGCAGCTTTTAACTCGAGAAAGCATTTTTGGACTGGAGCGATAAACATAACGGCATCCTTACCGGTGATCTATGGCTTGTCACAGTGCACGCCTGATTTTTCAAATAATACATGCCGTGCTTGTTTACAAGACCTTATTGATCAGACGCTAAAATCTTTTGATGGGCGGCTAGGGGCAAGGGTTTTAGGAGTGAGATGCAACCTGAGGTATGAAACATACACCTTCTTTTCTGGAAATCCAGATCAACAAATAGGTTCAATCTCGGGGACAGTCATACCAACTCCTCCAGCATCTAGTAACTTCCCAACTCAGCCTCCTACAATGAATTCTCCATCTAGCACCAGTAAAGGTGACTATTCAACACCTTATATGGCCTCTTTTCTCTTTCATTTTTTTCAAAAAGAAAGCCTGGAATATCTTTAATTCTTACATATATGTTTATTTTACAAAATGGCAACATACACAGATCTCCTAATTAATCATCAAAGAATGAACATAAAACTCTTATTTGTCAAGGAAGGTAGGATAAGGATTCACAGTTATTAGCTTCAGCTGTTAATTTGAAATCCTCGATATAATATAGTCTGACATGTGATATACAAGTTTTCTCATAGGAATTATGGATCTTTTTCATGTAGATTTTTTAAAGGTTTTTTTATGTATATTAGTCCTGTAATATTTTTTTAATAAATTTTTTGTAAATATATTAGTCCGGAGATATATATATATATATATTTAAGGGAGAATTTCATATATACCACTCAAAACTGTGAAATTACGTATTTATCATCCAAATTTTTGTAATTACATATTTACCATCTAAAAATCTAATAACTCAAATATTTACCCAATATTACTTTAGTATATATCAAATATACCCAAAACTATAATAACTCAAATATATCAAATTTATGTTTAATTTTCTTAAAACTATAATTAATTAAGGATTAACTTAGTACTATCTCTTTCTTTCCTAATTAGAACCGTTCTCCTTTATATCCAATATAAAAGATTAAAAATAGAAATTCCAAACTGTGCCAGTAACAAAACACAGATTCTCAAACTCAGTTACTACTTTGATAACGGGTTGCAACATTAACGTCGAATTTAATATGAGTTATTTTGTTGGAAAAAAATTGGAGCAATTACTTTGTTTTTAGACGATCAAGCTGGAGTTGGAATCCTTAAATCCGAGTCTACTGCCCCTTCTTTCTGAGTTTAAGAGAGAGAGACGAGATGATGAGAGAGTTTAAATGAAAATAGGAAGTTACCTCAAAAAAGACGGAAGGAAAATCTGTGCGCAAATGAGGAATGGACAGAGAAGGAGGAACGACTAAATAACTTGTTAATTATATTTTATATAATCTTAAACTTAATTAATCTCATTTTTTTATTAATTGGGTAAATATGTGAGTTATTAGATTTTTAGATGGTAAATATGTAATTATAAAAATTTGAATGGTAAATACGTAATTTCACAGTTTTTGAGTGGTATATATGAAATTCTCCCTATATTTTATATAATCTTAAACTTAGTTAATCTTATTTCTTGATTACTTGGGTAAGTATGTGAGTTATTAGATTTTTAGATGATAAATATGTAATTATAGAAATTTGAATGGTAAATATGTAATTTCACAGTTTTTGAGTGGTATATATGAAATTCTCCCTATTTTTAATGTATATTTGTCCTGCGTAAACAATCCCTCTCTCTAGCTTTGAATTCCAAGCCCTGTAGGCAACCTGCCTAGACGATCTAATCAATTTTCCACAAAGACGTAATGACTCATCGGAGGTACAGGCAATTTTGGCCTGGCTAAAATCTTTGCTAGGTATAGGCGACCGACCATATATGTCTAGGAGGAGACAAAAATAAAAAAAAATTAGACAAAAATAAAAAGCCACTTCAGATATTCGATCTGCGCTAATTAAGCTAGATTGTGCTGATAAGAGTACTTGAGAGAAATGTTGCTTCTTGGAAGTCCCCATCTTTTCTTTTCCTTAATTTCCTCTTCTAATTTTTTCTTTTGTTCATTTTTTTGGTTGTGTTTTCTTTTGCTGTTGCCAGTGAAAAAACCACGCCCATCCCTCAAGTCAAGTCAGAATTTAATTCCCTGAAAGTTAATAAGGGTTACTACTAACTACAGAAGTTGCTTCCTTCAAGCCCAAATCTTCCATGTCAATATGTCAGTCAATTATTAGTGCAATATTAGTGTCATACTAAAAAATAACATTTCACTTCGGAGTTCGGACTACAAAAATAATTTCATATACAGGTGGCCAGAATTTAATTCCTATATAGTTGTACTGCAACAGAATTCCAGTCATTTGCATATTGTAACATGATATGTTACATATCTTTGCTGTTGATCTGTCTCGCAGCAGAAAAATTACAGCCATTGAGTTGGGATGCATGTTCAGATAATCAGCAAAACACATGATTGCAGAAGGTTCAAGGTTACACTTACTCAAATCTTGCATCACAAATATTGACCTAACTAAATGACCTGCCATCCAAATCGAACTCCCCAATCCAAACTCACTGACAAATCTTGAAAAGTCAAACATGCTAACTAGATCAAACTTAAACCTGAAAAAATCAGCATTTGAAGACCAGAAACCTGAATTGACCTTTTCTAAAGAGCAAACTTAGTTGACCCTATCTGATCTGGTCCTGAACTGTTCCTTTTCTGCAACACTACCAGTATCTATATTTGTGGTACTTAATCAAATCATTCGAAGAGGAAACAGCAAAACTTGCTTAAATAAAAAAAAGAAAAAAGTTGACCTACTCAGGAGAATTTAGAAGAAATATCATAATGCAGAACTTATCCCAAATTACATAAACACCTGACCCAAAATGTTGTCTTAATAGTCTATATATGGTAGGTGCTTATAACCTTAATCTGACTGGCCCGTTATATTCTGGAATAATCCAAGCTCAACCCGAGCTGTACCTGTAAATTACCAAAAAAAAACCCGAGCTGTACTTGTAAATTACCAGAGATAAAAACTAATTTGCAATCCAATTAACCCAAATCCAAAGCCGGCCAGACTATAGTTGAAAGTGAACTAACCTGAGTCCAACTTGATGAACATTTGCCACATAATTTTGACTTTTTGAATGTGTTTATCCATCCGTTCTTTACGAATGTTGAATCTTTTTCTTTAGTCCTTATCTATGCAAAATTGCAAAAGAATTCAACTATTGATATGTGTTTATTATTTCAACCTCACAAATTTATTCAGGAGGAAAGATCAAGCTTCTCATTTATGTGCTTATTATTGGCTGCTTCATCGTCTTTTTGTTAATCAGATCACTGAGATCTGCAGGTTTAATTTTTTATACAATTGAACAGTACTTGTCAACATGTTCATTTGCATGAAAACTTATCTAACATTTTTTATCTTCTTTAATGATTTAGAAACTGAGATTTCTCAAGAAGAAAGAATGCTCGCAACTAACAATAATGAAACAAGTTCAGATTCTCCACTCTTTGATTTCAATCAAATAGCTAATGCGACAGGTAACTTTTCATCAGACAATAAACTTGGCGAAGGTGGATTCGGACCTGTCTATAAGGTGCTTCCTATTTGCCTCCATACTGCTTTCCTTTTTCTGTTTCTTATTTATTCCATTTATATATTCTTTTTTAAGAGAAAGAAAAGCCACAAGTATAACGTGGCCATTAAAGTAAAGGAAGTCAGTAAAATGCATGACAATATTTTATGATGAAATTAAAAGAAGAATTAGGTTTTATCGTGATTCAAAGTTCTCCTTCTAGGGCGTGCTACAAGATGGACTTGAGATTGCTGTCAAGAGGCTTTCTTCATATTCAGGTCAAGGTCTAGTTGAATTTATAAATGAAACCCAACTTATGGCAAAGTTGCAACACAGAAACTTAGTCCGGCTGGTCGGGTGGTGCATTCAAGGAGAGGAGAAAATATTGATTTATGAGTTCATGCCCAACATGAGCTTAGACTATTTCATTTTTGGTATGTTTCTAGAAACCTATTATCAAAGTGTTTTTGAATATTTTATCCATTTTTGCCATAGGTTTTCATCAATTACAGTACTAGAAAAACCTATTCCATGTTACTTTTTTTTTTGAAGGCCAGCCGAAGCTGACATTTCGATTGATTAAAAAAAGTTATTTACAAGTTCAAATCTAACTATTTACCCAATTTTATACAATTATAAATATAATCTCTCTATGCTGCTATTCATTCTCTGTTACTAATCTCTTGTCAATTCCTAATGTCTGGATTGGCCTGCTCCATCAGTTGCTCTATCCGTCTACTCTTTTATGTGAATAGTCTTCTATTCCTCTCTCGTCAGGGCATCCAGCACCCTGCTGCCCAGAGTCTGTCCCATTTGACGCGATCTTCGGGCGACAAAGGGACCCTCTCGTCCCACCAGAACTGCAGTAGGCTCTGGTGCCTCATTGATCGCCACCGGTTACCTCTCAAGCGTCTCCAGAACTGCACTGAGTAAACACAAGTGATTAACAGGTGTGTTGTTGTCTCCATGATCCCTATGCCGCAGAGATAGCATCCCGGTTGTACATTGCATCCTTTAGTGATTAGGTTATGTTACGTTAGTAGCTTATTCTGCAGTGCCACCCAGAGGAAGAATCTAATCTTACTGGGCACTCTGATCTTCCATAGCGCAAGGTTGGTCCTATCAATAACTCCTCCATTGTGCATCATTGCATATGTGGAAGATGTTGTGAATACGCCAGACCCCGTCCATTTCCAAATGTGTGTTGCTCCCTGTATCCTATTCCCTGCCTCCGTTTGAGACACGAAAACCTTGTAAAATGGTAGTAATTCTATGAACGATTTCATGAAAAATGAGTGGTGTTGGTTTTCTTGCAGTTGTTCCACTATCCTAACGCCATAAAGAGTCGCCAGGGTTTGTGGCCATAGTCCCCCCTCGTCCGTATCCAGTTTCCAGAGCCACTTTGTCAATAGGGCGTTATTCTGAATTGTCAGTTCAAGAATATCCATGCCTCCATTCTCCTTTAGCCCGCATACTATTTCCCAATCCACTAAATAATTTATTCCTCTACAAATTTGGTTCCCCTTCCAAAGGAATTGCCTCCGTGCTCTATCTATGTTTGATAACTCCCTTCGGGATCTTTATTACCTGCATGTAATGAAGTGGCAATGTCGTTAGGACCGCTTTGACCAGAGTGAGTCTTCCTCTGTAAGTCAAAAACGATGATTGCCACATTGTTAGCCGATTATGTACTACCTCTATTAATAGTTGGAGATCTGCCTTCCTTAGTTGTCTGATTGACAGTGGTAGTCCCAGGTATGTAATTGGTAATATTCCGTGAAGATAGTAACCTTTCTATCACCCCTATCAGTCGATTGGAAATTGTTATTGGCACAAAGTTGCTTTTGCTCAGGTTAATCCTTAAGCTCATTAGATCCCCAAAATTGTAAATTATTTGCCAAGATTTTCAATGAGGTTGGGTGTGCCTCTGTGAAAATTATTGTGTCATCCGCATACTGGATCGTTCGCGGAGGCACCACCATTGGTGAGTGCATTAGCTGAATGGAGTTGTTGATAAATCACTTTAAAGAATCTGTTAGTAGGATAAAAAACATGGGCGATAGTGGGTCTCCGGCCCTGCCGTAATCTTCTCTTGTGCCTGAAATAAGGGGTTAAGGTTCCATTTACTTTTACCGTCGAACTTGATGATTTTAGGATAGTTAAAACAGCCGCTAACCATCTCGATGGGAACCCCCGCTCGATGAGTAGATTAGTTAAGAAGCATCAATCTACTTTATCGAAAGCCTTGGCGAAGTCCACCTTATATAAGATAGAAGGGATTTTCATCTTGTGGTAGTAATTTAAATACTCTCTTGCAACTGCAAATGATTCCATGATTGATCTCCCCTTGACGAATGATGTCTGGTTGTTCGAGATCAATTGGTTCAGGTGCGACTGCAACATATTCGCCATAATTTTTGTGATGATTTTTGCCGAGGTATTTATCACACTGATTGGTCTAAAGTCGGAGGTTGTTGTTGCCCCTCTCTTCTTTGGGACCAGTGTGATAGCCACCTTGTTTATTTTTGTAATGTTTGTTTCCTCATAGAAAGCCAGTATGCATGCCACTACATCCGGCCCTACAATGTCCCAGTACTGCTGATAGAATTCTGCTGGGAACCCGTCCGGTCCACTTGCCTTCCCCTTCGGTAATTTAAATACCACCTTTTTATTTCCTCTTCCGTTATCGGTTCGTCTAATTCTGACAGTTTCGCAATCCGTTGTTGACCTATCCGACCTGTCAGGTCAAAGGTAGTTTGGCTTGCCTGTCTAGTACCCAGTAGTGCGTTGAAGTGGTTAAAAAGTACCAAGTTTAGATCCTCTGCATGCACCTGCTGTCCCGTCACCTCATTTGTCAAAGAGATGTGGTTGATGTTTTTCCTGCCGTTTGCCACCGCATGGAAATACTTGGTATTATTGTCCCCTAACTTCAAACACCGTGCCCCTGATCTTTTTTCCATTGTTCCTCTATCTGCTTTGCTAATTTAAATATATGAGCCCGGATTGATATTCTCAATTTGAATTCCCCCAGCGTTAGTTGTCTGACCTCCTTCGCATGGTCAAGTTGCTTCACTACCTATTTAGATCTGCGCAGAAAGGTATCTCTTTTTTTGTATGTGTCTAAAGCCCATTTTGTTAGCGCTCTTTGTGTAGCTCTAATTTTTTTGGTCCAGTCGCTTTGCCCAGTTTGTAATGCTTTCGCTCTGATTCATGTTCCAAGCATTTCCTATTATTGCCTTTATGTCCGGGTGATCAATCCAGTGTGTTTCGAACCTGAAAGACCTGCCCGCATGTGTTAAGTGTGGTTTAATATGTAAAATCATTGGTGCATAGTCAGAAGCCGTCTGTGGTGCATCCGTTAGTTGGTAAGTTGCTCCCATCGCATTCCACTGGTTTGATAATAGAACATGGTCTAATTTTGAGAAGGTAGGTGTTGGCCGTCTACTTGACCATGTGTAGGATCGGCCAATTAAAGGGATGTCCAATAGGTCCAAGGCATGAATCAGGTTATTAAATTGTAACATGGTACCTAAGTTTAGATTTGTGGATGTTGTGTCTGCATGCAATAGGATCATGTTAAAGTCACCTAAAATTATCCAAGGTTCATGATTAATGATTTCACTTCTCAATTGTCTAATCTCATTTAAAAATACTAATTTCTCCACATCACTTTGAGGCCCATACACACTTGTTAAAATAAATTTAAAGTCTCATTTCTCTAAAATAATAGTTGCACTATAAGTTTTAATATATGTTTGGGTGCATCAGAAGGATTCACTCCACGCGAGTAGAATTCCTCTCTTCGTCCCCATCGCATCAAGTGTTGTATAATTCCTAAATTTGAAGGGGCAAACTTGCTGAACTCGAAAAATCAAGTGTTCGTTCCATTTAGTCTCTTGAAAAGAAACTATATCACAATTTGCATCAATCACACTATTTTTAATTACTGCGCATTTGTTAATATCCCCAATTCCTCTCACATTCCAATTTAAGATTTTGAACGAAAACTTAAATGGAAATTGCATTGCATTTGGTTCGTTTGACATCATTGAGTTACAAAAGATATAGTGCTAAACACTTGCACAAACCTCAAAAGTCCTAAACGGATAAAATTAAACTAAATTAAATAAACTTAAAGTGAGGCATCGCCTTCCTCCCCTTCATCATCCAGGAGATCCTCATCGAAGTCCAGATTAATATCATCTAGAACCGATTCTCCCAGGTCAAGTGGTCCTTCTTCATTCGACTCCAGTGTCGTCTCCTCCATTGCAACCTCTTCCTCTTCGGGCTCTTCTTCAAATTGTTCATCCTCATGCATGGTCTCATTCTGTGCCGCTGTGTAGCCGTGGTCTGGTTCCTCATTGAGTGGTAGCTTTGTGGTATCGTCTGCCATGCTATAAGTGTCGTCGGCTGCCAT
Organism: Carex rostrata; assembly: GCA_964058875.1. Lineage (NCBI taxonomy): Eukaryota > Viridiplantae > Streptophyta > Magnoliopsida > Poales > Cyperaceae > Carex > Carex rostrata. Next base: position 2,744,070 of record CAXKVT010000008.1, on the reverse strand, counting down.
GGTGGCCTTGTCAGAGATGTTGTACTCCTCCTCCGTCGGGTCTTCTGCATCGATATTGTTGTTCGCCTAGTCACTGTTGAGGGTCCTGTTGTCGCCGTGTGCCAGTAGTGGTGCTTGGTCCACCTCCGTTAGGATACCAGTGCAGAACCTGTTCACTTTCGCCAGCTGCTCCTCTAGAAGGGGGGTGATTACTATTGCGTCGTCTGCCAATAACTTGAGGACTGCCGCATCTTCCAGTTTCTTTGCTATCACCGCCGCCTGGCTGGTCTGATCTTTGTTGGGGTCCTTTTTCGGGGTGTAGAGTCTAGTGTCTTCCCCTTTAGTTAGGATCCGAATGGACCTTCTAAGATCCGCTTCCGAGACAGGTTTTTTAACCCTCTTCCTAGCCCGCTTAGATTTGGTTTTGGTTGGGCCTATTGATTGCTCCCCCAAATTAGTCCCCGATTCGGCCTATCCCATTATTTGTTTACCTTTTTTGTTTGAAGGCTCATGCTGGTCTAGTCCCTCTCCGAGGCCCATTAACTCTTTTTCTTTATAAAATTCTTCTTCAACCATATCAGCCCATGACTATGCCTTACTCTTCTCATGGCCCGCTCCATCAATTTGAAATTTGAGTAGGTCTGAGAGGCCTGGGCCCCCTATCTGACTCCAATTGCGTGTTGCAGAGTTGGTGGGTTCAATCAGAAGTGGCGCATGCGTGTCACTTGATTGAACCGTAGCATTTGCGTGGCCTGGGGTTGGTATGTTGCAATTAATGTTGTTCAGAATCAGTCTCCCTCCTTCCTCTCCAGTCAAAGAATGAACTAGAGTCTCCAGTTCATACCCTTCGTTCCCAATAGACCTTTCTGAATTCCTTACCTGCATCTCCAATTCTGATGTACCTTCCTCTCCCCTTACCCTTTGAATGATAGCATTGGTGCATGTTATTTCCTTTTGTAAGAAGAGGGGGCTTCTTCTGAGATTGACCTCTATGTCATATCTCGGTTTTTCGGGTGGCATAGCCTCCCATATTCCAAACAGAGTGTCGAACTCAAAACTAATAATGTCCCCTTCTATATTTGACCGTTCAAAATCCAATACCTCCCTCAGATTTTTAGTTTTGATGAGTTTGACAAGCGACTCAGGGGGGGTGTATTATCAAGAATTGGTATCAAATTAATTGGTTCCTCTAACCAAGAGTGTACCAGGACCTCAATCCCCCTAAGCATGCCTCTTTCCCAGAACAGAATGGTTTTAGGTATTTTAGATAAACCAGGTAAGGCCATAACCACCATCATTTTCTGAAGGGACCTTACACTGTGCATGGTGGAGTGCTCTAGTACCACTCCAAAAGTACTTACCGCTGGGATAAGGTGATCAAGGTTCCATTGGTGCTGCGATAGACGCTTGAGCTCAATCCATACCTTATATTTGAGGCCTAGAGCGGTCACATTGTTTGCAATATTCCAAGGGTAGGGGATGAGACCAAGGTCATGGAGATTACTAGTGTTGTCACGCAAGAACCAGTCCCTGTTAGTTCCTAGAGCCAATAAGAGCAGGTACTTTGAATCGGCTAGGTGAGTCAAAGGAAAAAAGAATGGGTGTGTTGTAAGCTGCCATGAGTAGGTCCAGCACCACTTGGGTGTCATGGAACTGTCTCAGCCGAGCATCGATTATGATAGCTATAGGTAGCTCTTTGTTAGTGTTGCTTATGTGTTGGGTCTCCGGTATGAAAACTATTACCACTTGAGGTCGATTTTCCGGCAGCCCCACTTCCCCCATGTTCCCTCGCGGAATAAGGGGGTCAAAACACTGCCTACGAGCCAGTGGGGTGTGGTGACAGTCTCTGGCCTGGTGTCCCGATATCCAATAGCGGGCACATACCCGATCTTTGCTTAAACAATCATTTTGGTCGTGACCAACCTCTAAGCAATTGTAGCATCGGTTTAACCATCGGGGGTGAGTCGGATCAGGCGGCAGGGGTAGCGGGTCTTAGTCAGAAACAGGTGAAGGTCCGCTTGTTCGTTGGTCCTGCAGGGTGGCAAACGTCCATGGATTTTGATCCATGTAGAACCTCCATGCCAATTGGTGCTATGGCGCAGCCAGTACGTTAGGGCCTGCCAGGTGGTCTTGCTATGCAAATGGGGTTGGCACTGGGTTGGTTATGGGTGTGGAATTGGTCTTTCTAGCAGTGGTGGTTGGGCATGTTTGAGAGCTTTGTTGCTTGTTCTTGGTCATGGTGGTTGTGTGTAGTTTGAATATGGGTTGATAACTTGGTTTGTTTGAATTTTTTGCATACCGAGGTAGGATATATGGAGTAGCGGTGGTGTACCGTTGGGTTGAGACAAGGGAACAGTGACTGTTCGTCGGGGACAGTGTAATAGGTGAGACAAGGGAGAGGTGTAATTCGGGTACCGCTGCTTGTTCGTCGGGAACCGTGATATTGTAGGTAAGGTGACGATACATACTGTTCCCCATGCCCAGCATTTCTCTGACGATTGTTGCCATGGCGTACATCATTGTACCGCTTAGTGTACCACCTTTTACTACTGTCTAGTCCTAAGCGGCGAGTTCTACTTTTGATATTAGTTGCGTACCTGGTGCATTGATGGGTGTACCTCTTGCGTTGAGCGGCGTACCAGTTCTTTCGCTGTTTATTTGTTACTTGGTGCCATCCCCCTCCAATGGGGATTGCCAGAATTTTCACCAGAGCTGTCGCCTTTAGAAAGAGCTCTCAAGTCTTTGTGCTATCTATTCCATGTTACTTAAAATGACTCAGCTCTTTATAGAAAAGTTTTGTGTTTTTTTATGTAATAGATGCTGAGTTATCTGTAATATATCACTGGATTTTCATTTTTTTCTTATAAAACTAATTTTTAATCACGTATGTAGTAATCTAAACTGGGAGGCCTCTCAGGTCACAAAGTTTCTTCTTTCTTCCATTATAAGAACCTATTCATCCATAAGTTTCTTTATTATAAAACATTTCAATATTTGACTCCTCATATTTTAAAATTTTAATTAAAAACTAATAATTCCAGACCAAGGAAATTTTGAGTTGTTGGAATCTAATAACAAAGATATTCAATATATTTTTTTTTATCTCAGATAAAACAAGAGGAGAACTTCTAAATTGGGAAAGGCGTTTTGAGATAATTGAAGGCATTGCTCAAGGACTCTTATATCTCCACAAACACTCGAGGCTAAGAATTATTCACAGAGATCTGAAAGCAAGCAACATTCTCTTAGACTCTGAGATGAATCCGAAGATATCAGATTTCGGATTGGCTAGAATTTTTAGTGCAAAAGAGCTCCAAGGAAATACCAACAGGGTAGTTGGAACTTAGTGAGTGTAGCGCCATATGCAAAATAAAAAAAATGATAAATTTTGTTTTATTGTAAACAAGTAGCATAGTTAAAGTAGAAAACAAATCTACTCGAATTAGAAATTTTAGTGTTTCTCGAGAAGATAAAATTAGTTTAATGAAGACAACAAAATTCAAATAACGATGGTCTATAACACCCTGTTGTTTTTTCTTTTCTTCTTTTTTATCAGCGGTTACATGGCTCCAGAGTATGCATCCGAGGGTCTTTTCTCAATCAAATCAGATGTCTTTAGTTTCGGCGTGCTGCTTCTGGAGATTGTAAGCGGCATAAGGAATATGGGTTTTCACCAATATGGAGACTTTCTCAACCTTCTTGGATATGTAAACATATATACACAACTTAAACTCTTAATTATACAATAATCATATGTTACAAACTTAGAATGAAATTATGTTTCTACACTTAGTTTATTGTTGGTACTATGGTACCAAATAGCGGTCAGTATTGATATTCTTCTTTTCCATTTTTAGGCTTGGGATAGATGGAAAGAAGGAAACATTGCAGAGCTAATTTCTCCTGTATTAACTGAAGCTCCCCATAGACAGATCATAGAGAAATGCATCCATGTGGCATTACTGTGCGTACAAGAGAATCCAGCCAATCGACCTACCATGTCTGACGTGATCAAGTTTCTTACCACTGCAAGTATAATTCTACCGGAGCCCAAGCAGCCTGCATACTTCAATGTAAGAGTAACAGAGCAAGGAGTGGAACCATCATGCTCAATAAATTATATGACTTTGACCAACCCAGATGTTAGATAATTCTTCAATACCGGTCTATCATCTGATTTAGGTAATTAAATTTTAAGTTCTTCATGTAAGTAGTTATTACTTATGAGACGTACGTATCATATAAATTTAATATTTGAAGTTTTGGATCTGGAATTTAAATTCTAGTTATGATTTTTTTACGATTGTTCAGATTATTAGGTGTCAACAGTATGATTACAGTTGATAGCAAAGTTAGTATTTGATATTAAGCTTCAAAATAGTGGTGATAATGCGATAATAATGTCCGTTTAGCAGATATTTTAACCCTTGGTGCAAGATGTCACATTAAAAATTCTCACTTCTCGGCGATAATCATTGTTTCATTATTGTTTATATTGATAAAATAGTGATAAAATTGTTGTTTATGACTTGACCACCTAAGATTTCTTTGTTACCAACCAGAAGCCATTCTTACAAACCTTGTGGTATTATAGGAAGAGGAACCCAAGAGTATATATATGACACCCTTGCTTAGGACAGATTCTGATATATACGGGGTTGATTTTGTGACTTATGCTAATAATTTTATTTCTCTGGCGTGAAAACCAATGTTAATTGTTATGAATTTTGATTCTGATATGAGGTTGATTATAAGACTTATGCAAATAATTTTCCTTCTATGGCTGTGAAAACCAATGTTGTCTTGATTCACCAGGTTTAGGCTTATTGTTTGCTTTAAATTGTACTGGTACAACTTCCTGATTCTTTGTAACATGTACCAGATTGTGTGTTTTTACTTCTCCACTTGATTAGTGATTTGTATACTTCAGTTAGGCATAGATACAATTATTCTTAATTTTAAACAAAAAGAAGGAAATAACTTTCGTTCTTGGGCCAACTTCACAATGGGCCCAGTTATTTGCTCAAGACTGAGCCAGAAATCCTTTTTGTCCATGTACTGGCTAATGCATAAATCTGGCAGCATCTGCCATCACTTCTCAAAAAAAAAAAAAAAAAAAAAAAAGACCATCTAACTTACAAGATCTAGAAATTTTGTTGAGCTATTAATTACTTCATAAACGAAGGCACAAAGAAGCATAACCATACCTAATTAATAGATGAGGGTTTCCAACATTTTAATCATTTATGCCCACAGACACTAACTCGTTTTTTGTGTAAATAATCTTTTATAAGTCGTCATAGTTAAAATCGTGATAATTTTACAATCTCCAAAAGACCATGAGATAGGTCATATATTGTATGATTTGTATCACTTTTTATAGAAAGAAATTAATAGCGTGATAATTCACCCTTTAGTGTTTAGTCATTTGGATTGCAAAAATGAAATTAACAATGCAAAGCTGGATCAGACAATTTGTCTAGTTCCAGAGCATGGCAGTCATAATTTACAACGCTAGTTGAATAGGTCGCATCACTCGACCACCCACTATTTTATTTTCATTACAAAAGAGGCCTCACCAAAGGAGGGGAAAAAAAAAATTACAAAAGTGGCAAAGAAAAGTCGAAAAACGCACGAAATACCAACCTAATTAATGTTACAAAAGTAGCATACTAGGCTACTACTAGCATGTTACCTACTCTTAAGGACATCCAAAAGTCCATTTAGAAATTAAAACAAACTTCACAAGGACTTGTAAAGAAGGCCGGTTTAGAAGGCCTGACTGTCTCCCTCAAGGTCAGTCACCGGCTCTAGGATCTCAATGCTTGACGGATTCTTGGCAGAGCAATTGGCACGAATCTCACCATTGCTGCCCGTGACAACGCTCAACTGCCCCATCTTAACAATCGAGTACACAAACTTCTGGAAGAACAAGTTTTGGTTCTTGGCAAAGTCGGTCACAATTGGCTTGGTCCTCAAGTCGGTGTACATATCCTGGTCTGAAGTGAAGAGTCCTTCCCTGTTCAACAGATCGACATAGTACTTGTTGTCAAACGTGTTGGGTGTAAGGATGTCGTTCACTGTGGTGTTAACAGTGTCATTTGCTGGGCAGGTCAGTTTGAGCTGGCCGGCAAACCACTGGTTCATGGTGGAGTCTTGTGGATAGAGCCGGTTGGTGAATGAGGCACAATGAGCAAGGCCGATAGTATGGCCGCCGGATAGTGCAACTAGGTCATTTGTATCGAGGCCGAGGCTGTTAAGAACCGACAACAGTGTGGTTACAGTAGAGGACGGGCGTGGTAAACTGGCCGCGGTGGCATTCTGGGTTGCGAAATTTAGGCCATCGCGTCTGCCAAGTGGGACCTTGTAGTTGGGGCCGCCGGACTATAATCAAGCAATTGATCATTAGGCTTAATTTAATTCCTTTATTGTTTTATTTAATTATATTTAGTGCTATAATTGACGCGCATTTATAACTAAAGGATTAACCTTGTAGTTGTGGTTTTCAACATATCTATTTCTTAACTCTTGATTAACTATAGAGTCTTGTTTGCTTATTACTTTTTTAACATTGATTTACACGTGTAACTACCGATAATGGGATAAGAGCTACGTACTGATCTTGGATATTTTCTGGTTAAAAAAGCTAATCTCATTATTATCATGACATTGCCACTTACCTTCTGCAGCTGTAAAGTAATTAGAATATAGTGTCCTAGTGTTTAATATCCCCATCACTTTAATCATAATTTTAATTACAATCACCATCATAATTTAATTTTGTCCCTAGCTATCATTACTAACGATCCTAGAGTTTATCTTCATAGAGTTTTATAAAATTATGAACAAGATACTTCGAAAAATAGGAGAGCTTAACAAGTAGGAAGTACGATTTTGAGAAATAAAATGTACCAATTAATTATCAGGGAGCCCCAAATCACTGGCTGAATGCACATTTGACCACATCCATGTTGAACTTAAGTTACAAGAACTGATTATACATAACTAGCTTTGCAATATCACTAATTAAGTTGTAATATTTTTGTGCAACTAAGGTCAAATTCAGAAATCATAACTCTGTTTTATACAAACATACACAGAGAGAAAGAGAGAGAGAGAGAGAGATACCAACCTCCGCTGCCAGGTTTTTCAAAAATAAATAAAAATAAATAAATAAAAAAGAGAAATATACCAACCTTGGCAGCGCTGCCAAGATTTTCAAAAAAAGAGAGAAATATACCAAGACGACAGAGTCACGAGCTGCAAGAGAAACTACATCGGCACAGGAGACAACGCGGCCGCAAGCCTTGTCGATGAGAGTACGGATATCATTGATGGCCTTGAAAGCTGCAGGCCTCAATGTCAGGTTAGGCGGCGCCTCCTGCTCGCCGGGCCCACTGGCAGAACCGTCAAGCAGGACCGATGCATCACATCCCTGCATATCAAATTATCAATCAATACCGGAATGCAAGCAAAATACAACATTAATGTATCTTATCTATGTTTGGAGTGCTCTATATTTAAAAATAGTTGACCGTTACACTCTATATTTCAACTGTTGACCGTTACACTCTAGCTTTTCTATGTAACAAAGTAGACTATATAAGATAACATGTAAAATGGAGTGAAACTAGGGTGTTGCTAAGTTCATCAAGTCTCTTTGTAAACTCAGCTTTAAAATTTATCAGATTGACTTTAAACGATCAATTCAAACTGTTGAAATCCATCTACTTTATGAGTGAGACATCTACATTCGAAAATTTTAAACTTTCAAATTAATTTAGCATAAAATCAAGCAGTCAAAATTATAAGGTTTATAAATTAATTTTAATGCATTCATTTTTTAAACTTTTTTTTACCACTTGACTTTATGCAAAATTAATTCGAAATTTTAAATTTTTTGTATGTAGATGCATCACTTTTAAGGTAAATAAGTTTCAATGGTTTGAATTTGTCATTTAAAGTCAATCTAATAGATTTTAGAGTTGAGTTCACAAAAAAAATTGGTGAACTTAGGAACACCCTAGTTCTACTTTGTAAAAATGTATTATAGTGAAACATGTTCTCTATTTTCTTTTGTTTTGGAAAAAAACTAGACTAGATGTATATATGCAACTCATTGCATACCTGCACAAAGCAATCATGGAAATGAAGGCGGAGAAGACCGGCAGCGAGGCCGATGTTACTCTTGAAGGTGTTTGCTAGGTAGTTATTCACAATCGACTCGAGTTGCGGGCAAGTCGACCTGTAGTAACCGAAGGACAGGCCAGTTTGAAGTGGTGGATATGTAAAAGAGTCAGCATCTGCTGCGGTAGAGAAAGAGATTACTGCAAGTGAAGTTGCAAGAAATAATGTCACAACAAAGGAGGCAGTATTGGCAGCCATTGAGCAAAGACTATTCTTCTCTTTGTTATAGCCGTATTTTGTTTATTAGTAGGATTGATATATAAGATACACACCTTATGACCTTATTTTATAGGAAGCACACAGGTCTATTCCGTTGGAGTGTGCGTCTAGGACTATTTAATTCTACGACAATATCTCTCGGTGACTCAGCATCTTCATTTCATTTTGATTTTTCACCTTCTCAATTTGTCAATAAATGCTTGCACCTTCGTGTGAAGTGGAAACATACGAAAATTTGAACTAGGGTAGCAACGAACTGACTCATCACGAGTTGAATCCAGTTTATAATTGGCTTACAACAACAATTGAGCGAGAGCCGAGTGTTCTGAGAATAAGGGATTGAGCTAGAATTTTAGTTCATAATTTAACCAAGCTAGTAGTGAGTTGGACCGAACTGACTCGTTTAACTTGGTGGGTTTTATTTGAACAACTATCATAAAAACTAAAAAATAAATAAAAAATAAAGGCCATCAAACAAAGCATCAGATATTCATTTCCAAATGCAGTTAATAGAATGAAACAAGTCTATAAACAAACCATCAAACATAATAATTAGTAGAATGACAAAAATACATGAATATTGAACAAAAAACAGGAAATGTGAATATATAAAATCAAATCAAATCGTAAAATTGATCTAATTAACGAGTGAGCTAGGTCCAGCTTAAACTCATTTTAATCTAAACCGAGCCAGTAACGAGTTGGCTCGTTAATTAACATCTAGAGCCAGTAATGGTCGAGCTAGCTGTTACTGATCAAGTCACGAGCTGATTCCAAACATACCACAAGCTATAAGCCTTTTTGTCAGCTCTAATGTGAACATTTAAAAAGTTACATATTTCGATTAATGTTAATTATAAGGGGGAATTTCATGTTTATCCCTTCAAAAACTTCAATGTTACATATTTTTCTTTAAAATTTGTAATATCATATTTACCCTTCAAAATAATAAAAACTCACATATTTATTCATTATAACTCTACAATATATTAGATATATCTAAAAGTAATTAAATAACAATTTTGACCATTATACCCTTCTACCCTTCTACCTTTCCCTTTCTCATTCTTTTTCACTGATATTTTATGTTAATTTGTCTTATGCTTGTTAAACACTACTCCACTCTCCCATCAATTTTTCTTTTCTTGATATTTTTGGCGTACTATTAATGTTTCTATATTTTTTTTTGAGGAGATACATAAAATTCTCCCTTTTAGAATTTCCGATAAAGTTTTGCCAACTCCACACTGACCACGAAAAATGTTGTCCTTCCGCTCTCGAGTCTTCATCACAACAAGAACAAGGTATAGGCTTCCACTTTTCCACCACATTACAATTTACATAACACTATATCTCTGAATCAGTCAAAATTGGTTCCATAATTCAGCTTTGTTTCAAGTTTCTGTTAACATCTTTTTCCACGCCGAGTCACTTCTGTGCATTTGATTAAGATGAAGTTGATTGATTATCTAATTTGATTAAGATGCATGAAACGATAAGAGAGATGCATGAAACATGAAACGATAGTTTTTATTTACGAAAGTTGCTCTAAATAGAAAGCCACAAAATTAAGAAGAGCCGAAGAGGTGATATTTTCTCAATTTTTTTTTTTTAAGTAAAGTTTGAAGATCAAATTATTCAATTATTTAATATTCACAAAAGAGTTTTAATTTCGAATCTGTCACATTAACAACATTGTTATTTTCACAAGTTTGAATCGGTGATATATTGTTAACTGATGAAATGAATTTAAAATTTGATAAAGAAATATTAATCCATGTCTTTCTGTCACATCCTGGTGGGGCCGAGCATGAGCAAGAGCCAAGACAACATCGTCTGCATCGTCTTTTGAATCGTCAACTTACATCGTTAGTTGAAAACAAAAATCAACAACAAAGGTCAGTAATAACCATTTAATAACAAAGGTCAGTAATAAGCTTTTAAATGTCTTCATTTTTTGTCTTCATCATACCTTCATTTTTAAAAACATTAATAAATAAAAATTTAAATTATAAATGTTAAAATAAAACCATAAATGTGATCTATCTTATTTTCTCTATGTGCTTATAAAAAAAGTATCACATTTCAATTTTGTTTTCATGTGAATCAATTATTTGAAAAATCAATGTCTAGAACTTATCAACTTAAGTATGTTTTTATAAGCACTTGATGACAACTAAAATAAAGTTGAAATGACACAATTTTTTACATGTGCATAGATAAAATAACATAGATAACATCTAACGGTTTTATTTTTACGTTTATGATTTAAATTTTGATTTGTTATTTTTTTTAAAACGAAGGCATGGTGGAGACAAAATTCGTATCCACATGCATGCATGGGTCCTTAATATGACTTGAAAGTTATGGCACTTCTTCCTATTTAAAAAAAAAATGATTTGGTTGAATAAAATGATTGAAATATGAATACCTTAAACAAGTTCTGTATTTGGCACTTCTTCCTACATTTAATGAAATCAAATGTGGGCTCGACCCACAATATTTTTTCTCAAAAAAAAAAAAAAAAAAAGGTTCTGTACTTGGCACCTTAAAATATGATCCATGCTCAATACCAGTATATGTAATTCAATTCATAATGGGCTGATGCACATTACGGACTGGTTTGAATTTATAAGTCACCTCATAATTTTGATATCTAAATCAATAAATCATACATATTACATTTTTTTAATTGGCATTTTTTATACATGTACTAGCCCATCCTATTTTCACCTAGGATATGTTTAGTTCTTCTCATATTTAAATTCTGGGTCTAGCTCTAATTTCAAGCTTCAATTGCAACAGACCTTGCTGTAATTATTTTTCTTTTCCGCAGAAATGGGTTTAATTAAGTAAATATTTCGTAACTCTTATAGTATTTGCTTGGTTCTTTATTTTAATATATATCTCAATTATTTATAAATGCAGGAGCAAAAAGTTACCTGAACCTCATTAATTAATAGATTCTCAGAAGATAACATAATTCAACCTATATTGACAAATTAGTACCTTTGGTTCTCTATCACCTCATCAAGGATATTCAACTATCATGTGAAAATATCTTCAATAATAAAATCAGGTGATATAAAAATATCTCCATAACTATCTTACAAAAATCCCTCAAAAGTCAATAATCGCTAAAATATCTTTTTGATCGATCTACCATTAACTGGAAATAGAATATCAGACCTTATCCAGTCCATTAAATATAAATACATGGAGAATTAAACCACTGCTACTCCATCATCACTTGCAACTAAAGAAAATAAAAGAGGAGAAACATAAAAAGGAAAACCAGTTCATCACCAAAAGGGGAGAACATGTAACCTGCTACAGATCTTTTTTTTTAAAGGAATTGACAGGAGTCTTTCATTCATGGTCACCGTGTGTACTCGGCACTTTTTTTTTCTGAAGGGCTTTGCACAAAATATTATTTAAATTAAGTTGGGTTTAAACCGTTTAATTTGCGTTGAGATTGTATATATGGTTTTTAATTAAGAAATAATTTAGATTCGTACGATTTTAAATACGCCCATACAAATTTCACCATTAATCGGACGTATATTAATTATCAGACTTTGAATATAAAAAAATTATAAATTCCATCGGTAAGAGAACCGGAATTTGTTGGTTATCATTTCACATAAAAAAATGGGGCAATTTCATGTATATCCCTAAAAAGTTTCAATATTACATATTTATCCCTCCAAAATAAAAAAATTACATATTTATCCTTTAAAATCATACAAACTCACGTATTTGTCCAATCTAACTCTATAACATATCATATATCTCCAAAAAAGTTAAATAATATTTTTTTAAACTTAAAAAAATTATTTTGCAGTATTAATTAATAATATGTTTATTACAAATAGGTCCTTATGTCCATAGAAGTCTTTGCCTTATTATTATGCTCTTCATTTTTATCACTTTAGTCCGTCTAAGTTCTCTTCTCTCTAAGGTGCCATACCTCCCAACGCTTTCTCCAAACGAAAATGGAAAATTAAAGCAGTGAGGGGCGGCATAAATTTGTGAGAGGAGAGGTGACTAGGGAAGTCGGGGAGAAATATGTGATTTGACGCATTCAGAAAGAGAGGCAGGGGAGGTTTGGCATCTTACAGAGAAGAGAACTCAGGCGGACTAAAGAGACCGAAGGGCATAATAGTCAACATATTATTAATTAATATTGAAAAATAAAGTTTAAAGTTTAAAAAATATTATTTAATTATTTTTGGAGATATTTGATATGTTATATGGTTAGATTGGGCAAATATGTGAGTTTGTACAATTTTCAAGGGTAAATATGTAATTATTGATTTTAGAGGGATAAATACGTAATATTAAAACTTTTGAGAGATATATATGAAATTCCCCCTAAAAAAATAGATGGAGTTTGACATGAATTTGAAAAAATAAATCATTTTTACCAAGTACTTAGATAACAGTTGCGCATCCAAGAAGTGATACGCAGCAACTATTGTCTGCGCACTAAACTGTATCAAATTTGACTAAATTATATTATGTATGTAACTATTATCTGCGTGCCGGGTATATATATATATATTTCAAGAGGAGGGATCGGATGACACCCTTTTTTGGTGACATCGGATGACACTGTGCATTTTCAAAGTCCAAACAGTCGATCCAAACCGTTGAACTTGATGGATATGTTAAAATGTGCTTGCAGATCAAATTTTACATTTTTTTGAATTTTTTTACTATTTATTAAGATGGGTACAAAAATTCAACGGTCTGAATATAGCGATTTTGTTAAATACTTAATAAATAATAAAAAAATTCCAAAAAATGTAAAATTTGATCTGCAAGAACATTTTAACATATCCATTATATTGAACGGTTTGGATCGACTGTTTGGACTTTGAAAATTTTGAAAATTCACAATCTTATTCGATGTCACCAAAAAAGAGTGTCATCCGATCCCGCCTCATTTTTCAAATTCATTTTAACTTCGTCTATTCTTTTATGGTAAACAAAATTCGGATATTAAAGATACCAAAAGCCGGAATAGAACGATGTGACGGAACCCAATAAGCTGGGCCTATTGGCCCATTGCCCATGTGCACTAACTCATTTATGATATTACTATTTTCGGCCCGGTAATTTTAAATCATGCACTAACTTTTAATACGATATAGGCCAACACAGTAAAATTATCACGATATTACTATTTTTTATCAATCAGGCTTGGCCCATTGCCCATAGCTCTGGTTCTGGCATCGTAAATACGATATTGGCCCATTTCAAAATTTAAATAATTTATGCCCACAGGCACTAACTCATTTTTTGATCAAACAATCTGTTAATATCGTGATAATTTTACTGTCTCCAAAGACAATGGATCAATAGGTTATATATTGTACTACTTTTTGAAGAAAGAAATTAATATCGTTATAATTCACCATTTACAGTTTAGTCATTTAATCATGTGTAATTTTGTATAAGTTAGTTAATCATGGGTATTGCCAAAACGAAATTAACAATGCAAAGCTTACTGAGACAATTTGTCTAGTTGCAGGGCATGGCAGTCATAATTTACAAAGCTAGGTGAATAGGTGGCATCACTCAACCACCCACTATTTTATTGTTATTTCCATTACAGAAGTGACAGCACCAGAAAGAAAAGAAAAAAAATGAAACTCCATAATTTTTTCGATAGATTGAATTAATTTATAGAATAATTTTTTTTTAAAAAGTAGTGGTCTGTGACCACCAATATTCATTAGAAATCAGAAGAGCTAAATACAGATACCTATAGTTCAATTTCGAGTACTTTCTCACAACCTTTACTATAGTGGACTTTGTCTATTCTCCGGGACAGGAGATCCACAATATATATTGTGCTTTGAGGAGATTGAAATAGTTAACCATTTATTTTTTTTATTTTGATTAGGCAAAAGTCAACATTTTATGTTTAATTGGTCCAACAGGATATACTACAATTTTCCCTCTAATTGAGAGTTACAGATAGAACTGCCTTCCCGATAATTTACAATGCCATGTGTTAGACAATTTGAAAATATAGGAACGAAAATATATTTAGACAAATTACATATAAGTCAGCTAAAAACATTATTTTGCTTATTATATCTTTGGTTGAATATTGGACAGGTAATGTGAGCAAGAAGATTAAAGAAGCAACAATCTTGTGGCTACCAGAGACTTTATATGTGATTTCACTCAGCTCTCTACCTCCTGAAGAGGAAGCAGATCAGGTGCTGGCATTAGAAGGCTCAGTACCAGTGCGCCCTGCAAACCATTAATGAAGATCAAGCTTTTTCTTTTCAGAATTTTGTCCTCGTTGATAATCCACAACCTTATTAGGAGAGGCTTAATGATATGTTACAAAAGTGACAGCACCAAAAGGAACTAAATCTCCTACTCCCTAATTTCTTTCCCTATACGTGGGTTTGGGGTGAGTTTTGAGACAAAATTATATCTAATATTTAAATAATAAAATCCACTCTGGACTCATGTATCAGTGACTTTAAGGACAGAAATTTACTATCCACAAGGGGCAGGTGTCCAGTTTCCAAAATCAATCTTTAAACAATATATACAAAAAAAAATTAAGTCAACAAGAAGCAAATCCGGATCATATTATTATTTTCAAACTTTAAATTACATCAATGCAGAATCATAAGAAAAAGGAAAAAAAAAAAGTGTCTAGCAATTATGTAAATCAATTAATTAATAAATAGTACTATAATAACTACATTATTAATAAATATGATGGCCAGAAAAACATTTGTCCATACATTAAAATTTTCTAAAAACGTGTTAATATATATATAAATGTGTTTGGTCAATATACCTACCCCTAATTTTTTTAGGGAAGCGTCTAATTGTCCACAGCCTTTTGTCCACCATTTGTCCACAGCTTTGACTTGCGCGAATACTGTAAAATTACTTCTACATGCTGTATAATTATACAATATATCACATAAAATATATCAGTTAATCACAAAACATCCAGCAACTATTTGAAGTGGTCCCATGATAGTTAGAAAAAGATTGCAACTTGCACAACAGGACAAAATAAATGTACTTTCAAACTGTACTTTCGGAAATTACAGTTATAGGAAGTTATTGGCAGTTAGAGTTAATTATTAGCGTCCGCACTGGGTTGAATCTTGTATACTGTAAAATTGAATCTTGTATAATGTAAAATTGAATCTTGTATACTGTAAAATTGAATCTTGTATATAGTAAAATTTTCAACTGAATCTTGTATACCGTACAATTGAATCTTGTATACTGTAAAATTGAATCTTCTACACAGTAAAATTTACAATTGAATCTTGTATATTATAAAATTGAATCAGCAGAACTGTAAAATTGAATATTGTATACAGTAGAATTTTCAATTATATCTTGTATACTATAAAATATATACTGTAAAATTGAATCTTGTATACTGTAAAATTTTCAAATAATACTGTAAATTTTCAATTGAATCTTGTATACTGTAAAATTTTCACATAATATTGTAAATTTTCAATTGAATCTTGTATACTGTAAAATTTCTAAAACTAAACCATAAAATAATACCATCTATACTGTAAGATAAAAATGTAACAAATGCTACATTTCAGTTTAAACTACAACCTACAAAGAATCATGTATACTGTAAAATTTCAAAATATAAACCATAAAATAATACCATGTATATTCTAAAATTGCTAAATCTATACATACATCTATCATCACACAAAAAATCTGTTCATCACAAAACAACATATGTTCACCACAAACAACATCTGTTCAACACAAGATAAAAATATTCACCGCAACATTCAGAATAGCATAATAGCAACAAAAAAACTATGGACAAATAACTTTTACATTAGAAACCTCTTGTGTTCATCGTTCGGATGAGTAAGAAGCCTCTCTATCATCTCTTTCCTTCAGATTTTCACAAGATGAATACTGTAAAATTACAAAATGAATACTGTAAAATTACAAGATAAATACTGTAAAATTAACAAATCATTTCTTTCTTTCAGATTTCCACAAGATGAATAGTATAAAATGACAAGATGAATACTGTAAAATTAACAAGGCAATACTGTAAAATTAACAGATTAATACTCCATATCGCCTCTCTATCATCTATTTCCTCCAGATTTTCACAAGATGAATACTGTAAAATGACAGGATGAATACTGTAAAATTAACGGGACAATACAGTAAAATTAACAGATCAATACTCCATATCGCCTCTCTATCATCTATTTCCTCCAGATTTCATTTGAAATGCTAGATCTGTTACTGCATACAACGAAAATAACAAATTCAACAGAAATAACTTACTAGATTTGAATTTTGCCGTGCTCTTCAACAAAAACAACTTCTATTCGATCGCGCTCCATGATTGAAGGTTCCATTGCGATCATGTATAAAAAATGAGATCGAGTCAGTAATCTCAATTAAAATCGACATTGCAAAGGAAAAAATGAATCAGAAATGTACAATATATCTTACCAAAGCTTGAAACAATGCATTCACTGTTCGGAGTAGCGAGCCAAAATCGAACCAGTACTTGATTGATTGGCTGGGACTTGGTCATGCGGGCCATGCCGAAAGGCTTGTCATTGTCGATCCTCTTTGCATTCCTGTATGCAGCACAACTCGCCACGTAGACAATGACAAGAATAATGAGCACAACAATGTTGATAATAGAGACCTTGCGCCAGCTGTGCTTGATGCTGGCGAGCACACCTACTTTGCACGAGTCACAACTGTAGCAGAGCTGTTGCTGGTTGTTGTTCCACTTGTTGCAGTCAGCATCGAGCACCACCGCACCAGCCATGGCTGTCCACACGGTCTCGTTCATGTACGTGAAGCCACATGAGGTAGATGTGAGATCTCAACGGAGATGTGAGATCTGACGATGACGATCTGACTGGACAGTGTAGGGAGCGGGCGGGAAGAACAGTGGCGGAGGAGTCTGGCGCGAAGGGAAGAACAGTGGCAGAGGGAGCAGCATAGATGAGAGACTCGATCTCATCGATTCAAAAAATGAAAATAAACAATCGGGGAAGAAGAGAGTTTTAAATAGGCATGAGAGCCGTGGTTTAACGGTGGGGAGCAAATTTAGTTAAACTGGGAGTGGATAATGCTTGTGGACAAATGGTGGACAGAAGGCTGTGGACAAAAACATTTTCTCTTTTTTTTAGAGCTACGTCTTTTGCGAGCTAATTTATTATTATTTTTTTTTTTTTTTGTCTGGAAACCCATGCGAGCAACTCTATTGACTCCGGCCCCTAGGATTAGTCAACAGGTTCAGATTTCATGGATTGGTATCCGTATCACAAACAAAATCATACGACCCTCCTATTTCAATTCGGACAGTATCAGTATGATTGAAACGTACAGACCAAATTTTAAATCAATCCGTATTCTCCTAGGTACCTGACTCAAACACAATTGAAATGAACGGTCCAGATTTAATTTCAACCGGTGCCTACTCGGATGGCTTTGGGGCTGGGCAGTATTTTTTGCATTCAGATTCGTGTAAAGTTAAACGTTTGAATTTTAGGCCGTCTGATTTAATTGTACTCAGTCAGGTAACCTGAGGAGATGTGAATCCGGATCTAGCTAGTGTGTTGAAAATGGCTCCTTTCTGATTATTTTAGGCGAGTTGTGGACTTCAATGCAACTTAATTTTTGTGCAATTGCACGCGTAGCCTTGCAGAACCTCAAATTAAAACATGCAGTCCTACAGAAATAAATAAATCACCCTATTCCTGTTAACCCTATTACATTTGTCTCTGCTACTTCTGATGCATGGTAAATTCACATATCGAGGCATGAGAATTGATAGGCACTGTGCTGTTTGTGCTAATTGCCCGGTCGAATCTCAGCTACATCTAATTTTCCTATGCCCGGTAGCAGTTCATGTATGGTTTAAAGTGGGATCCTTATTGGGGCGGCCAATATTCAAGCATGCTCAAACAATAACAGGAGTGTGGGGAAGATCCTGGGAAATGGTACAAGCTCAAGGAGGCATGAGGCTCAAGGAATGGATGGTTACATTCATTTGCACGGCTTGGCACATCTGGAAGAACAGAAATGAGGTTATTTTCAGGGATGTAGTTTCGAGACCAGACTCGATTGCTTACAGAGTATTGCAGGATATGAGGTTATGGCTAAAGTACTGCTAATAGTATTCCGGACCTATCTCTAATCTAAGTGGTCCAAGAACAATGTATGTGTAAATATTCCATTCAATAAAGCACATGGCAGCTACTGCCAGGTTTTCAAAAAAAAAAAAAAAAATGGTTCCTTTCTGATTATTTTTGGCGAGTTGTGGACTTGAATGCAATTTAATTTTTGCGCAATTGCACGCGTAACCTTGCAGAACCTCAAATTAAAACATGTAGCCCTACAGAAATAAATAAATCACCCTAATCCTGTTAACCCTATTACATTTGTCTCTGCTACTATATTAGTCTTCCATCAATCGATCTATGATGACTCCAATAAAAGAGACAAGAGCGTGCTTTTCCCAAAAAGATGAATAACCAAATTAAAATATTTTTTATGGATAACAAGCAAATTAATAAATTTGATAGTTCCTTCCATTTGCAAAGACGACGATAGAAATAGAGTCGGAATCCTTTTAGTTATTCGAAGGAATGAGATTGTCTAAAATCGGATCAATT